>CM038643.1:24172965-24557965 GCA_021554675.1 Leuciscus idus | reverse complement strand
AAACTCAAACTGGTCCTCACAAAGATAGTTGTACAAGTACACACACACACACACACACACACACACACACACACACACACACACACACACACACACACACACTAACCCGACCCCTAAACCTACCCATCACACACACACACACACACACACACACACACACACACACACACACACACACACACTAACCCGACCCCTAAACCTACCCATCACACACACACACACACACACACACACACACACACACACACACACACACACACACTAACCCGACCCGTAAACCTACCCATTTTTTGTCAGGTTTTGGTCACTTCTGGGTACAAATTTGTCCCCAAAATATAGTTAAGTATCTACACAAACACACAGGCTTTCATAACTATAGCATTCATTCTTCTTAAAAACCAAAATGAACCATGTCTTGTGGGATCAGTTGTCCAGACGGTAGGAGATTGCTGAGGGTTAAACTAACATTGGTGTGTGTGTGTGTTGTGCACAGGGTTGCCTGAGGACTTCAACAATAAAGATTATAAGCCAGGCCCCGGCTCATTATGCTTCATAGAGCAGCTGTGTGAACTTCATGATGGTCTGGTGCTGGAGGCCAAAGGAGCAAAGGAGCATTTCTGGAAACCCTTCATCAAGAAACTCTTTGAGCGCAAGGTACTGGAAACACACTCGCCACATGCCCCGATACACTCACAGCGAGTCTTTTCTTTCTTCATTTAGTAGGAAATATCTTAGATATACAGTTAGTGAACATGCCAACACCGCCCACGCTGCTGAGAGTGACGTTTAGATGAATATGTAAAGAGATTCAGAGATATATCAGTGTTGCTTTCAATTAGAATTACACTTCAATTTCTACTATAAGCAGCTCTCCAGTGTTTGTTTTCACTCGTGGACGTCTGACCTCGACCAGCTCAACAGAGGAAATGAACCGGAGAAGGTTTCCACATCAGAGAGCTCTAGTGTTCGCCACGGACCAGTGGTAGTTCGAAAGTGTTTACCAGCCGAAAATACATTTTTGGGAAAGTTTGTTTTGGGAAGCTGTTTCGATCTCCGGAAACGAACTCCAAACGAACTTCATTTTGGTTTGATTTTGTTTGAAATGACGTCACATCAGTTTGCTCTTCAATGTCATGGGGCGTTTATGATGTGTGTCAGGACATCCTCTTCAAGTTCGAAGGCAACATGAAATCAAAATGGACTCTTCCAACATGTCACGTCAAATTATGTCTTTAAACTGGCTTTAAGTAGTATTATAATTTGCTTTATTAGTTCTTTCATTAATATTGTTTAGCTAAGTATATGCAAAATGTGCCATTTCCCATCTTGTTCTCTGTCACAGATTTTGAAAGGAAAAGAAGACACGCTGACAGGATTTTTGGAGCCAGTGAATTTTGGTGACAGTCTGTAAGCATCTCTTTCCAGTTAATCACTTAATCCGCATCAAGCTTCTGAAAGCTTTCTCTTGTAGGTTACACTCTCCTTGTTCTCGGTCTGTTTCTTCAGTGCTTCTCTGAACCGTGTGTATGAGGAACATGTGTTATCATCCGGTTCTCTGGATGAGAGAGTGTTTCTGGGAGAAGCAGCCAGAGAAGACATTGGTACCCCAGGACCTTGTTTCTGTGAAGGGATAGAGAACCAGGAACAGCCCGCCAACCCCCTTCAGAACTATATGACAGTATGTGTGTTGCACAAACACAATTAAATACATTCATTCTCCACAATGAACACTGATTGTGTATTGATCAATAAACGTGTGTTTGTTTCACAGGCGTCTGCTCTGAAAGTGTGTACTCCTTTGACAGGAAGGAGGTACGTGCCGGAGAGCAGCGTGGGTACCCCCGTTTCCATGGCGATACAGAGTGTGGGCCGTCTGCACACGCTGCTGACAGGGTTTAAATACAGACCCAGCGTGAGACTCAGAGACATATTCAGGTGATCCCAGACTAGGTTCTGTGTTAGTCTGCAACATACAGCCAACTACAACAAGCAGAGCTCTGTATTTACAGACGCTGCAGTCGCAGTTCACTGCAATCAAATGGAATGTTCTTGTATTGATTCTAATGAACTTTGAATCCACTAAACTTAATGACTTACCAATCCATTGTTTACAGTGAATTGTGACTTCACTAAAGTACAATGTGATACCACTGATTCCAGTGAAATGTGACACAAGTGATTCCAGTGAACTGTGATTCTAGTGATTCCAGTGAACTGTGAGTCCAGTGATTCCAGTGAACTGTGATTCCTGTGATTGCAGTGATTCCAGTGAACTGTGATTCCAGTGATTCCAGTGAACTGTGATTCCAGTGATTCCAGTGATTCCAGTGATTCCAGTGAACTGTGATTCTAGTGATTCCAGTGAACTGTGATTCTAGTGATTCCAGTGATTGCAGTGAACTGTGATTCTAGTGATTCCAGTGAACTGTGATTCCAGTGATTGCAGTGAACTGTGATTCCAGTGATTGCAGTGAACTGTGATTCCAGTGATTGCAGTGAACTGTGATTCCAGTGATTGCAGTGAACTGTGATTCCAGTGAACTGTGATTCTAGTGATTCTAGTGAACTGTGATTCCAGTGAACTGTGATTCCAGTGATTGCAGTGAACTGTGATTCCAGTGAACTGTGATTCCAGTGATTGCAGTGAACTGTGATTCCAGTGAACTGTGATTCTAGTGATTCCAGTGAACTGTGATTCCAGTGATTCCAGTGAACTGTGATTCTAGTGATTCCAGTGAACTGTGATTCCAGTGATTGCAGTGAACTGTGATTCCAGTGATTCCAGTGATTGCAGTGAACTGTGATTCCAGTGAACTGTGATTCTAGTGATTCCAGTGAACTGTGATTCCAGTGAACTGTGATTCCAGTGATTCCAGTGAACTGTGATTCCAGTGATTGCAGTGAACTGTGATTCCAGTGATTCCAGTGAGCTGTGATTCCAGTGATTGCAGTGAACTGTGATTCCAGTGATTCCAGTGAGCTGTGATTCCAGTGATAGTGATTGCAGTGATTCCAGTGACCCTGTGATTGCAGTGATATTTGCACTGGAATCACTGGTATTTTCTGTTTAAAAACCCACAGATCTTGTGTAAGAGACCCCAGTGAGTCCATAGCAGCAAGGCTGAAGGATATGTCAGAGACTTTTCTTCAGAATTATGAGGGAACAGGAGAGGAGAACAAGAATCTGGCCAGAGGTGTGTATCTTCATGTTTACTTAAGTCATATTTTCCTAAAAATGGCTTTAATTTGTAGCGAATGACTGTTCCCACAAATCAAACATTGATATAAAAATATTTTGGGCATTTTTTTACAGATGTTGCTGTGAAGTATTTTTGCTTTGCTGAGGCACTTTATTACAAATCACTGGAAGTGATCATCAACCAGGAGAAGAAAAGGCTTGGAGACGTGGACCTGTCTGTAGGTTTCATATTCAGTTCAAACATAAATCACACAGTGTGCCCTAAATAAGCCATGCATGTAATGTACACCTTTCTGCAAAACTATTGAACATTAGCTGCACACTTTAGTTAATTGCGTATTGTGAATGTTCTATCATATGTCTCAGGGAATTCTAGAGCAGGACGTATTCCACCGGTCACTGATCGCCTGCTGTCTGGAAATCGTCATCTTCTCGTACAGACCACCGGGAGAGTTTCTCAGAGTCCTACAAATATTTGACCTCCCTGCTTATTACTTTTACAAGGTAAATTAATATAAAGAATAACCGTTTAAATGGTTTGCATTCATTCATAAGAGTTAAAAGCCTTTCTGTCTCACTCACAGGTGATTGAGGTGTTGGTACGGGCGGAGGAGGGTCTTTTCCGGGAGGTGGTCAAACATCTGAACCATGTGGAGGAGCAGGTGTTGGAATCCTTGGCGTGGAAAGGAAACTCCCCGCTGTGGGAGAGCATCCGAGAGGCCAAGAACTGTGTTCCTGCCTGCCAGGAGGTCAGAACAATATAACTGCTTATGATTATATAAACATGAAAAGAAAGTACACTTTAGCATACTTTAAAAAGAGTACATAAATCATTTGCTTTAAAAAAATATATGAAGCAGGCAGCATGACACTGGGCGTAGCTGGTCATCGCTCTACATTTATTGCCTGTTTTTCCATCACATATTTCAGTAATTATCTTCAATTAGGTATTATTCGAAAGCTTAAAGATTAAAAAAAAAAAAAAAATTATTTGACATTGTGTTAGCATGGAAATGGTTCTTTAAAACCTTTTAGCAGTCTCCTCCCTCTAGGTGATGGTTTAAGGTTTCGAAATTTACCACACGTTTTTGTTTTCTTTTAATAATCTTGACAAAACGCATATAATTGGACAGGTCAGAGACCCAAGATTCCATATTTGGCCACTGTGTTGTGATAGAAGTGAAACTGTGATAGAAATATGTTCATTTGTGGCAGGAGAAAGCATTAAAAAACAAAACAAAAAACAAAACAATGTGTGTCACTTGCTGGCTATTTTTGGTATAGCAAAATCTCTCACAGGAACCTCTAACTTGTTGATGTTCTAGCAATTGTAGAGTCCAAATTATTTTGTAAAATATATATTTTGTGTACAATTTAAAATTTAAAGTAAAAAGTAAAGTTAAAATACATTTTAAATGTATATTTGAATAACGCATTATAGTTAAAATAATAATCAAGTACTTAACATGTGTACGTATGTTAGTCAACACATCAAAATAAGTGTAAATAAAGCACAACAAAAGTTTACTAAAACTTAATGATTTAAAAAAATGATTTAACATTATTACAAAGTGTACTTAAAGTGTGTTAAGAAACAGTCACGGAAGAGGACTCACTTTAAAGTACATTTAAGTGGCCTTTAATTTCATTAATATTATATTATCTTCATCATACAGTTTTTTTTTTATATATACTTTTAATATTCACTACACTATAAGTGCACATTTAGGACAATTAAGTGCACATGTTTCTAAGTATTTGAATAAAGTGTGCTAATGGTATCTTCAGACCTGTTTTTTTTTTTTTGAAAATGAAAAAAAAAACCCCATTGATATTAGGGTTACAATGCACATGATATTAAGATGACTGATATGAATAATCATATGTATATGACAGGTAATGCCTCCTCAACACCTGGAGGACGGTTCAGAAAGCACCACACACACTCCCAGCAAGACTGAGTTCAGCAGTAAAATTGCAGGAAAAGGTGACTTGCTCTGAATGAAACAAGCACCATGTCTGAACACATGATGATTTCTATAAACATTCATTGAAACAAACCAAAACTTTCATATTTTAATATGGCGTTTCTTTTCCTCCTCCAGGAGTTTCTCCGTCCCCTGCGTCTCTCCATGACCGCTATAGCTCGCCCCCTACTGGCACAGCCTGTCGTCGCCTCTTTGTCGATGGAGACGCAACCTCTGAGCCCGCTCAACCTGTCAAAGTGGCGCAGCCGTCTCTGGTCAGCACCATCTCAGCCGGACAGACTGTGGTCACCATGGCAACAGCGACTGTTACAGCAAACAACGGCCAGACTGTCACCATACCTGTTCAAGGTGTAAAATCTAAATCTTCAATTCATCACCACTACCTTAATCAATCTGTTAGTCAGTAGGTGATGCTACAGATAAACCCCGCTCTGAGAGATCCTTGAGTGAGAGAAATCACAGATTCTTTCAAAGAAATAACCCTTGCAAACAACTCACAAACACTGGCCTCAAACCACAAACACAGACAAATAGATTAATACAATATGACAATGTGCCTGTCAAAAGTGCGCATCAAGAGCCCATAACACTCGTGAGCACCCCTCTGAAACCTAAAATGACAGCCTTTGTAAGTCCACAAGACCGTAAGTGCAAATGAAGTGTGCCATTTGGGACAGGGCCTCATAGCGTGCTGCAGGACTAGCCTACAGCAAACACTGAACAAGCTTTAAATGTTGAGCAAGCAATCTCAACGGCTCCAGGATAAGCAGAAGCCAATCAGCTTGTACCATACAGTAATGATGTGATGGCTTGCAGACTGCATTGTAAAAGATAACTTTCAAAATAGTCTTAGCATGTTGATGAATATGGCAATGTTAATGTGATTGGTCTTGGTAGACTAGATCTGCTATAGTGCTGCTGCTACTGTCACACGCTGCTGTGAGCATGTACGATACAGTGTGCTGCTGCTGCTGTATGAGTAGACATGCAAAAACCTGTCACAGATCTAGGCAGGTGGAGCTGGGGGAGGTGGAGGGGTTCAGAGGAAACATTTTATTTAAATTACAATTTTGATTGTACAAACTTTTTATTATTTACATCTTTGTATACACTGTTTTCAGGAATAGCAAATGAGAGCGGTGGCATCACATTTATCCCGGTGCAGGTGAGCATGACGGGTCAGGGCGGGGGGGCTCTGCCAACTCTCAGTGCCCAGGCTCTGACGGGCGCCCTGACGGCAACGCACACAGGGACAGTTCAGAACAACCCCAGCCCTGCCAAACCGGACAAGAAGAGCCCTCAGCAGGGAACACCCACCAAACGAGCACAAAAGACCGGCTCTCTCTGCCTGTTCTTCCGCAAGGTACACTAAGATACACGGTATTTATTTACTTTTTAGAATTTAGAAGGCCTCTAAATGATCATCATGATCAAAAGTTTGTTGTTGAACACAATCTACTACATGCCTTCTGACTGACAATTCATACTTTTTTTTAGCAAGTATAATTGTCCTTTTAGTATAACTGTACAAACGTCCACCTTCAGCTTGTCTTTCACGTCTTTTTGCTGTGAAATCTTTACATTAAAGTACATGTAAGAATAACTTATATTTGTCATGCTGTGCCTGTAGTAACGCACAACGTTACTAAATCCACATTTATTTTTATTAAATGTATTTAAATTGTATTCAATTTATTTAAGATTTTTATTAAATCCACAAGGAATATTCAGGAGATCACAGAAAGAAAAAAAAAACTAACAGCATAAAACTACTGGGCTGTTTACACAACACCGTTTTAAACTAAAAACGTAAAACTTTTTATGCGTTTTGGCCCTTCATTTACACGACAGTGGCATTTTGGGTGCCTGACAATGCAAACTTTTGAAAACGTGTTTCAAAGTGCAAGTTTTTGAAAACGGTCTCTGTGTTCATGTTCAGTCTATAGTGTGTCATCGGCATCTAATGGCCTGGCAGCAGATTACAGCATTTTTAGTCGCTGACATCATTTTGACAATGGTGTCGTATGTACGCGGAAAACTCAAAGGAAAAACTTCTCCGTTTTAAGCATATCGCTGTTGTGGAAACATACTCTGTCTAAGACCATGTGAACTGAGGGAACTGAAACAGATAAGAACTGAACAGGTGTGTAGAACTAATTAACAACCAAGGAAACTAACTAGAGAAAATAGGCAGGCAACACAGCGAAAACGGAACCAAACAGACCATAATGTTACAATATTGGGTAACACTTTATTTTGATGGTCCCTTTTGAACATTCTGTTGACTATAAGTAACTTTGCAACTAAATGTCAACCATCAGTCATTAGAGTATTAGTAGACTGTCTGTTTATTATCTGCTAACTCTTTATTGTGATGCTCCTCCAGACATTCTACCGACTATAAGTAACTTTGCAACTACATTCAACTTATTCTTCTGCCAATACTCTAATGAGAGTTAGTAGACATGTAGTTGTCACTTATAGTCAACAGAATGTGTTAAAGGAACCACAAAATAAAGTGAAACCAAATATTGTTAATAATATTTCAAGATGAACACTTACTGGACTGAAGCTACTTAGGTTTATATATTCATATCCTTGATTATTCATACATATTTTTTTATCATTGTTTTGCGTTACATTATATGTTTTTGCGTCAGTAGATCAAACGCATAACTTTCTACACCCATCTGTGTTTTTTTGGAGCTGTACAGTAAATCTGTCCCTAAAGGTTCAATAAACTGTTCCATTTCAAAAATATTTTTCTGACTATTATTTCATATATTAGGCTTTACAAGGTTAATCATTCATACAATTAGACATCATTCAGTCAGAAATAATGCCCCTTTCCCCCATCAGGTATATCACCTCGCTAGTGTGCGTCTCAGAGACCTGTGTGCTAAACTGGACATCAGCGCAGATCTGCGCAGGAAGATCTGGACGTGTTTCGAGTATTCACTAGTGCACTGCACTGACCTGATGATGGACCGACATCTGGACCAGCTCCTCATGTGCGCCATCTACGTCATGACTAAGGTGTGTTCATCATTTATCGTACAAATGTTATTTACGTGTATGTCATCAAAGGTACAGTAGGCAATGCTTTTCATATACTGGTTGAAACTCTCTTCACACCCTGATTGCAATCCATAGAAGTGGTCTAAATATTACAGAATGTACATAGGCTATTGTCATTAACCATCAACTTACTCGATCAGTAGCCATGGACACAGACAGGCAGGGGACGAGGAAGACTGAACTAATTCACACACTGACAGCAAAACACTAGGACAGAAATACAAACATGAATCAGAACACACTCAACACGTGACACGTATACTGTATCTTCTGTTGAAATCTCAGGACCAAAAAATGTTTGTCCAGTCATTGCATTTGGGTTTGCACTAAACTGCAACTTCATCATTACAATTGTGCAGTTATATATTTAAATACATGACATACAAGTTTCAATAGAAATTACATTAAAGTATATTGTAGTTTACTATAAAATCTTGGCAGTACAATTTTTCTATATTTCAAAGAAAATTAAGTAATTATGAAATTGCATGTAAAGATGTACTCAAGTCCTACATACAGTAAGTGGGTCAAAAAACACTCGAAACTACTTGCATTTAATATAAATGTAAACTATAATGTATTTTAATTGCAATGAAGTGTCCAATGAATTACATTCATTTTGCACTTAATTTTCCATTAAAAGTACTTTTTTAAAAGCATGCTAAAGTGCACTTTTTTCACAAAGTAGCTGTTTGTGGAAGAGAAAAGCAGAGTTTATGCTCATGTCCACTGCAGTACAACATGAACGCAACGTGTTGCGAACTTTCGACTTGTTCGTTGACACATTTTAGAGAGAAATGATGTGTGAAATCAAAATGGCATAGCTAGAAACGTGTGTATGCAGATTCTTGTGTAGAGTATGTTCATATTATATTGACTGTTTTTGCTACTGTACCTTTAAGAATAATACATTTCCTCTGTTTTAATGGAAATGTTTTGCTGTTGTTCACATTAAGGCATTGATATGTAAAAACAGGCAGTCAAATGTTGATAAGCTCACAATCCTTGCGATTTCAGAACAAGTAATTTGTGTTGCTTTGTTTCATCAAATGGTGTATGTGGTGTTGGGAGGTTTGTGTTACAGCATGGTCACTTAATCCGTTGTGTCCATTGTTCAGGTGACGAAGGAGGACAAGTCCTTTCAGAACATCATGAAGTGCTACAGATCTCAGCCTCAGGCCAGCAGCAGTGTGAGTGTAACTTCAGTCCGTGTGGAGAATCAGTGGTTAAGATGATAATGGTATTAATGAAGATGACAATGGTATCGCAGGTGTACAGGAGTGTGTTGATCTCTGGGAGGAAAAGACGTCATTCAGGAAACAGTGAAAACAGCCACAGACAGTGCTCACCCACTGAAGGAGGACAAGAACAAGGTAACACGTGTTTGACACGGGACATGTCATGTGTCAGTCCGCTCAGCTATTTTGGTCATACTGTAATTTACAAGCCCACAGAATTGCATGATGTGGCCGCTTGTTTTAGCACAGTGTGCAGATAAACACCACTATCAGGGTGCCATTCATTCTTAGTGAATGTCTAGAGATGTTTCATTCTGTATTTGATCCCTCAAACCCTCATGATCCATTCTGGTCTGTTTTCAGAAATACATAAAAAATGCTTTTAGTACAGCAATCAAACTTTGCAAATGAGCCAAGACTTTTTTTTTTTTTTTAAATATTTATAAATGTACCCTTTTTCCCAGATCTCACACAGTTTTGGGATTTAATTTTTGAATATGCACACCTGTTGATAAACCATTGAGCATGAAAAAATTATAATTTTCATATGAAAGTGAAAATGAATGCAAGTAAGATGAATATATTGTTTTGAAAACATTCCAGAATAATATAGATTTTTTTTCTTTTTGTTAGAAAATGTATCTGTTTATTTCATAAATTTGGACTGTTTTTGAGCAATCATGAGAAACTTAATTAAATCCACTGATTTCAAGGTTATTCTGGTAATACTCATATCATAATACACTTATATGGTCTGTATGGAATATTTTCTTATCCCATACATTTTTCTTTTGAATAACTCTGTTTTTTTGGTAGTTCATGTAAAAAATAATAATAATTTCATAGAATTTATCAAGATTTTAATTAATAAAGGTGGTAAATATAGTAATAACATTGTAATAACATGGTAACTTTTAAAACTTAAAATGTTGTGCACATTCACTCATTAATGAGAAGTTATTGATCAGATACAACAAGGTTTTAGTTGGAAAATATTAAGTTATGACTGTTTCATAGTGCAGTGGTGGTGTACTCAAGTCTGAACAAGACCGGACTTGTCAATCTCGCGACGCGTTTGAGTCCAAAACCTCAATTTCAGGACCATTTGGACTCAGCCTGAGCTGGTCTCCACTAGTCATAGAAAATATGGTCTTGGACTGGGACTTGAGTCCGCGTCTGATTCTGGTCTTGTCCGGACTGGAGTACAGGCTACATCCAAACAGACCTGGAAATGCTCAAATCGTTTGCAGATTTTGAATTGATTATGATTGTTAAAAGCGATGTCCTGTTGTTCTGCTGTACAGCCAGCGGTGAGAGCAGTCCGGTGTCCATGCGCTCCAGCAGCACTCTCCCCATTCCCCAGCCCAGCAGCGCCCCCTCCACCCCGACCCGGGCCCCCGGCGGCCCCCAGGAGCAGGACGAGGACAGGGGAGACCTCATACGCTTCTACAACCACGTCTACATCAGACAGATCAAACCGTTTGCTCTGCGTTACTCCAGCAACTCACCGAAAAATGGGGTAACTATTGCCTTGTGTATTACTGTGGCCTAAAGTCCGAGTCTAGATCAAGTCAAGTCCATGACAATATTGTCTTGAACTCGAGACGGGCTCAAGTACTGCAACACTGCTAGCAACCACATAGCAACAACCTGTTAACCAATCAGAACCTAGCAATTACTCAGGGGAGCCTTTCCCAAAAGCATTGTGTGCCGACTATGGTCGCGAGTTACATTTTTACGAACATAGTTCAACGATTCTGCATTTCTCCAAACTATAGTTCCAACCAACATTCTCAAACAGCATCACAAACTTGTGTGGTTCTAACTACAGCTCTCGGTGTCTACACTGGACACCCCTGTTGTCACGCCGCGAAAGATTGAGCTTGTCTACAGTGGATCTTTTGGAGGAATCACATTGTGAACCGCATGTGTACGAGAGCAAAGTGTACAACATACACATAGCGCATGTTAACAAACAAAAACAGCTTTGAACAGCTTTTAGTTGTTTCATGTAAATGAACTATAATAATCTGAAATTAACTAAGCAGAAGTTATTTTTCCATTAATCATTAACGACAGTGGCTCAAGTGATGGAGGTGTGACCACGTTACTACGGTTTATAGAAACAGTCACAACTACTGTAGCTAGATGATTCCTCCAATGATGCATCAAACTATGGTAGTTAAGCAGCGAGTTATGTCATCGTATGGGAAATGCACCCCAGCCTAGCAACACCCTGAAAACCACCCAGAACTACTTAAAAACTGTATAGCAACACCCTGGCAACCACCCACAGCACACTTACATCCTAGTGGAAAGCTTTTTACAGACATTTTCATCAAAAAGCACATATAGAAATCCATCACTGTTGCACTTCTGGCAAGCTGAGTCTGAGTCCCGGCTCAAGGTCCTTTCCCGATCCTGTCTCCTCTACACTGCTCCATCTAATAGAAGACTAAATATATATATATATATATATATATATATATATATATATATATATATATATATATATATATATATATATATATATATATATATATGACTTAAAGTCATTAATGTGTAAAATGAGAAAAGAAACAAATAAACATTATATTAATTTATTACACATAAACTTTTTTACTTTTTGCAGAAGCTGCATCTGAATTGGTATTAAGATATATTAGATTTATATTACAGATCAAAACAGTTTGGTTACCAAAATTCTTCATAATTGTCATGATTCTGCCTTCTTGTCTCTGATTTTCCCTGGTCTTGAGGCAGGATCATGACAGGCCCATGTTTCATGTGCAGCACATGGCCATTTGTTTGGCCATGTGCTTGCGTTGTCTCTCATGTTACCCCGCACCCTTGTTACACTTGTTTAGTGATCATTGTTTCACCTGTGTTCCTGATTAGTTTGTTGCTTTCACCTGTGTTCTTCATTAGTTGCTCCCTATTTTATCCCCTTGTGTTTGCTGTCCTGTGCCGGTTCATTGTTAATCAATGTGAGATCTGTCCGTGAGAAAGTCTGTTGAGAGTCTTGTCTAAGTAGTAGTTTGATCCTGTTTCTGTTATAGTCTAGTTTGTCAGTCATAGTCTAGTCTAGTTTAGTTACCTGTAATCCTGTCTTGTCTTGTTTTGCCCCCTCGTGGGCTTTGTTTTTCCTGTTATTTGTACAATAAACTGTGTTGCTGTGACTACTGTCTGCAATTGGGTTCATCTCCACACATCCTCATAACAGAATGAACCGGCCAAGACAGAACCCAGCAGACAGTATGTCTTTACCCTTCAAGCAACATTCGGATGACCAGGAACTATGGTGGCAGTCGGCTATCGCCGACAGTAAGAGAGGAAGACTTCCATTTCCTCCCCAGGGTGAGTCGACCTTGAGACAGTACGCCCAGGTCGTGGAAGGAAAGAGATTTTTCTTGCCGGAGATCCTGGTCAACCGTTACTTCGTCGCGGGTCTCAATACCCCTCCTCCTCTGGCTGAACGGGAGAGACTGGTCCACCGTCCTTTCCGAGAAGTGGTGGATCGTTTGTGTCAAAAGGAGCCGCAGACTTCCATGTCGCCACCAGCCAAGCTGCCCGTGATCCTGGAGGGTCGGGTCCTGGCTGTTGTTTCTCAAGGGGACCAGGCTCACTCCACTTCTCCCGAGGTCCCAGCCACTCCCGTTGGTCTTCTCGGCAAGCGAGGGAGACGGACCTCTTGGGAATCGGTTTCAGAGTCCTCTGCTACGGAATCAGCCCTCCTAGAGACTGATCTTCCTAAGCCAGACACAGATTCCGCCATGGTTCCCCAACCACTCACCAGTCTACCAACGGCATCTGCACCACGACCTAGGAGGAAGAAGAGGAGGAAGGGAGCCTCCCGTCCTTCGTTTCTGCTTGGTCCAGAGCCCGCTACTGCAAGCGCTGTTCCAGAGCCCGCTACTGCAAGCGCTGTTCCAGAGCCCGCTACTGCAAGCGCTGTTCCAGAGCCCGCTACTGCAAGCGCTGTTCCAGAGCCCGCTACTGCAAGCGCTGTTCCAGAGCCCGCTACTGCAAGCGCTGTTCCAGAGCCCGCTACTGCAAGCGCTGTTCCAGAGCCCGCTACTGCAAGCGCTGTTCCAGAGCCCGCTACTGCAAGCGCTGTTCCAGAGCCCGCTACTGCAAGCGCTGTTCCAGAGCCCGCTACTGCAAGCGCTGTTCCAGAGCCCGCTACTGCAAGCGCTGTTCCAGAGCCCACAGTCGTGAGTGCTGCAGAGAGAGCAGCGGCCGATTCAGCTGCTGAAGCTGTCTTACGGTCGGTTTCTGCTTCTCAAAGGATGCCTGTCCTCGTCGCTGCCGAGACAATGTCTGAGTACTTGAAACGTCTGGTCCAAATTCTTGAAGTCCCCGTCATGTCTTGTCCTGAGTCTAAGAGCGCCGTATCCCAGTCAGCTGCCGTGAGCGCTGTTCCGAAGTCAGCTACAGAAAGCGACGTTCCAGAGACGGCCACAGACGACGCTACAGACGATGCTGTTTCCAAGGCAGCCGCTGAGAGCACTGTACCCAAGTCTACTGCAGAGAAGGCTGTCTCCATGTCTACGGCAGAGAGCTTTGTTTCTGAGTCGGCGATGGAGAGTACTGGGTCCGAGTCTGCTTCAGAGAGCGAAGGTTCCGAGCCTGTCTCTGAGAACGGGGATTCTGTCCCAGCTAATGTGTCCAGCCCTGTTCCTGCTAAGGAGTCCAGCCCTGTCCCAGCTGACGGGAAGATGCCCGTGTCCAGCCCTGTCCCAGCTAATGTGTCCAGCCCTGTCCCAGCTAATGTGTCCAGCCCTGTCCCAGCTTCCCAGTCTGCATCTTTCTCCGCTCCCTTACCACCTGTCACACCCATTGTCTTCGCTCCGCTGCCGGCTGCAGCGGTCCCCACTATCACCCGACCTCTGTCTGTTTCCCCGGACGCCCCTGTCACCACTTCACCACAGACTGTTTCCCCCAAGAATGTTCCTCGTGTGTCCCCATCCAAGTCTGCCCGGACCCCTCGCCATCAGCCATCGTCCTGTCCTCCCAAGACCCCTAGTCCACCTGTTCACCCTGGACTGCCCCTTAAGAACTGTGTGTTTCCTCCACCTCCTCTGCCTTGTTTATTGTTTTTGATTTTTCATCCCAACCCTGTTATAGTTTTTTCATGTTTGCCGTTGTTGTTGTTTGTCATGTTTTGTTGGTTTGTGTCCTTGTCTCCGTCTGTCATGTCACGTGTTTAGTGTTCCCTTAGGGAGCGTCTGGAAGCCGCTCCTTAAGGGAGGGGTTCTGTCATGATTCTGCCTTCTTGTCTCTGATTTTCCCTGGTCTTGAGGCAGGATCATGACAGGCCCATGTTTCATGTGCAGCACATGGCCATTTGTTTGGCCATGTGCTTGCGTTGTCTCTCATGTTACCCCGCCCCCTTGTTACCCTTGTTTAGTCATCATTGTTTCACCTGTGTTCCTGATTAGTTTGTTGCTTTCACCTGTGTTCTTCATTAGTTGCTCCCTATTTTATCCCCTTGTGATTGCTGTCCTGTGCCGGTTCATTGTTAATCAATGTGAGATCTGTCCGTGAGAAAGTCTGTTGAGAGTCTTGTCTAAGTAGTAGTTTGATCCTGTTTCTGTTATAGTCTAGTTTGTCAGTCATAGTCTAGTTTAGTTACCTGTAATCCTGTCTTGTCTTGTTTTGCCCCCTCGTGGGCTTTGTTTTTCCTGTTATTTGTACAATAAACTGTGTTGCTGTGACTACTGTCTGCAATTGGGTTCATCTCCACACATCCTCATAACAATAATATCTTCGTAAAGTCATACAGGTTTTAAACAATATGAGGGTGAATAAATGTAAATAAACAATCTTCATTTTTGGGCAAACTATCGCCAAAATATTTTTATTTTCTATTTGCGGCAATTTGCACTTTAGCTTGCAGAAGAGATACACAGATTCATCTGCGGCGATGCGTGTTGGGGTAGCGCCGTAATATCTGGCTATAATGTCATATAGCCTATAACACGCTCTCACACGTTTATTTTCTAACATTTTGGGAGGAGTAAAATTGACATATGTGGTTTCTACAACCAGATGCGTTTAGACTTGTCCAGTTTCGTCTGGAATGTGTCTTAGATATCTCCTGATGGTTTGAGCGATCGGATCGAATGCGTTTCGGAGGGCATTTACACCTGGTCTTTTCACGATCGGATGGCTATCAGACCACAGAAAACACATGAAGTTGCCAGGTGTGAACAACCCCTTCATGACTGGACTATTGATTCATTGGTTTACCCGATTGATTCGCTCAAAACGTATTCATTCATAAACAAAACATATGTTTGTTGCTTGGAGACGCACAACACTTTAAGCACAACACGATCAAGTGTTTTTCAGCAAAATGTTTTAAATCATTTTATTTGCGTTATTTTTCCATAACTAATAAATGAAGTTAACGTGTTAAATCGACAGCCCTAATATAGAAGAGAATATATAAATCTAGTTGTATAACTGCAGTTTTATAGTTGTATAACTGTGTGTGTGTGTGTGTGTGTGTGTGTGTGTGTGTGTGTGTGCAGGCTGAAGCTCCTCCCCTCTGTCCGTATCCCTCTCTCCGCATTGGCTCTCCTCGCCGGGTCCTCCTGTCCCACAATCACTCCATCTACATCTCTCCACACAAGACCGGCAGTGCGATTTCTCCACGAGACAAGATCTTCTACTGCGTCAGCTCCAGTCCGTCTAACGTAAGAACAGAACAGTCCTGTAAAAACGCTTCCTGTTCAGTTTCATCAAACTTAAACACTTTAACCCTTTATCTCACAGCGGCTGCGCGAGATCAACGTGATGATCCGCACGGGCGAGACGCCCACCAAGAAGCGCAGCATCGGCCTGGAGGAGGAGCATCAGTCGCCCGCCAAACGGCTGTGCCAGGAGAACCAGACGGCGCTGCTCCGACGCCTGCAGGATGTGGCCAACGACCGCAGCTCCTCACACTGATCCGTCACACACACACACACACACAGGTTCATTCACCCAAAGACACGCACACATGCTGTTTATATTTAAAGGAATAGTTCACTTCACACAAAATTAAGTTTTATTTTTCCAAACAACTCTGGAATATCCTATTGAGCCTCGCATATGACGTGCAGGAGAAAATAGTAGATACTGTGGCATTGAATTTATAATTCATTCCCATGACTTATTAATTCGTGCTCACTTTCAATGAATTCATTCCCTTATTTTAGGTAAATCGTGGCCATGTTGTGCTCATTTTTTTCCTCGATTTAATTTAGTTCAGTGATAACTATGAACTACAGCAAACTCCTGTATTCTGTAAAGCAGGTCGCATCACTTCCGGTTCAGGGGCCTCATTTATAACCGTTGCGTCGCACAAAACAGCACAGTTTTATAAATGAGACTCCAGGTCTTTTGTGTGTGCTTTGTAAAATATAGAGCTATTTTACACAAATGCCTTCAAAGGAGCGAGCAAAGATGAGCATAACCGATGTCCATCTCATATACACACTGACATCTGAACGTTTTTTTGTTTTGTTTTTTTCTCAGTAACATTTGGACATTAAAGGGGTCATATGATGCTTTTTAATGTTTTCATTTTGCTTTAGTGTGTGACGTATCGGCTGCAGACCCGCCTAAACGCCTCGATCGAAGTCAAGATATTACGTCCATGTCACAATGTGAAATATTAGCATAATGCCCGTCCAAAGGCATACACAAAGAAATAAGACGAGGCTTCAGGCAATAGTGTTGACATTGTGTGTGTTTGGACACAAAAGACACTTTGTTGGTAGTTGGCGATGTCACTGTAAAGAAACACTACGCACCTATAGACTGAACATGTGTTACACATGCGCATGACGTCACCATTTACACAAATTCATGTTTTTGTCATTTACACAGAGACGATAACGGTGTCGTTTTAAAACAAAGGCCCTTTGAAACCCGTTTTCAAAAGTTAGTGTTCTCAGGCCCGTCAAACGCTGCTGTCAAGTTAATGAACGGACAAAATGCATAAGAACTTCTCAGTGTTTAGTTTGAACTGACTCTGTAAAACTGACGAAATTTGTGTGTTTGCAGTTGCTTTAGAAGGTAAGGGGCGTTACATTTCCGACACGGGCTCAAGGTGTTTGGCCAATCACAACGTACTGGGTCGGCTGGCCAATCAGAGCACTCTGAGCTTTTCGGGAGGAGGGGCTTTGTAGAAATCAGTGCGTTTCAGACAGACTGGGAACAGAGGAGATGCAATAATGTGCAGTATGTGAAAAACAATGTGTTTTTTGGTTTATCTTTTACATTAAACCATGTTAACCTATTCTATTACACCCAATAATAAAGATAAATATGTTAGTCAATGACCTTAAAAGTCAGGTGACGTTCGACATAAAGCTAAAATGAGGAATGAATTAATAATAATAATCAGAAATAATTCTGAATTCACGGCCACAATATCTGCATGTCATGAAAAACATAATCCTTCAGAAAACAGCTGTGTGAAGATTCATCAAAATATCAAATTATTTGTTCAAAAAATGTAATTATGTGCTTAGAACAACATGTGGGTGTAGAAACATGACACTTTTATTTTTGGGTGAAATATTCATTTAAAGCCAATTTTCATCTACAAATTGGCTAAAAATAATGTAATTAATCACAATGAAAATGATCAGCCACGATCAACCAATGACATTCAGCTCAGATATTTTTAAAGCTAAAAGAGTATTTTGTAGACAGAGACTGCTTAAAAATGCTCAGATGTGTCATACGACTGAAGGAGATTTGAAGCACTTAACAACGGATTTGTTTGCAAATCTTGCTCTGAGTTTATCGTGTGTGTTTTATAAAGAGTTATTTTTCATAAAGAGTTTTATAATGTATAGTGTCAAGAGATGTATGTGCACTCTATGTGTCTGTGGTTTTGCTGTTCTTGTACGTTTGTATTGCTGGTTTATATATTTATGCTATTTTTCTAACCTTAGACGAATAACATCATCAGGTAACAGTCGTGTTAATAGTAGATGGTGACGTCCTATTTATTTTGTTCTCGGCATGTTTTAGATGTGTTAAAATCTTATTTCCCTTTCAGTTCTGAAATGATTTTTTTAGTAGTTTATGCTTGTAAACATAAGAAAATGTTTCCTTCCCTCATTTCTGGAAAAAAAAAGATGTGTGTTTGTTGCAAGTGCCTTTTCTCCTGAACCTTTTGTCTTTCCTGATAATCTCTGTGCTTTACTCTAACACAGCAGCCCAGCATTAAATTATGATCTAAAGTTAATAAAATAATAATTAAAAAAGACCTCAAGTTGTGGTATTCTAGTTTCCACCAGTGATCCGGTCTATAACGGTATTCGGGAATTTGACTAAGAAATTACATAAATATGTCATTACAAGTGTAGTGTTTATATACTATTATATTATTTTATATATATTTTCAATTAGCTTTTATTTTTACATTTTAGTTTAAGTTTCTTTCATTTTTATGTGCTTTTGTCATATATACATTTTAGTCATTTTATTTTTAGTTTAGTAATTTTTAGTTGCCATATTTTATCTATAAATATTATCTAATATCTGCCAAGTTTTTCATCTAATATTTATATTTTATATCAGCTTTACTTCAATTATAGAATATATTTTCAGTAGTTTTACTTTTTGTTATTAATAACAACACTGCCAGTGAGATTCAAGAAACAAGAAATAAAAAATGTACCACTTATTATTATTTTCCCAACGATAATAATAGAGCCAAAAGAAGCTAAAGCATCTGAGAATCACACAGACGACAGTCTCCTCGCTACTCAAAGACACTCATTATGACCAAATTCACATACAAAATTCATCTGCGTTTTTTATTTTATTATTAGTATTTAAAAGTTGTTAAATGACTGATCATATTATGAAATTTGTCATTAATAGCCTAATTAATAAACAGATTGTTTGCTTATTCTAATTCAATTCTGCAATATTGGCACTGAAAGTTGGGGAAATATGTGGTTATTTGGTGCCATTGTATAACACACTTTAACCAGCAGATGGAGCACTCATCTTATTATTATGAGTTATGTACTCTACTTTTACACAAAGGCCTGTGAAAGGCCTTCATGACTTTTGCAGATGCTTCTAGTGTAATCAAACTTTGGTGTAATTCATGATATTTTCTATAGATATGTAGATTAAATATAGCAAATGCATAGTTATTTTCTAAATCTAAATCAGTTATAGCAGCTCAACAATGAGCTTTCTCATCTCCTCATAAAGACTGAAAAGGGACAAAAATTGACAAACTAAAGTCCCCCTGCGGTGAAAATTGAGTTTTTAATGTTGTTTATATGTCATGTGGTGTTTTTAAAATGCTTTAAGACAAACCATGCACAAATTTACAAGTCAACAGCATTGCTGAGTATTTTCTGCTTAAAACTGCAGTGAACCAAAGACAGTCTCAAAAACACGCTTTGAAATCGCTGGTGTTTCTGACGTCACAAACTACCTTGTAGCCAATCAGATCAACGTGCACTATCTAGCATATCTAGCGAACTAGCATATCATTAACTATGAAGCAGTGGAGTCTCAATAGAATCCAGGTTTTCCCAGTATATTTTCTGTTGATATGAAAAATCGGGTAGATTTAACAATATAGCCTGATATTTATTACGATGTTATGATGACCTACATGCCTTTCTCCAATGACATTATGAGTTGTTCAAAGTGTTTCTGATGCTTGTTAGAAGGCAGACTGAGATGATGAATGGGAATATGGTTCATGTAACATTAGCAACACATTATTAGCTGATTTTTAACATAGTCAAGCAAAAGGCTACCGGTAATCATATTAATTAGCGTTATGTGTCCGACGTTGTAAAGAGCGATACATGTGCAGCGTTTACATCAGTAAGTTGACAGAGTGGATCTCTGAGTTGCTGTGAGTGAGTGGAGGCGGGGCTAATTGGCATATTCATAGATCCGCGCATACTAAATGAAGCAAGGGCTTAGGGTTGCATTCAACCTATTTTAAAGCATGAAGGAATTTTTTATTTATTTTTTTTTACAGGAAAAAAACATTTAAATATGTCATATTGGTGATCAAAGATGAGTTATAAGTGATACAATTATTGACTACAAGGGGAATTAAAGTAATCCGTTGTTCAAGTGGTGCTTTTAAACATGAAATTTACAATATGAAAATCATGCAATCTGCTGGTAGGAAGATGACAGTAGACTTGGGCAGGATATGCTCTTGTATTTTATGCCCCAAATAGGGCAGAAGGGTGGACTGATGCCACATGTGTCACCAACAAACTTCAAAAGCATGTGAAGCAGACAGTCTGTCCTGAGGGATCGAATACCGCAGGGTTTTAATATCTAAAGCACACTAAAATGATAATACAAATCACACAATAACCAGCAGTGAGCTGGAGCCAGACAACCTGAATCATCTTACATGAGTCAGCATTACTCATTAAGCTGCTGTATGGATTTAATATCGAAATCCCACTCACATCTGAGGGATACATAAAGTCTAAGTTACTCAACTAACGTTTGAGAACAAGAGTTTGCGAATCACCAGCTTTCCTTGTGTTACTTTGTTCAGTGTTTTAGACTGTAATCAAGATTTCACACTTAGGTTAACCTTATTCAAACATATAGGGTGATATCAGGTAAAATGGGCCATCAGGTAAAATGGGCAATTTAAGGTTTGTGAGTCCCAGCCCCTCTGGAATTTAAAGCCAATGACTGCAAAGGATTTCAAACTGTTGTCATAACTGTGCTTAACAAGTAACAGGTGATTTGATTGGTTTATGGTTGCTATGGTGGGCTGGGCAATCATTCTAATCAAGACTGCACCAGAAAGTTGCATGGTAAGTAGTCTGGCATACCAAATGTGACTAAACTATTATAAGGATGATAAATCTATAAATAAAAAAAACATGCACATAAAAAAATATGCATAATATCTGTCTTGATGGCATCAATCAGAAATAATGTTGTTAGTTTGGTATCTGAACATATTTTTTGATAAGGAGATGATTTTCTTGGTAGCCCAATTTACCTTAACCCACTAAGGTAAAATGGGCTACATGGTTTCAGCTAAAATGGGCCATTATCTCTGTCACTCACAAACACGTGTGTGTGTGTGTGTGTGTGTGTGTGTGTGTGTGTGTGTGTGTGTGTGTGTGTGTGTGTGTGTGTGTGTGTGTGTGTGTGTGTGTGTGTGTGTGTGTGTGTGTGTGTGTGTGTGTAAATGTTTTATTACACACATTTTTTATATATTTAAATTGATAATAGGCTATATTATTTATAAAAATGTATAAATGTAGTGCATGTCACATTCACACACACACACACACACACACACACACACACACACACCAATTATCAATTTTGAATGAGATTTTTTTTTATTTGTACATTTTGTTCTAAATGTGTTCACACACACACACACACACACACACACACACACACACACATCAGTTCACTGATGCTGTTCCAAAATGACTTTGTTTAATTGCAATTGCAATTTGAATATGGGTTTGACTTTGCACCCAAAATGGGTTTTTTTTTTAATAGCACAATATTAATATGTTTGTTTAATACAGTTTAAATGTTATGTGGCTGTATAAGCAATTGTGTTTTAAAATTAAATTTGATTGTAAATAAATATTTCCCTTTGTAGTTTGACTGGCCCATTTTACCTGAAACTGCTCATGCAAAAAAAGTTGGCACAGCTAATGTTTCAAGAACTGTAGGGCATAAATAAATATATTTTATTACATAATTTTAGCACAAGATTATCAAAAACAGTCATTATTAATCATAAAAACACATGGAAAAGACATATATGGTATTGTATTATTGTCCCAAACGATTTACCAAAAAGTGGCCCAATTTAGCTGATATCACCCTAGACCTGACTCAATCACAGCACGCGACGAGTCTTGACTTCCTGTCTATGTAAATGTAGCCAAAATAAACTGATTAACTAATTAATTAAGGCTTAAGCCCTTCACACCTCCAGTTTACGTTTATACCGCCACCATTCGACATATTTAGCCCTTTTTCCCCTGGCGATGGCGAACATGCGCTTTAAGTGCGACTATACAAAGCTCATGAATATTTAATGAGGAAAGCGTTAAAGCAGTTTTTGATTGGTTGTTGCAGAGTAACGCAAGAATAATCATCCGTGGGTTACTCCAATCAATCAGTGCTCAGAGTGACTGAAAATGTACATCTGTGTTATTTAACTTTTTTTTGTATTAATTATTTAAATCCTACAACTAACTAAAGCATACTTATTTAAACCAAAAAAAAAAAAAAAAAAAAACGCTTAAAAAACAGATATGAAACATCATCCAAGGTGAAAAGTGGCCTTAACCTGGCCTTAAAAAAGAAGTAAACCCAAGTTAAGTGCAAAAAGCTTAGTTAGAAAAGAAGCAAGATGCCTATCAGTTTAGGCTCATGGGCAGCATTCATCCTTACACATCTGATATTGTTCTTATATGGAATTATGTGCTTCATAGTCGTGACTCGTGTTTACTGTATATGGAGTTATGCTGTAAAAGTCTGTTGTTAGTCATCCAGGGAGAATTCATGCAGTCTCCTATTATAAGTGATTAACCATCAAGACATTGTCTAAAGGAAGGATACAATGGCTGAAGGACACCTGTGTTGATTTGACCTCCATCATCATCATTGTGGAAATGATTCAGAGCTTCTGGGAAATGTGTGTGAGTCTCTCAGCACTTCTGCTTCTGGGTCTCAATGAAAGACGGAGGCCGTGAGTCAGTGTGTGATCTCACCGTCTGAAATATGACCACATGCTGCTCATTCAGCGTCTCAACATTGCTTCAGAAGAGCCTGGGATGCTTGGTTTGTTGCATTTGATCATTATAGACCCCTAAATAGGATCTGGGTCTGAATCTCATTGGATTGGATTAACATATAAAAGCATGTAACCACAGGTTAAATGGTTTAGTCATAAGGCACACATATGCATATGTAAAAATGAAAATAAGAAACACGTGTGGGTCATTCTTACTACATCGCATATATGTCTTTACCATTCAAAAGTTTGTACATTTTTACTGCTCACCAAGGCTGCATTTATTTGTTCAAAAATACAGTTTAAAAAAAAATTTACAAAAATATTATTACAATTTAAAATAGCTTTCTTCTATGTGAATATTGTAAAATGTGATTTATTCCTGTGATCATTACTCCAGTCTTCAGTGTCACATGATCTTTCAGAAATTATTCAGGATTATTGGATGAACAGAAATTTCATAAGAACAGAATTTATTTGAAACACTAATCTTTTGTAACATTATAAATGTCTTTACTGGCAATTTTTATCAATTTAATCTTGTTGAATAAAATTATTAATATTTTTAAACAAAAAGAAAATGATAAGCCAAACTTTTTAGTGTATATTGGATAAAATATTCTCACTTTTTAAAAAAAGACCAGAATTATATTAATTTGTGTTTTGTGATCACTATGAAGTGAACATCGATTGTAAAAAAGGAAAAGAAAAAAGAAATTAAACAATTTACATAATTTACATTTTAATGCCTTACACATTTTTTTTTTTTTTACAAAAACATGTTAACTATAATTAGGATAAATTTGAATGAATCCGGAGTCCCTTCTTTTCATCTTAGTCTTGTATCGGTTTAACTGACAAAAAACAGTTCTGCAATGACATCATCCTTTAGGAGGAAGTGACATCATTTTAGATGGCACACACATCAGTAGGCTATCAGCAACACATTTGATGATTGATGAATCGTGAGATGTTTTGGGGTATCAGTCGGTCTGTCTCACTGTAAAACATTCCATATTTTTGGATAAAACTCAAAATATGTAATATCACATTTAAGTTGTATGCAGGCTATCAGACTTGAGCTCTTTATTTCAATCCTATCCCTTTTCTGGCCAGTTTCAACTGAGAAAGTCCGCAACTGTTTATAAAAATACTTTCTCAAAAAACACACAAGCATATTCAGTTTTAAAGGTTTTATTCTTATTTATTCAAGCTCTCATTCTTTAGGACAGAAACGGAGTGTGTCGCGTGGAAACATGGAGGCAGTAAAAACATGGGATTGTTTTTAAGTAATCCATTGACGCTGATATTCCTGAAGAAATATTCGTTCTGTCACTCACACACTTGTCAATCCTGAAGTCTCAGCTCGGCGCTGGCAGCTTTAGGGTCTGGATTTAACATGCCGTGAGGTCCAGCAAACAAACACAGCTGACACATCATAAATATGCGCCGCGTTTATGCAGATGTCAGACAATACCCGTCAGTGATGGAGAAACATCGAAATTTGCTCTCGTAAAAACAAAAATGAACAGAGCAAACCTTGCAAGTTTCATTCATCTCCAAGGCCATCCATAAAACCATTTCCATGGCATATTTGCCCTTGATCAAACTTGGAACATTTACCCTTTGGTGAGTGATTGAAAGCGATAAAAAGAAAAAAGAAAATAAAAACAGTGAGGAAAATGTCATTGCTCAAATGTTCACAGTTTGTTCAATTCCCCAAAGAGCAATAAAAACGGGCACAAATGAGACACTTGTTGACATACAGAGCTCTAAAATCAATGTGGAGACTGTATCAGGTCAGTTGATTTTGTGGGAATTGGTGAGAAATGTTTGGTTTAACTTAAAAAATTAAGTAACTTTGTTGCCTTAACATTTTGAGTTCATTGAAATAAAACATTTGAGTTAATACAAAGAAGGATATTGGTTTAATCAACAGAAACTCAAAATGTTATCTGAACCACATTAATTACCTTAGTTGATTTGTGATGAACAAATCATGAAAATATTTTTTTACAGTGACTTTGGTGTCTGGCAAAAATGAGCGTAAGAGATCCCTGAATCCTTAGATATGTGAAAATGGATCCTTTTTAAACAATCTGAGAAGGAAAAGACTGAAGCAAAAGTCTCAATTTGGTCTCAATTTGATCTTCTAGGAGAGAAAAAAAAGTTTATATATCTTATTTGTGATCTTGTTTTCCAAGACAAAAATAGTTAACATATGTAATTTACACAAAAAAAAAAAGTAATTTATGCTGTTGCTGTTAAAAAATCTTGTTTTCTTTACAGAAATAATGTGCTAAAAAAGAGTGTTCAGGATGAATGTATTTCTCTCTTGTCTTTTAACACTGTGAAAATGAACATATTATTCCATCTTTCATTGGATGCTTTGTGAACTGTCTAAGTGGCTCAATCTTCACAGGATGAGGAAGAGAGGGAAAAAAAGATGAAAGAAAAACACAGACAAAATAACAGTGACGGGCATCAATCCACACATTGAAACTCATGTAGAAAACTTGGAATAGGAAAGTGTGCAGGATGAAAAATAAGAACACGTAAATGCACAAATAAATAGCAATGGAAATAACACAGCATATTGATAAAAAAGTGTACGTTTATTGAGAAAAAAAAATGAAAAAAAAATGCTTAAAATGAGGGACAAAACTTAAAGGAAACATTTGTCAGGGTTCTTATATGTGTTATCTTTATTTGTGTTACTATGAGTTTTTGCGCTGTTTTCTGTTTCTTTTGGTTTGTCTCCTTGGTTACTGATTGATTAGCTTACACCTGATGTTGATTTCTTTGATTAGTTTGGTCTATTTAAAGGGGTGATAAAATGCCCTTTTCACAAGATGTAAAATAAGTCTCTGATGTCCCAAGAGTGTGTATGTGAAGTTTTAGCTCAAAATACCCCATAGATATTTTTATATAGCATGTTAAAATTGTCACTTTTTGAGGGTTAGCAAAAATGCACAGTTTTTGTGACTATCCCTTTAAATGCAAATGAGCTGCTGCTCCCGGCACAGAGGGCGGAGCTTCAACAGCTTGTGTCATTTTGACCTCACACAGACATGCACTGAAAATTTCTACGACTTTTAGCCTTTATGTTCAAACCGGAGTCAATGATGGAGAGACTCAAGAAGAAGTGACAACATGTAGAAGCAACAGAACATTTCTGAATGGTTAGTTGATGAATTTAGGTATGTGTAGTTATCTTCTAGTCATTGATTAGCATATTCTGTCTTGAGTTTATGTAAATTTTGGAGTTAGTGATGTCACTAACCCGGGAGGAATGTTGTGTAGTCCCTACCAGCCATTTGTTGTAGTTCTTAAACTTTTTTTTAAAGAAAATATCTCCCTTTGCTTTGAACTTTGAGCGTCGTAACTTTGCAGATGTTGTTTATGCTCAAACAGTAACATTACAGAAATGTTTAAGAAAAATATCTTGGTATGCGAATATTAATGTTCATTCCATTTCATCGTTTTGCAAAAAAATGGGAATGTTACTTTTGAATGTTATTGAAACATTCTGAAACAAGTAGTCACATTTAAAAAATCTTCAATGAAATAATGTATACTATGAACAATGTATAATGTTTTTATGCTAAAACTTTGAGAATTATTTTAGATTATTGAAGATCAGACAACTTTGAAGTATCGTTCTACTGTATGTTCATAACTTTGAGAGAAGCTTGCCAGAACATTAGTCAAACTTCTGAGAACATTGGGTGCGTTCACTCCATGTTGAAATTACCGTAATTACGAGATTTCAACTAGTAAAAAGCATTCACTTCCTCATTGAGCTGGTAATTACAGCTTGAAATTTCTGAGAGCTCCTACTGCAGATTCATTTAGGTGATGATAGTCTTGCAAATTGCCATAGAAATGCATAATTCCCAGTCCGAGGACCTGAACAGCTCCAGTGTCATCTCGAAATTACGGCAATTACAACATGGTGTAAATGCAGCTATTCCTTAGCTGGGTAGACCAGTGCTTCTCAAACCTGTCCAGGGGAACATTTTGCAATTTGGCTCTTTAATATAAAAAAATAAGAGCTGAAATGCAAAATGAATGAGAATAAAAAATTAAATGAGAATAAGTTGATTAAATTACAGTGCAGAATTTCTAAAAATGGATAGTAATGAATGGCAGTGAGCGAGTATATCCAGTATGTTTATTATTGCAGACCTTATATAGCTCTGCCCCTTACCTACTCGTTTAAGAGCTGCCAACTCTCACGCATTCAGTGTGAGACTCACGCAATTGACACTGTTCTTATGCTCTCACGCCACAATATCTGTTTTCTCACGCAGAAAAAAACATTGCGGAGCAAAGACGACACTGACGCTGACAGACTTGACAGAGCAGGTTACTTTTAATATGAAACAAAGTCTCAGCTTTCAAATTCTGTAAATTTTATTACAAAACTCAAATACTTAATACTGTTTTGGTGCTTTTTAATGTGACGTGACAGATCGCTGTCATGTGAACCCATCTGTCTTCCTCTTTACTAGTTACAGCACCAAATAAACAATGAACATCAGAAGTGCAACAAGGTTTAAAGTTCAGGGAAGAAGGAGGCGGGAACTGGCAAACGTTCAACTAAACTTTAATATCAAAATAAACAAACAACAAAACGAAAGTAAAGCGGCAGCCCCTCATGGACGACTGCCTCTCTCCTCTTACACTGTCATCCCTCCTCCTTTTATCCTTCCAGATCTCCTTCCGTGAGACTCGAGACCAGTGTGGCGCGCAGGTAACTCTCATTAGCACTCGTGTCACCGGCCTCGCTCCTTTGCCACAGCTCTCGGCCCCCGCGCTGCTTAAAAGATACAGTACAGCTTACTAAAATGTATCATGTCTCATGTAATCGTTCAATGAGTGTTTCAACCGTGTAAAGACATAAATAAAACAGCTTCTGAAAAATGTGTCACATAAAGCCATTCAAGGACCATATAGCATGTTAGTTAGCTAGAAAAATTTAATCTAGAGAGGATAATTTTTTTTTAATATATGCACTAAATTACATATTTATTGTATTTTTGCTCTTATATCATAAAAAAAAAACATTATTATAAAAATGGCATTATATACATTTTTCAAGAATGAGTGGTTAATTTTAATGTGTTGTCAATTTCCTTGAGAAAAATTAACATGTAGACCCTACTGTACCTGATATTTAGCCAAATGAATCGATATTGAATCAAGATCAGAACTGAATCGCAAGCTTATGAACAAACCCCCCCTTTCAAACATTACATGAGAAATAAATACACTTTACTGCAATGACAGTAAATGACGACAGCAATGCCATAGAAATGTTACCGCACAAAGATGGCTGTGCGCTTGTTTCTCTGGTGCTAAGGGCTAAGTAAATGTAAATATCTCATCTTTGGATTGCTGTTCTCCCTCCAGGCCTACAGATGGCACTTATACTCTGAGCCCTGTTCTCTCCACTCCTGCAGATGGTGCCAACGTCCCTAACCTTGTTCAGCACTCTGCTCATTAACCCTCATACCCTTCACCTGTGTCTAGCCCTTTATAAGTCTGTCTGTTCCCTGCCTTTGTGTTCAGTCTTGAGCCTATGTATTCTGTGCTTCAGTGCTCTGTGATCAGTTCTCAAGTTAAGTCTGTGCTGTGGTCGCTTTACCATCAGAGCCCAGACTACCATCCCCTGAGCGATTCGAGGGCAGTCCTGAGAGATGCAGAGGTTTCATTACCCAGTGTACACTGGCCTTCCAGCTCCAGCCCAGCAGCTTTCCCACTGAAAGTAGTAGAGTGGCTTACATCATTACCCTTCTCACTGGCAAGGTATTGGACTGGGCCTCAGCCTTGTGGGATCAGAAATCTCCACTTACAGCCGACAGTCAAGACTTCATTTCTGAGATGAAGAGAGTTTTTCCATCATCCAGCTAGTAGGGGAGATGCGGATCACCGCTTGCTCAATCTCTCTCAAGGTACCCGGAGTGCAGCGGAGTTTGCTATTGAGTTTCGCACTCTCACCACAGAGAGTGGATGGGATCAACAAGCTCTGAGAGCTACCTTTCACCATGCCTTATCTCCTGCACTCAAGGACGAGTTAGCATTCTGAGACTCTGTGCCTTATCTCGATTCCCTCATTGACATGGCCATCCGGGTAGACCATCATCTCAGGGAACGCCGACAGGAGCGACAGCAGAAAAAAAGATTGCTTGAATCTACTAGCCCTATTAAACTGCCTTCGTCTCCTAGTGACCCCGAGGAACCCATGCAGCTGGGTGGAACCAGGATATCCCAAGCTGAACGCAACCGACGGATGAGAGAGAGATGCTGTCTCTATTGTGGCAAGCTAGGCCACTTTCACTTTGCATGTCCTGACTTGTCGGGAAAAGCCAACTCTCGTCCAGGAGGAGGGGGGCCCGGGCGAGAATAGGAATCATCCCCTGCTTGGCGACCTCTGATTTGACCATCCATGCCACCATCACCCAGGGCATTCAACATCATCAAGTTAGTGCCTTTGTAGACTCTGGGGCCGCTGGGAGTTTTATGGACTTTGAGATGGCCAAGAGACTTTCTATTCAGCCTGTGATGCTTCAGAAACCCCTTAACATTATGGCAGTTGATGGCAGTCCTCTGGGTTCAGGACAGGTTAATCATTGTACCCCACCTCTCCAGCTAAAGGTGGGCCAACACCAGGAACAGATACAGTTCTTTTTGATTAATTCTCCTAAGCACCCTCTAATCCTTGACCCACACGTTGACTGGTCCAGAGGGATTGTTAGAACCTGGGGAACTAACTACCGGGTCTCAGACATCACCTTCTGCTGTTCCCCCAATAGAATCATTCCCAGAACCTTCGCCAGGTATCTCCATGTGGAGATCTGTCTCTGTTCCCGAGACCCTGTCCACGGAAGTCAAGGCTGTTACCAAGATGGAGCCAGCTAAAGTAACTCCCGAGTTATCCCGTGTTCCCCCGGAGTATGCAGACCTCTATGAAGTCTTCAGTAAGGACAGAGCTGCCTCACTGCCCCTCATAGACCTTATGATTGCCCTATTGAACTGGTTCCTGGTACCTGCCCACCTTGTGGAAGGCTCAACTCTCTCTCTGGTCCTGAAAGATTAGCCATGGACAAATACCTCAAAGAAGCTCTGGACAGCGGATTCATCCATCCTTCCACATCACCTGCAGTAGCCGGTTTTTTCTTTGTTGAAAAAAAGGATGGTAGCCTCCGACCCTGCATAGACTACCAAGGTTTAAACCATATTACCATCAAGAACCGGTACCCTCTTCCCCTCATGACCACGGCTTTTGAGATCCTGCAGGGTGCCACCATATTTACTAAATTGGACCTTCGTAATGCATACCATCTAGTTAGAATCCGTGAGGGAGACGAGTGGAAGACTGCATTCAACACTCCGACGGGCCACTATGAATACCAGGTAATGCCATTCGGCCTGGTTAACGCCCCAGCTGTCTTCCAGGCCTTTATTAATGCTCTCAGAGAAATGCTGAATACATTTGTGTTTGTTTATCTGGATGACATACTCATATTCTATCTAACTTCAATGAAGCAGGTACAGTGCTTTCTAGGCTTTTCCAATTTTTATAGGAGATTTATTAGAAACTTCAGTTCTGTTGCAGAGTCTCTCTCTGCACTGACTAAGAAGTCGCCCAAACCATTTGTGTGGACCAGCAGAGCTAACCAAGCCTTCAATAGATTGAAGCGACTTTTCACATCTGCCCCAATCCTAACTCTCCCTGATCCAGAGATGCCCTTTGTCTTGGAGGTGGACGCCTCAGATGTGGGGGTTGGAGCGGTCCTATCACAGAGGAGTAGGAGTGATAACAAGCTTCACTCACGTGCATTTTTCTCTCGTCGGCTTACCCCAACTCAGAGAAATTATGATATTGGGAACAGGGAGCTGCTGGCCATTAAAATGGCATTGGAAGAGTGGAGGCATTGGTTGGAGGGGGCCAAACTTTTTTAACCGATTTAACTTCACTCTTTCCTATCGCCTAGGTTCCAAGAATCTCAAACCAGATGCACTCTCGAGACAGTTTGAGCCACAAGAGGGGGAGTCCGTTCCAGAACCCATTCTCCCCACAGTCTGGGTAGTGGCCCCCATCCAGTGGGATATTGAGACGGCTGTCAAGAAGGCCCAATTGCAGCAGCCAAGACCAGGTAATGGCCCTCCTGGGCGCCTCTTTGTCCCTAACTGTCTGCGTTCTGAGGTTTTGCAGTGGACTCATGCTTCCCTCCCTTCTGGACACCCGGGAACTACCAGAACATGCAAGCTTGTCCAGAGGAAGTTCTGGTGGCCTAAACGGCACAAATACATCCAGGCCTTCATCGCTGCTTGCTCCATTTGTGCCCAGAATAAGGAGCCTAGGACCCACCCTCAAGGCCTGCTGCACCCACTTCCTATTCTGAGACACCCTTGGTCCCACATTTCCTTGGACTTCATCACAGGCTTACTACAGTCTCAAGGAAATACGGTAATTCTGGTGGTGGTGGATAGATTTTCAAAGACTTGCAATCGCTTAACTTTGCCCAAGCTCCCCACAGCAAACCAAACAGCAGAACTGTTGATGAGGCATGCGTTCAGGATTCATGGCTTCCCGCAGGATATGGTTTCCGACCGGGGTCCATACTTCACTTCCCGGTTCTGGAAGGCATTCGGCCGGCTCATCTGATCTTCCATCAGCCTGTCTTCCGGCTTCCACCCCCAGTCCAATGGCCAGGCAGAGAGAGTAAATCAAGACATTGAAAGGACATTAAAATGCCTGGTTTCTGACAATCAATCCACATGGAGCTCTCGATTAATCTGGGCTTAATTCGCACATAAGACCCTTTACCATTCCTCCCTAGACATAGTCTCCTTTTGAATGTCAGTATGGTTTCCCTCCCCCTCTGTTTCCCGGACAGGAGCCAGAGGTTGACGTCCCTGCTGCTACTCAGCTGGTCCGCCGGTGCCGACGTTCCTGCAAAGAGCATGTGTTGCTTTATTGAGAGCCGCCCGACAACAACAGAGGCAGGCTAACCGACACCGGAGGGTGGGACCCACGCTTCACTCAGGGTAAAGAGTATGGCAGCCCGAGATCTTCCTCTGCAGGTGGAATCCCCCAAGCTGGCCTCACGTTACATCGGTCCATTCAAGATCCTCCGAAAGATTAATCCAGTTTCCTATCGACTCCATCTGCCCAGGTCCATGAAGGTTCACCCCACTTTTAATGTTTCCCGGTTAAAACTTGTTGTTTGCTCTACTCTGTCCCCAGTTAGGAAGCCTGCCCCAGTACCTCGCATCATTGATGGCCAGCCAGCTTACACAGTCCGCAGACAGCTTGATTCTCACCAGGTCCGTGAGAGAACTCAATATCTGGTGGATTGGGAGGGCTATGGCCCGGAGGAGAGGACCTGGGTTCCTGCTCAAGACATCATGGATCCGACTCTCATCTCAGAGTTTCACCGGGCCAGAGGGAACTGCCAGAAGAACGTAAGGAGCCATTCCTAGGGGAGGGGCTCCTGTAAAGATCTCATCTTTGGGTTGCTGTTCCCCTCCTGACCATTAGGGGGTGCTCTCCTTCTATGCCATGCTCCCTCCAGGCCTACAGATGACACTTATACTCTGAGCCCTGTTCTCTCCACTCCTGCAGATGGCACCAACGTCCCTAACCTTGTTCAGCACTCTGCTCCTTAACCCTTATACCCTTCACCTGTGACTAGCCCTTTATAAGTCCGTTTGTTCCCTGACTTTGTGTTCAGTCTTGAGCCTATGTATTCTGTGCGTCAGTGCTCTGTGATCAGTTCTCAAGTTAAGTTTGTTCTTTATTAGGCTATACCGTTTGACCCTTGTCTCTATTTTGTTTCACTGTTTTATGGAAGCTTGGCTCTCCTTGTTTATTTGTACTTTGTATTTTTTCTTATTCTTTCGCTTTTGCGTTTAACTGTTGGGGAGTTAGCTCAGTGGTAAACACCTTGCACTTGAGCACTGCAGACCCGGGTTTGATTCCCACCTAAGGCAGCCACGTTATTGTAAAGGTCTTTTTCAGAATAAAAGTTCAACCAGAAAATGGACTGTAATCGGAAAATGATGTTTAAAAGTGTTCAAGGCTTTGAAGAAAACAAAATATATCTGCGGTGGATAATTATGCACATGTAGTGTGTAAATATTGGTGTGAGACAGTGTTGGCATGCTGTGTTTGTGTTTTTAGGAAGTGAAGGTATCATTTGTCCATATCAAGTCTGTTGCTAAGGACCCTAGGCTACGGATAACAGTGCTCCCGCACAACCCTTCATATCTAATGACTATAAAACATGACTCATATGAGTGCAGTATAGCACCTGGTGTGCTGCTGTTCACACAAACACACACACCTCTATCACACAAAACCAAAATGACATATGTATTTATGTATTTGTGTGCCGCACGGAAGAACCATGAATCAAAAGATCAGGTGGACAGTAATAGTCATGTTCACGCACCATCAAAGAGCAGGAAAATTCCTCATGTATAAGGTAACCGGCTTAGGTCAACACATCACTGTTCACGGCAACACGAGCTGCGGAGCAGCGACGGGCAAAAATAACTTGTTTACATCAGTGGCATTTAATAAAATCATGTTTTCTGAAAACAGACAACCATGCAAAATATATCATTAGGCTCACTGAGGCAGCGTGTCTCATTGTCTATTAATGCTTTTGATTATAATGACTTGTTCTGTTTGCAGAGGACGCTGTGAAAACACACTGCAAACTTTTAAGGGTTGAGTGTGTGTGTGTGCGGTTTTAGAGGTGAATGAGTTAATCAAAAGTGGGGTGGAAATAATGAATGTGTGTTTGTGTCGCCAACTAAAGTCACAACGTGCTAAAAATACTTTTAGTATGTATCGCATAATGACTGAGCAGCACTGAATTATAAATGAAATAATTTCCCTTTTACTTTATTTATGAATGAATGAATGAGTTATTTCCAAAGAACACTGTTTATTTGTAATCTATTTAGAAACCAGAAAGTGAATTGAAATAAAGTACTGAACATAATTAAACCTCAAAATGAAATGTATTTTTATTATTATTATTATTATTATTATTATTTATTTATTTTTTCTTGGCCATAGATTACACACAAAATTTCATCTCAGCACTTTTGATGAGTGGCTATGCTATTCTAAATATCAACATTTGTGAGATTTAGTCAGCCGTGATAGTTCTGAGGTTAATTTATCTAATTTTGCGTCTCTGGAAAATAGTGATCTATGACATTTTATTATGTTGAATATCAAAGTTTTTTTTTTGTGTGTGTCTATTTGTTAATGAGGGATTTATTTAGTAAAAGGGATTTATTAACTTTAGTAAAAGTTAAGTTTAATTTTGAATTAAAAAGATAAAATTAGACCATTGGGGTAAGATGAGCCACCCAGAAGGCCCCAAGTGGCATGTTGTTACTGGTGTTGTTATTTTTAAATTGAATAATTATTGTCATTAACAGGGTTATTGTTTAATATCTCCATGAATTATATGGACTTTCAGACGTATTTGCTTTCATTAAAACCCACAGGTTAATTGAGTAAAATCATTAAATTTGCATTCATAGTGTTGCTATTATGACATATATTTAAATATGTAAATATTATTATGCCTGTACATAAGTCACAGTGTAATTTTACCTTTCAGATCAATCTTTTTTTACTGGGATTTTACTTTGTCTGACATTGATTATTCAATTATTCAACTAAATTGTCAAAATTCTATCTTAGATATAGCCTACTTGTTGATTTAGTATTTTACATTAATGATAATTTATTTCCCCAAAAAATTATTAATAAGAATTATATCAAAAGTCATTTTACAGAAGTGGGTATTCTTTGAATAATTTTACATTTTGTTCTTAAATGTTCTTAATATCACATTAGCTGGTGCATCATCATACTGGACATGCTAAACATACAGTATATCTAAATATGTTACAATTTAAAAGTAAAACCACATTGTTCTTAAGGGGGGCATCTTCCCCCATCTTCCCCTAACTTTATATCACAGAACAATTGAGTGAGATTTCAAGACAGTTCTAAATTAGTATTTGCCATTATAATGACTGGGCAGGTTTAAGTGAAATGTTATTTACTGAAAAATTATTTAGTTGATTCGGTTAAGATGACTCTTGTCCGAATATGCCCATTTCCATACTATATAGTAGTTGAAAAACAGCATGTGAGCCAAATAGTATCAATTAATAAATAATAAATAGTATCAAATTAGTAGCAAAAAGTCCCCGGATGACCTTCAGTGAGATTCTGAAGTGCACATCCACTGGATACTTTTCTATCCCATGAGGCCACAGGAGAGGAGTTATGACTGGTGCCGTAGGTCACATGACTGTGACAACATGGCGGATGTACCTCTGAATTTCATTCATACTAACTACACAAATAGAACATTATTTTGTAATCGATCACAAAGTAAGTTGCAAACCAAATGTAGTACATGCGATTTCAGACTCAGCAAACAAGTTGAAATGATTAGTTCATGAGCTGAACTGATTCGCTTCACCGAAGGTTATCCGTGAATAATATAACGATGAACCTTTGGTCTGTTTCACACACAAAGTTATCAAATGGCTTCAGAAGACTTATAGCGCATCAATCTTGTTGACAACATTTACAAAACGTTTATAGTGATTTTGCATCCTTTTTGAAGCTTGAAAGCTTATTTATAGTAATTGCATGCAAAATATCTTCAGATGTTCTCATTTTTGCTCTGCAGAAGAAAGTCAGTCATACGGGTTTGGAAAGACATGAGGGTGATGATGACAGAGTGTTCATTATTTGGGTAGGGTTCTGGTTAGACCTTTTGTTGCATCCTGGAGGTAATTATAACCCATTATAACCCATTAAAAAAGTTGACATTGAATGTATTACTGCAGAGACACATTTCCCGAATTAATACACTAACAAAGCATATCTTAACTACAACCACCATATGTAGCCTGACACTCTTCACACCAAAACACCACGCTTTATAACTCATAGCCTTCATTGTTAAGTCATAACAAAAATAATTCCATTAGGTGTAATGATTAACAGATGATATGTAATATACATTACCAAAATATACAATGCATTACTAAGTAATACATTTAATTTCATTTAATTACTTTGTCCTTGAAAAGTGAAGTACGGAATTTTTCTTAATTTTTCTGTGATTTAATCAGCTACTTCTGATGTAACTGCATTAAATACTGTATAGACAAGAACAATTCTATATAAAACAATAGTGGATTTAACATCCAAATTTAACATCTAATGTTAAAATGTTTTTAATGTAACCTTCTCTATTTAAATACTTTGGTCAGTTCAGGAATAATTTATGCAATTTTAAATCATTTATTTTTCATGTCTATCCTTGTATTGCTCGAGCTTGATATGGGATTTAGAACGTAATTAGTAATAAATAATGCAATACTTTTTAAAGAGAGTAATTAGTACAGTAATCTGGGTACACTGTTAAAGATGTATTTATAAGCTAGTAGTGCCTAATTAATTACTTTTTTTTAGAGTAACTTACCCAACACTGGAACTATTGATATGTTTAGCACGACGATGTTTGTAAATGATTTATTAATGAAAGTTATAATATGAATTGTTACCAGGTTAAATCACTGGTTTTCTGTTGCTGGTAGTGAAACTAATCCATTACATTACCAGCCACTGATTCATGCTCTCACACACGCTTTCATGAGCTCAGTCTACTCTAGCCCGAGCCGAAACACACTGACCAATAAGGGTCTTCGAAGGGCGTGGCTGTGAAACGTGTCGGCCAATAGGAATACCGAAGGGCGGGGCTGAACTCTCCCAACGCTGTCAAAGAATTTCCTCATGGATTTGCGGTCTTTGAGTTGTCATGTTATGAGTTGTGGGAATGTTAAATTTGGATATTGTGATCGACAGTGCGGTGATGTATGAACGACTTTCGTTTTTAACTTATTTAATACTTCTTTGTTGACATCACTGCCTTTAGCACATCCATGTGAGATCATCGCAACTTCATTTCTGCGAACTTATTTCTCAGTTATGATGAATAATATGCAAACGGTTGCGCGGTAGATTTCCCCCTGGCCGGGGCTCACTGACAAGAATGCTTTTGGTTTGACACTGATTCATTTAGATAAAAGTACACTTGTGGATTCTTCAGGAGGATACACAGGTTTTATTCCAGCATGTCCCGGAGGAAACAGGCTAAGCCTCAGTATGTTCTCATCGGTGAGTTTTATATCACTTTCTGAACTTGCATGATGATGGAGTTTGATCAAAACGCGCAAATTTAGGAATAAGTACAACACTTTTAATGTTTCGCATGTATAACTCTTTTCCCAGGATTCTCACGTTTTATTACAAAACAGCATCAGTGTAGTCTACTACAACTGTTAGTCATGTTGATAGGCTACCTGCAATATATGATCTGTAGTATATCCATTAATCACTGAATGAACTGATGTTGAATAAAGAGTGTCATTTTTACAACTTAGAAAAAAAGCTAAATTATGTTTTCATTGTAGCTTTAATTTGATGATGGTGATGATGGCTCTATTTACAAATGTTCAAACCAAAAAAACTATGATAACAAATGAATTAAAATCTTGTTTTTAAAATCATATTAGCAATATTTAGTTGTGTCGCACATTTTGCACTCAATCCTGTTACTGCATGATTTTCAACCTTTTACAAAATTTTACATTCCATTTTACATTACACACAAAGAAATGTGACACCCATTTGGACGTTACATGGCGTAAAAATACCAAGTAAATTTTCTAATTCAATTTCTAAATTCGTACACAAAATGTAACTTGAGTGACTTTGTCAAACCACTGAATGGGGCTAGTTTAATTTAGGCTAGTTTAATGTGCAACTCTGTAGCTATCAGTCCTGCTATGCATTCATTTTATTTTATTTTATTTTGATGTTTATTTAATGTTTATTGCTAGAAAAGAATAACTGTTGACAAAAAAAAAAAAAACCTTATTGTTGTACCCTATTAATAGAAGGTTCATGCTGTAAAAAATGTAGTGACCGCAGATGAAATGAAATAAGCATTAAAAACAAATCCTACTAATTTTATAAACCTTTTCTGAAATTAACTTTTCAAAGTGTTTGCTGGACCTTGTCTGTCTTTCATTTCTAATGCTGAAATACAGACGTACACACACACACACGCACACACACACACACACACACACACACACACACACACACACACACACACACACACACACACACACACACTACAGGCCAGTTTTGTTACATCTCTTCCCACTGCTGTGAGGTGTTATATTGCTGGCTGTTGCAGACATGTATGAGGTCATCATGAATGTAATGGATCAAAATTGACTTTCATTATATGCAAGTTTTATCATTAAATTGTAAAACAAAACCTGTGAAGCTATCCTAAATATGCACTTGAAACAAAGGTGTTCTATTTAATGAATGTCAGTCTGGAAATTCCAATGAAACACATAGTGTATTTAGGAGATATTTTCAAGATGCTCAAAATGCCATAAAGTTATTCTGAAATTTGTGCAGATTTTGCTACATGATAATTTTTTTAATTACTACTTGATAACTATGAAGTTATTCTAATTTAATTTTGAGACAATATCTTGTATTGTTATGTCTGTTGAGAAGAAAGCTACTGTGTTGTCAATTGATAAGCTTTAAGTTTACATTGAGTTGCCATCTAAAAAGCTCTAATATACTAATTTATGTCTTTTTATTTTTTTCTTCTTGAAATACAGATCATATGATGGAGAATGACCCCACTCCAACCCGCAATGTCCATATGTGTCAACAATGCTGTGCTGAGTTTTCCAGTATAACAGACCTCTATCAGCATCAGAAAGACTGTTCAAAAGACCAGTTAGTTCTAATAGTAAGTGAAAACGAAAGCCTAGATTCTCCACCTTCTGGCCTCACAATCAATTCATCATTCTTCAACACTGAGGAGCATTTAAATGGAGTGACAAGTAATGACAGTACGGAGGAACATTGTGACTTTTCTAATGGTAGAGCATCAGTGGATGTTGACGAATCCTTACACATATTTGAAAACCGCAATCATGACATTGTCAAAAAGTCTCATTTACATCATGACAATGAAGACTATGCTGATGGCTTTAGCTCAGCATACTCAGCTTTCCTACCTCAAGAGAGTACCTTACTTGAGTTATGTAAATTATCAGCCATTAATAGCAATGTCTTCATCGAGAACCTAGAAAACACCAAAGTTGCTGTTGCGCAGTTCTCACAGGAAACTACTTTGAATCCAAAGACAAGTTGCAGGAACTCTAGCAACACCAAATGGGCCTCCTCTAGTTTGATTGAACAGCTGTTATCACTGCAGCAACAGCAGATGCAGCAATATAAACTAATCGAAGATATTCGACAACAAATAATGCTATTAGTAACCCCAAATTCTGATAAACCGTTGGCCACAAACACCTATAATGGTCTGTTTCAAACCAGTTCACTGAGAAAACTCAGCTCACACCTCTCAGAACTCACAACAGCTGCTGGGCTAGTGGAAAACCTTACTGCTAATGCTAAACAGTCTAAACATGTTATTTCACAAAACAACCAAGATGGTTCAAGGGATGAAAAAGGAAACTCCCAAATGACTGAAAAAAACAGAGACGACCCTTTGCCATCAAAGATTGGTAGTGATCGGTGTAGTAATCAATCTTTGCAAGGAAACACAGTCAGTGATAAAGTTGATGACACAGCTAATTCAAAAACAACTTCACCATCTCCTGCTTCATTTACAGAAGGGATTCTAAACAAACTCGAATTGGCCCATAAACAAAACAGCTTTAATATGTTTGAAAACTCCTTGCCTAGTATTGGGGCAATTGTAGAGGACCTGAATGCTTTGACTGCCCTAGCCCAACATAGGAAAGTCAAACCTCTCAATGTGAGTTTATGTGAACACAAGAGGCCTTCCGAAGATTGTATATTCAAGCACAAATGCAGGTTCTGTGCCAAAGTATTTGGAAGTGATAGTGCTTTGCAAATACACCTGCGGTCTCACACTGGAGAGCGACCCTACAAATGTAACATATGTGGGAATCGATTTTCCACCCGTGGAAATCTCAAAGTCCATTTCCAACGTCACAAGGAGAAGTATCCTAACATTCTAATGAATCCTTATCCGGTTCCAGAGCATTTAGATAATGTCCCAACCAGCACAGGTGTTCCTTACGGCATGTCTCTGCCTCCTGAGAAGCCTGCTCTTAACTGGTTGGATAGTAAACCTGTAGTGGGTAACTCTCTTGGCTTTGTGCTTCCATCATCTTTGCCAAGTCTTCCACCCATCATTAAAAAAGAGGAGGAAGGGGTATCAATAACCAAACTTCATAGTCCTGTTGTCAGTGAGGTGTGTGAGAGAAGTAACGGGCATCAAGAGGGATTTGGCAGTAGTCCTCCTCTAACTTCAAATGAAAAATTTCAAGAGGTTACACAACCCTTGAGTATCGCTACCTTACTAAGCTCCTCAGGGGAAGATTCAAGAGACGACATTGCTATTAATACCTTGGTTGGTACAAGATTAATAACTGAGCTAAAATCAGAGCAGCTAGAAACCAAATTTCTTTTTGGAAGTCTTCCAAATCCCTCTGGAGCATCTGAGACTTCAAAGCTGGAGCAGTTGGTGGAGAACATTGACAAGAAGTCTACTGACCCTAATGAGTGTGGAATCTGCCACCGGGTTCTTAGCTGTCAAAGTGCCCTTAAAATGCATTACCGCACCCACACCGGAGAAAGGCCATTCAAATGCAGGGTGTGTGGACGGGCTTTTACAACTAAGGGCAATCTCAAGACACACTATAGCATTCATCGTTCCATGCCAACTCTTAGAATACAGCATTCTTGCCCCATATGCCAAGAAAAGTTTACAAATGCATTGGTTTTACAGCAGCATATCCACATGCATATGGGTGGTCACATCCCTAACGTCCCACTGCATGATAGAGAAGAACCCATGGACCAGGACACTGACTCTGTAGATGATAGGACCTTGGAAGTGGATACCTTTCCCAATGAGAACATAGAAATTATGGAAGGTGTATCCGATTCAAAATACCAAGACTCTTCACCAGAAAGTCTATGTTCTTCAACTGCTTCTTCTGTGTTTACCAGAGCAACTGGGTCAGAAAGTCAGATTACATTTTCAAATGTGGAGAATTCGTCAAACATCAATAAGTTGACTATGGGGAATGGATCATTGGATAGGGACTGTTTAACCCAGAGATCATCTTCACTAAACAGGGATCATGAGAGTTTAAGGAGGAGGATTTTGGCCATCACTGAGACAAGCCCCTCCTGGAACCCATCCTGCCCCAATGTCTGTGCTTATGAAATGCAAGGATACACAACAACTGACAGAAACCTGAAATCTGCTGACTCAAACAACTCAAGCCTACAGCCTAGTCTTACAGTGTCTAGTTTACTTGACGGAACATCTGGAGATATACCAAACGATAGCTTGACTATGATTTTACCCTTCAACGAGCGGGGATCCCTGAAAAGCAATGTTTGTGATATTTGCAACAAGACGTTTGCCTGTCAAAGTGCTTTGGACATTCACTATAGAAGTCACACCAAAGAGCGCCCTTTCATCTGCACTGCGTGCAACAGAGGGTTCTCAACCAAAGGTAACCTTAAACAGCACATGCTTACCCACCAGATGCGAGACTTACCTTCACAGCTGTTTGAGCCAACAAATCAGATCCTGATTTTTCCTCCAAACCAGTTTCTACCCTCCATGGAACCAATCATTCCGTCAAAAAGAGTTGAACACAATGGGCTCATTAAAAAAGATCCTAAAGATTCACCCACAGGTATAGTTAGCTCAACAGCTTCCACATTACCTCTACTCTCCACAGCAACACCACTTCGACGAACAGCTAAACAGCACTTCTGCCACACTTGTGGGAAGACCTTCTCTTCTTCAAGTGCACTGCAGATTCATGAAAGAACCCACACTGGTGAGAAACCCTTTGCCTGCAACATATGTGGACGTGCATTTACCACTAAAGGAAATTTGAAGGTACACCATTCCAAGGTTGTTAAAGGTGTTCCATCACTGATTGTCAGTTTGTATTTTGTTGCTTTTATGGAATCAGTCGTATTATCCCAGATACCTTATGACCAACTATCTACTTGCCATTTCCATCCTGTTTTACATATAGGTTCATATGGGAACTCACATGTGGAGCAGTTCTCCAGCCAGACGAGGTCGCAGGCTTGATGCTCCACTCCTTAGATCCAATTCTGAGCGATTTCAAGACGCTCCCCCAAAAGATGTTGTGGATAAAGTGCGTAACGGGGACTCTGTAGGTGTCTGGAGCCAGTATACCTCTCTTACCAGTGGTTTGAGTATGAGGACCAATGAAATACCTGTTATTCAAAATGGTGCCATACCTCACCTGTCGATTTCTGCTGGGCATCTGGAAAACTTACAACTCAACAGAGCTTTACCTTGGCTTGAGAGATTGAGTGAAAATGGTGCAACGTTTCATTTCCGGCAATTGGTTGAAGATAATAAAACAACAGTGACTGATTGAATTTCGTCTTTTAGGATGCAAACCCATAATTTAAATGTGATGCTATTTCATAGGTGTGCTGTTTCATTGGGGTTTTTTGTACAAGTGTACCCTATGTAGTGACATTATTAAAGATTCTGCTGTTGGTTAATGTTGCCTATATAGTCTGGGTAGATTTTCACAACTGAAATAGTGTTGATTGTATTGTATAAATTAATTTGATGCTATTTTGTTGTTTTGCTGAGGAAGATTATAACTATTGTTAATATGCAGCTATGATTTATTATTTTATAGCATTTAAGTTTTTTAAATAATTGAAGGTATTCATGCATCACATTTGCTAAACACTTGGTTGTAATAGGTTTTGTAATGAGGTACATTTGTATTTAATGGAGAAATGAATCCCTATTTCTTTATCAAACACTATTTATCAATCACTGTTTCACATTAATATCATTTGTGCTTGAATTGAGTGTTCTTTTTATACTTACAGTTTTTGCATTGTTAATGTAAACAACACTAAAAATACTAAAACTATTTTTATTTTTGTATTGTTTTAAAACACACTCTGTACATTTAAATTGTTACATTGGAGGAACTGTTATGAATGACGTTAGTTCATGTTGTGGCATCATGTCTTGAATGTTATGGCAACTGCAAGTTCTCAAAGCCATTTTTCCATTTTAACTGTCATTTGGCTTATACAAAGCACAATCATTTCACTTCCATTTGATTAATAAAAGGAGTGTGCTTTTGAAATGACTCATTATATTTTACTCATTATAAGTTGTACCATATGAGTGTGTATACCTTCAAGCACCTGTCTCTTCCAGTGATTTACTTTTAACAAAGAAATGATTCTTCCCCTACTTCCACACACAAGCAGAATTCATGCCCTTTCTCTACTGATAAAAATCTAGGTCACCTTGTCCTCTGCATTTACATTTCAATAAACTTACCAATAATAACACATTGTGTTAATACGCAATGATCTTTGCCAATGGAAGATGATACTTCTTCAACCAAATAGAATAATAGAGGCCATTCATGGAGCAGGTTCGACTCATCAGCTCTACCTCATGTCTGTAAACCTCACAGACAGATGGTCAGCAATGGTTTAGCGTTTCTTGTGTGTATGTGCGTTTGATAGGTGATAAAATGCTTTATTTGAACATGTTGTGGTTGTTTTTACTGTGGTAATTATGTTATGAAATGGCTACTGACTCTTATAATTGTATTTTCCATAGCTGCCAGTCAGAGCTGGTCCTACTGAGTTCCCACAAAGATTTATTGCTCATTTTAGTCAAGTCACCTTCATTTATATAGCGCTTTTAACAATATGGACTGTTTCAAAGCAGCTTTACAGTGAAAATAGGAAATTAAAGTGACAGAGATTGTTTTGGCTTTACAGCAGCTCTAGAATAAAGTTATTGTCCAGCTAAAGTTAGTTTTGATCGATTCACTTCCGTTACAAAGACCATTAGTTATTAACTTAGGGGCGACTAACACGACACCATTCTAACAGAAAACTCTTAACACGATCTGGCCGCTCATTCGCACAACAACAGTGTTTGGTGGCTCGAGAACACACACCTTGAAATAGGTTCCAAGGTGCAAGCCTTAAAGAAAAAAAGAAAGAAATATATAAATATATATATATATATATATATTATCTCTGCGCAAGCTTTAAAAACGCAAACCTGTGAAAACGCTGACGCCGTGCACATGCGTATTACGTTTAGTCTATAGGTATGTGCGATAGTATATACACTCACCTAAAGGATTATTAGGAACACCTGTTCAATTTCTCATTAATGCAATTATCTAATCAACCAATCACATGGCAGTTGCTTCAATGCATTTAGGGGTGTGGTCCTGGTCAAGACAATCTCCTGAACTCCAAACTGAATTTCAGAATGGGAAAGAAAGGTGATTTAAGCAATTTTGAGCGTGGCATGGTTGTTGGTGCCAGACGGGCCGGTCTGAGTATTTCACAATCTGCTCAGTTACTGGGATTTTCACGCACAACCATTTCTAGGGTTTACAAAGAATGGTGTGAAAAGGGAAAAACATCCAGTATGCGGCAGTCCTGTGGGCGAAAATGCCTTGTTGATGCTAGAGGTCAGAGGAGAACGGGCCGACTGATTCAAGCTGATAAAAGAGCAACTTTGACTCGTTACAACCGAGGTATGCAGCAAAGCATTTGTGAAGCCACAACACGCACAACCTTGAGGCGGATGGGCTACAACAGCAGAAGACCCCACCGGGTACCACTCATCTCCACTACAAATAGGAAAAAGAGGCTACAATTTGCACGAGCTCACCAAAATTGGACAGTTGAAGACTGGAAAAATGTTGCCTGGTCTGATGAGTCTCGATTTCTGTTGAGACATTCAGATGGTAGAGTCAGAATTTGGCGTAAACAGAATGAGAACATGGATCCATCATGCCTTGTTACCACTGTGCAGGCTGGTGGTGGTGGTGTAATGGTGTGGGGGATGTTTTCTTGGCACACTTTAGGCCCCTTAGTGCCAATTGGGCATCGTTTAAATGCCATGGCCTACCTGAGCATTGTTTCTGACCATGTCCATCCCTTTATGACCACCATGTACCCATCCTCTGATGGCTAGTTCCAGCAGGATAATGCACCATGTCACAAAGCTCGAATCATTTCAAATTGGTTTCTTGAACATGACAATGAGTTCACTGTCCTAAAATGGCCCCCACAGTCACCAGATCTCAACCCAATAGAGCATCTTTGGGATGTGGTGGAACGGGAGCTTCGTGCCCTGGATGTGCATCCCACAAATCTCCATCAACTGCAAGATGCTATCCTATCAATATGGGCCAACATTTCTAAAGAATGCTTTCAGCACCTTGTTGAATCAATGCCACGTAGAATTAAGGCAGTTCTGAAGGCGAAAGGGGGTCAAACACAGTATTAGTATGGTGTTCCTAATAATCCTTTAGGTGAGTGTATATGTGTGCAGGCATGTTAAATTTTACCCCAAAAAGCTCCAAAAACTTAATAACAGATTACTTAAATGGTGCTGTTATGTTTGTCTCCACCTCATTAGGGCTTGTCAGATGTAGTCTTGATAACTTTATGAAAACTATTATGGCATACAAATGAGTTGTCCATTGTGTGTGAGCTCCTCCATGATACATCCTGCAGAGTTGCTTTAGTATGACCAAAAACATCTGACTCATTGAGGTCTGTTGAGTAATACATCCATTGATTGTCATGACAATAATAGCTCATACCAAATCCCTCAGTGAATAAGATCTGCCCTCTTAACTGTCAAAGTCCATTAAACACTCTTCCCAGCGCAGCGACCAGCTGACGGGAACCCAACACCATCCCGCCTGCCACCATTAGCATTATAAAATGAGCAATCGGCTAGAATGAAGCTCAAGGGAGTACAAAGCTCTCCAGATACATATCTGATTCAAACAGATGGGAGGCACTGGAGGTGTAAGCAGGCGGGCAGACACCTGACGAGTGAACTGGGAAAGTTGGTGTTTTACATCCCCAGATCTCACAGATACATGGATGGTGCCAAAATGGTGGCTTGAATTTTTCCTAAAACAGCCATGAAAAAATTACAATATTAAAATGTTTCATTTTATATTAAACATTTCTTGAATAAACAGTTTATCAGTAAGTATTATTGGGGTGAAACTCAGAAAACCAGTCAGGGAAATGTACAGGTCATATTTCACCCCAATATCACAATATTTCATAAAGAAAATAAAGCCTATTTTTGGACCTCCTTTTTTTTTGTATTGCATTCCATTATTTAAATGAAAACTGTTGCCACAAAAACTTGCATTACACTAATAAAAAAATATATTATTATTTCAATGTTAAAGTATTCACAGATCACTGTAGTGTTTGTTGTATTGCATTTAATGTGCTTTTAAAATATTTAACATTATAATGAAATAAAGAAATATAATACAGAAAAAATATTGAAATGAATGAGAATGAGACATTTTGAGGTATTTAGGGGGAAATGTGATATGAATATAATGTTACAACATAAAAAGTATGAATGGTTCTAAAAAACAATGTTACGCTTTATGCAAAATATTATTTGTTATTTATTTCTTTTCACTTTGAACGCATACAAGCAGCTATCACTCATTTACATTTATTTGTTATGTAAATATATTTTTTACTCAAACAACTTGTCAAAGGGACTGTATTGTGTAATGACAGCAATATTACAATAATTTCAGACAGACAATAGATTAGAAGTCAAAATAGGTTAGTTTAATTGTTAAAAAAACAAAAAAACGTGCAACCCTTTTTCCATGTGTTAAAGGAAGGAGAGTGACATGAAAAAGGGTGAGTGACATCGAGCTGTCCACTGGCCCGACAGCTTTTTCTAAGAACTCATCACAGAGGAACAAAACAGCGCTTTTCCAATCATCACATATTTCTCTTCAAAACTGCTGACATCAACCACTGTTTACAATGCAAAGAAAGAATTTGCTGTGTAAGCATTTTGCCTGCGATCATCACACTTTTGTTGGACTGACAATGGAAATATTCAATAACAGAGCAACGGCCAAATCTCCAGCAGGGCTTAAAAGTATCCAGCCCAAACCCGACTATTGATAACACTGCGATTATGGCATTGTGTGAGGCATCCGTATGGCTCAGATCATATCTGATCATAAACGCTGTGTAGACTCTTTGATGACCATGGGATCAGTCAGCGCTGCTACAGAATAACACTCACGGGACAGCTGAGTTTGCCATTTTTTGATTGTGACACACACAGAGGGGATTGTTTCCCAAATAAGGTAGTCGAGAACCTTTGCTGACCCTTTGATTTGATTTTAAAAAGGCATTTTAGAAAACAATAACTAATTTACTTTAATTAAATTATATTAATGACATTTAGTTGGAGTGAATTATTCACTTGTATGCTGTTCTATATTTCCCAGTTCAGCTTTAGTCATTTAAAATGACAAATATTTTCAATATTTACTAGACTTTTACTTCATTTTGAGTGACCGTTGAATATGTTTGAGTGTTTGCAAGGGTGCTTATGAGTGTTAGTTGGAATACACTACACAACTTTTTAAATTTTTAAACACTGGACATCATACACTTGCCAACTTACAGAGCAAAACTGGGCATCATAGTTATTTCACAACAAACTCATGCAGAAACAAAATGTGCTGTAAAAACATGTTTGATAATGCTGGACAAATGTATAATGTGAAGAACCACTGAAAAACCAGTGTCTGTTCCAATCATATTCTAGGCCTACACAATATTTTGTGAAATCTGACAGCTAGCCATCTATAGTGTCGTCTTGCTCTGACTGTATATTGGGGGGAAATCTGTGTAAAAGATTGTGTGTTGTATTCCAGTCTTAAAGGGTTAGTTCACCCAAAAATGTATATATTTGTTCATCAATTCATCAACTACTCACCCTCATGTCGTTCCAAACCCAAAATACTTTCTTTCATCTTCGAAACACAAATGAAGAAAACCTGAGAGATTTCTGCCCCTCCATTGAAAGTCTGTTTACCCAAAACATTCATAAAGAGATCGTAAAATAACTCCATATGAACCAAGTGGTTTAATCCAGGTCTTCTGAAGAAACAGAAAAGACCTCTAAACAGAAGCTCAAGCATGAATAAAAAAATATCTTCATTTGCGTTCTGAAGATGATCGAAGGTCTTACGGGTTTGGACTGGCATGAGGTGAGAGAAAATGATGACAGAATTTTCCTTTTGGGGGGAACTATCTCTTTAATGTGTTGGTAGGTGCTGTAACTGTTGCTATAATGTAACCAAATGGTTGCCCACTCCCATGTCTACTGTGATATTCTGGTACCAAGATATGGCTGGGTCACATGACTGTGTGGTTTCTATGGTGTTCCAGGTGGTTGCTAGGGTGTTATGGCTAGTTTTGTAGGTGGTTGCCTAAAATAGTCCAGCACAAGTCTCTATATATCATTCACATCTGTAGCACAAACATTTATACCAGAAAATATGAAAAGTATGAGGAATATTTAAATGCTTTGCATAAAAGCACCACAAAATATGAATACATTTATTGAAATGGAATGTATTGATTGACACTTTTGCCCACTTTTACTAAATTTATGATTTAAAATGGTTCACCCAAAAAGGAAAATGTATTCTTCTTTTTTGGAACCCTTTAACCTTCAAATATTTGTCAAAGATATTCCAAACATGATTCAAATATGTTTTCATACACCAGCCTCATTCAAGATCTATGATGTGTGTTCATAGCTGTGTCAAAGAGCAGTGAACTGAATAAAACAGAGCTTATCTGACTAATCTCCACAAATACGACAGCTATGGAGAGCAGCTCTCCTTGACACTGAATCAAACTCCACAAATGTATGCAGCAATATAGGCAAATGCGCCGTTTTCCATAGGCAGCAGTCATTTGTAAATGCCAGTGCATCCGTGGACTAATAAACTGTGATATGATGCAGAAAGAGTGGATGTATTGTGGTGATGAATGTCCTCACGCCTCTTTGTGTCTGTATTCCTGTAATTAACTGCCCTTGTCCAAGTGTCATTGCTATGAGGTCATTTAGGTGCTCTCATAGCTGGTCTTGTTTAGCGTAGCTATGCTGTTTTGTCTGTCAAAGTAAAATAAATCATATTTAATGTATAAACGCTTCATTTACTCAGCAAAAGACGTGGCACTGCAAAGTTAAAATACTTTCATTACCATGTCTTACCAGACATGATGCAGATTTAGTCAAACATTTATTTGTCCACACTGGAAAGCAAAAGTGCAGTGTGACAGGACAGTAAAAAGTTTACTATTGTATGCTTAATATACTGGTATGCAGAATAAAACTTTAGATTAGTGAATTTTTGCTGTGGGCTGAGCTACTTAATTCTGATATACAAGGAACGGATGATGGTTTTAATTGAACTTTTGAGCACTTATCGTCTGATCATCGTGGGAGACCAGCTGCCCACTAGACCAGCTAAACACCAACTGGGTCAAGATTGGAGACCAGCTGGAGCAGGTCAAACCTGCTAAGACCAGCCAACTAGCTTAGACTGGTCTACGCAGTTCCCTTTTGAGGTAACTCAACGTTGCGTCAGTTGTTGACACTATGGGAAGGCCTCCAGTGTCCTCCAGGCCTTGAGGACGGAGCATGCTTGGTCAGCTTTTGAGGGAGCTGGCTACCCTCACTGGGATCACTTCACATACCCCTTTTCCAGCAAGGGAGTTTGAGTGCTGGTTCAGAGCCAGAATCTAGTTTCAAACCAGTTCTTTGTCTTTCGACACCCAAAGCACCAGCTCTGAACCAGGAAAAGTGATTTTTAAGTGGCATCAAAACATTGCTGGTCTAGAAGTAAGAACTGCTTGCATCAGGGGCTGGGGGCGGGGTTACCGTGATCAACAAGACAAACAGAAACTTGTGACCGCCATTTTTTAAATAGCAGCTAATCGAGCTGATAGCATCTCTATTGTCATCTCCGTTGTGACGTAGTTAGATGTTGTAGGAAGAAGGAGGCGGGAACCGGCGAACATTCAAAGACTTTAATACTAAAATAAACAAATACAAAATGAAAGTAAAGACAGCAGGCCCTCACGGACAACTGCTGTCACATATAACAAAACACGACATAAAATCCAGGCCTGGCCTCTCTTGTTCCTTCACTGTTGTTGCTCCTCCTTTTATGCTTCCACTCCTCCGTGAGAGGAGGTGTCGCGCAGGTGTCGCTCATTATCAATCACACCACCGGCCTCGCGCCACTCTCTCACGGCCCTCTGCCTCGTCCTGCTCGCCACATCTGTCTATGCAAATAAGGGCGAGCTGTACGAACGCGTTGGATTCGCCGTGTTTGGATGCCGATGTAGGTTTGCAAAGCCATGAGCATCAATAGTAACGCAGTATCGCAGTGCTTTGATGTCATGTGCCGATCGGTCTGCGAGAAGCAGATGGATCTTGAACAAGCCTGGTGTGTTTGTGTTTGGCGCTGCTGAGCTAGCATTGCTGGGAAACATGAGATGTATACAGTGGTGTAAGACCTGGCTCTATGGTTGCTCTCTGGCCTGTGGAAGGCAAACCGGTTCTTAGAAGGCTCGTCAGTTGAACCATCTCCGAACCGGCAATAGCTCTGGCTCTGAACTAGCACCCGGTTCATGCTGGTGGAAAAGGGGTAACAGTGAGGAAGCTCGACTCACACCTGGCTATTTTTACGGGGGATGGGAGCCAGGCATCTGCGCCTCATGGTTCAGGTCTCAACTTTGATCGCTGAGATTGCGGGTGGGACTGCCGTATACATATTAAAATATGTGAAACATTCACTGGTTCCTTCTTCCCTGATCCTTTAACTTTAGCACCTTTAATACATGGATTTAAGAAGATGCTCCGGGTTGAAGAGGCGCTCACAAGTTATGTCTCCCCTGGCAGGGCGTCTTCTCTGAAGGCTCCGGTCTTGCCCTCTAAGCATTGCCAGATAACATCTAGGCTGGTGGGCAAGTCATACGCAGTGTCAGGTCAAGTCAGTGGAACCCTTCACACTATAGCAGTGCTGCAGTCCTACCAGGCCGACCTTCAGAATGACCTGGACCAAGAGGCGATCTCAAGAGGTAGTGCTGGAGCTCCACAGAGCCACAGATCTTGCCCTCTGTGCCACCAAGCAGACAGCGCATGTCATCAGCTGTTCTATAGCTGCAATGGTTGCCACAGAGAGGTATCTGTGGTTGAACCTGTCGGGATAAAGGAGAGGAATTCTCCTTGATGCTCCGATTTGCCCTCTGGCCTCTTTGGCACTGCCAAACAGTATACCTATTCAAGAGGTTCGCAGAGGCAAGACTTCAGTCCACTGTATTCAAAAGTCCTTTAGCCCCCGCGAGCCCTTCTAAGCCCAGCATGAGTACTTGGAGGAAGGGTCAGAAGGTGAGTGTGGCTGCCTGCGCCTCCCCTCCGAGGAGTCGGGGATCGAAGCAGCGCGCATATAGGAAGCCTAAGAAGGATCATAGAGAGATCATCATGGCTCGTAGTCTGAGGACCCAAAGCCTCTACGTTTTTTTATAGTCATGCCAGCGCACCAGTGATGTCATGTGACTGCAGTAGCCAATGGTTTTGACATGATTTCACATGTGCTTCAGACACCGGCATATGCTAGAGGCATTCCCACAGCGTCAGTGACCAATACCACCGTCGTCCACTCGAAAAAGCTGATGGAAACGCACCTAATTCGCATTTGTTTTTTGTTTGTTTTTATTGCGAACTTGGAAAAGATTCGCTTCACGTTTGGATGGAAACCCAGCTTATGATACAGAGACACACACTTCCTGAAACTCTTGGCTGTAGCTTGAATGCCATAGTCATCGCCTTCACACGTTTATGCAAACAAGCGGATCCTGAAGACAAAAGAAATTGATGACGTATACAGGCGCCTTCTTATACTCACGGTCACACCAGGAGTGATGTCACGGGCTGTCGCTGGCCAATGATATGCAGTGTGTTTACATGCACTCTATAATGCGATTATAATGGGATTTTGGCATAATTGCGATTAAACTTTACCTCATGTAAACCCAATCACATTAAATCACATTCAACTACGTGGCGTACACTGATTTTAATCGCAATAAGCAGGCATGCAAACACCTTAATCACACTATTACCGCTCTGACCAAAGTGCGCATGTGCTCGGTTCTACATGGATGCTTCAAATTCATGAACGAACTCTGACATTATTCTGAAGTTTTCTCTTCTCCAAATTGCTAAACTCAACACAACTCGCTGCGTAGTCTCTGCTCCGCATCTTCATCCAGACAGCGCGAAGAACACGACGGCAGCGTGGGCAAACCCGGCATTGCGATGTTCATCAGGCCACCGAATAATATCCAGTATGTTGATAAAAATGTATTTTGAATTTGATGTGAGGAGATTAACATGCATACTGTATGCCTATCTGAGTGTGGTATAAGCATAGTATAAGTATACTTATTAGCGAATAATCAAAGTAATGAAAATTGCATGTAAACGGGAGTGAACAGTTCTGCTTGTGTCATGAAAACTTCTTACTACTCAAAGTTGAGGAGAAATAGAGAAACATTTTTCCTCATGCAGGTTTTGCAGTTTTGCTTGTATAGAGCTGTCACCGTAATACTGTCATAGTACTGACTAACTTCACTGCTGTCTTCCATATTCACTGAGTGACCAAAGAACTACCGGTATGTACAATTTTTGGAGTGACTCACATTAGTGTAGAATTGAGATGAATGTTGAATTAGAGTGATGTCAAAGTCACATGAATTCCAATATGACTGTTCAGACTGAGGTCGCAGTGCAAAACATCCAACCTGTGTCTGATTAAGTGCCAGATATGGAAGTGTCCTAAATCACAATCAAAAAGATCAGTCGAGTCAAATCAGATTATGACAACATTTGCCTGTAGTTTGAAAGTAGCCAAAGTTGTGTTAAGAGACACCTCAATGCATCATGATAAAGGGCTTTTAAGAGTTCTTGTATGCATTAATATATGAGCTCTGCGGACAGCAGAACTCTTCTCTCCTGTGTGCCGTATATATCCACACACATCAGCGTCATAATCACCTCAGGTCAGTGCCTCTCCAATACAGGCCACATTAGCATCACGAAACAGGAGGTGACATGATGCTGGGAGGGGGCAAATTGCACCAGGGCATATCTGTCAATGAAATAATGATGTTTGAGTGCTTCTTGACAGGCATGACATGGAAGAGGAACGGATTAAAGGAGTGAGATGTTGATACAAATGTTCAATTAGCCATTTGAGGATATATATCTCAAAGTCAATGGGGTCCAATTTTTGGCCATGAAATGTTGGCCATTTGAAGGGATCTATGCTTGAAAGCATATATAATTTTGAACCCCACTGACTCTCATTTTATATACAAAATTTCACAAACTAATTTTTGGCTGAGCTATTCCTTTAATATTTCTAGGTTGCATCTAATTTTCACTACCAATGTTTTCCAATGTTTCTTGTCCATTAAATATTTTTTTAACAACTTATTTCCAATGTTTTGTTAGTTGAGGATCAGTACACAACAGCACCACATATTGAATGGACTGTACGTCTATCACTCACAGACTGTTTTATTCAAATCCAATTAAATATGTCATCTACGGTCTATTGTTACGTTCTTGCCTTAGTCTGGGGTCAAGGACAAATACAATGCATCTCTTTAGAGATAATGTGCTTCCTCCCAGACATATCTCAGAATTATGACCACATATCTCCTGATAATAAAATTTGGCAGGCAATTTTAACAAGACATCCCAACTCAGGAAAATGCATATTTTGTGTTGTGTTGGTCAATATTTGCAGGCCAACGGCTGCATCCTACAATAAAACTCAACACATTTTACCTGATATGACTTCTAGAGTTCAAGAAAACCTCAAAAGAATTATGCATGTAAACCATCATGCTTTGTCAATGAGAACTGAGCCTCATATCAACATGCCCAGGAGGGACAGTCCAGGTTTTCAAGTGACAAAAGGTGCTTGTAGTTTTCAGGTTGTACCTGGCATTGACAGTAATATATGTGTGGATGATCCTGGCTGCAGGGGCTGATGGGACTCCTGCCTGTCGGAATAAATATCAAGCCCTGTCATTGCAGGCTCATATCATACGCAGCACACCTGATCTCCTCTACTACACAGACGATATTTGCCTCTATATATGTTAATAAAGCATTTTAAAGTGCCCATGGCTACTGCTGACCCGGCTTGTGTGCAAAACAGTGTTTGAGAAATCCTTACATTTTTATACTGGTTCACACTAAAGTAGTGTGACTGCCTTTCATTTTCACTTAGCTACTATAGGAATCTTGACTGACATCAAAATTTCCATATTTCTATTTAAATCTCCCAATGCTTTCTTAAAACACGTTTCTAGTCTTATTGTAAATGATTCATCAATAGGCTACATCGTGAAACTCTTGACATTGTGTCAAAACATATATACAGGTGCTGGTCATAAAATTAGAATATCATCAAAAAGTTGATTTATTTCAAGAATTCAACTTAACAGGTGAAACTAATATATTATATAGACTCATTACATGCAAAGTGAGATATTTCAAGCCTTTATTTGTTATAATTTTGATGATTATGGCTTACAGCTTATGAAACCCAGGAAATCAAAATCCCAGAAAATTAGAATATTACATGAAATCACACAGTAATTACTCAGTAATACCATGGTCATTGAACCAGGTTTTGGTTCTTTTGGCAGTGTGGGCAGGTGCAAATCCTGCTGGAAAATGAAGTCAGCATGAAGTGCTCTGAGAATGTCCTGGTAGACGGCTGCGTTGACTCTGGATTTAATAAAGCACAGTGGACAGAAGTCCTCTTTTCTGATGAGAGCAAATTTTGCATCTCATTTGGAAACCAAGGTCCCAGAGTCTGGAGGAAGAATGGAGAGGCACACAATCCAAGATGCTTGAAGTCCAGTGTGAAGTTTCCACAGTCTGTGTTGGTTTGGGGAGCCAAGTCATCGGCTGGTGTTGGTCCACTGTGCTGTCCACTCAACGCAGCCGTCTACCAGGACATTTCCAGAGCACTTCATGCTTCCTTCAGCAGACAAGCTTTATGGAGATGCTGACTTCATTTTCCAGCAGGATTTGCACCTGCCCACACTGCCAAAAGAACCAAAACCTGGTTCAATCCACATTATTCTTGCATTTCTTCTGCATTCCGTCTATATACAAACGCAACAGAAGGATGTCTTGACTCAGCGTATCAAATAAAGTCAAGTCACCTTTATTTATATAGCCCTTTTTACAATACAGATTGTTTCAAAGCAGCTTTACAGAGATAACAGGAAAATAATGCAACAAAGTTTGTTTCTAGAAGAAAATAGCGTCACAGTCCAGCTTAAGTGAATTCAGTTCATTTTTTGTGTAAAAAAGTAATTAATTTAGTTCATTTGGAGAAAAGCATGATGTCATCGTCCAGCTCAGTTCAGTTCTCATATAATGGTGTCAAAGCATGCAGATCAATAAAATTGTTGAATTAAATCATAAAATAAAGAGTAATGGTGCAAACTAATTGGTGTTGATGAAAATCATTTGTGAATGTTGACAGTACGATTTAGTTTGTATGATTTTTTTGTATTGTTTTGATAACAACAATTCTGTTCTTTTAGCCTTTTGAGGTGACAGGTTTGCCAGACTACATTTCCCATGATTCTCTGTGGCAGCAGCGATAAAATACACAGATAAAACATCAGTTACACAGATAATGAATCACTTGAAACTATAAACACTCAACACTGAACTGATTTCAACTGAAAAATGACTTTATCATTGTCTTTCTTGGAGCTGCTTTACAGCAGAATTGAATTATTTTTTCATTCTAAACCTGCTTATCTGTATTGTATAAAGTGCTATAATTAAGGGGGGGGGGGGGGGGTTAAAATATCCTGTTATTGTATAAGTGAAAAAGATAGACTGAAATGCATTTATGTTCAACGAATAAAACTAGTGTCACCATTGTGTTCAGAACACGCACGGTTGCTTCTGATCCCACACTGCACTCTGTTTTATCCCAGACCCTGAAGAATAGGAAAACCCAAACAACTAACGGAGCTGTGGAAGGAAACGGGATTGCACGGCGCACTAGAGCGGGACGGTGCTCACAGTGAACTCCTGTACTGAACAGACTATACAGTCACACTAATTAGTTCCTGTCTTTTGAGGTAAAGTGCAGGAAAAAAATGTAATGGTTTGTGAATGCTGGGCAAATTGCCCACTTTTGATTTTAGCTATGTCATCTGTCCGAATATAAATTGCTACAGCTCCATTGAATAATTAAAAGTAGCAAACCATGGCTCACTGGAAAAACGTCTGTGCATTTCTGCAAAATGATATTGCATTGCGTCAAAGTGAAATGTACAGTCAGTAGCACTAAAAGCATGTTCAGTTTAACCAATCAGTGTGAATGTTTTATTACGTTTTTGAAGCCTATGTGTAGCAGCAGTTTAGGAATGAAATTTCTGCTGAGTGAGTGGCACTAAAGGGTTAATGCCCCTATTGCTTTTGAAAACAACAACCCAGGCTCACTGCAAATAAGCAACTTTGCCAACAATTCTGCAAAAATACGAAATATGTATTTATATTTATACTCCGCTTTTCAGGTGACACAGATTGTTTCAAAGCAGCTTTACAGTCCCAACAGGAAAATGATGCATTTCGGGTGTTGTTCAGTTCAGTTCTGTTGTAAAGATCATTAATTATTAAATTAGTTCATTTCATCTATAGCAATTCTTCAAAAAATCATGTCATCGTCCAGCTCAGTTCAGCTCTCGTATCAATCGGTGGCTGTAAAAAAAAGAACACAATGCAGGAATTACAACAAAAATGGTCTTTAAAAAAACCCCAGAGAAACACTCAGGAGATAACAGGAATAATTATACAGTACAACCACGTAAAACGACAACACAGAACAATGAAAGAGGAAACTAAGGGTTTAAATACACAGAGTAATCAACAGAACTAAGAACAGGTGAGGAACTAATGAGTAACTATGGAAACCAATAATGACCAGGAACACAAGTAAAACGGGAATATGGAAAACAAAACCAAACACAACGAAACTAAACAGACTGAGGGACTGTTTACACGACACCGTTTTCAACTAAGAGCGCAAAACTTTTTATGCGTTTGGCCATTCGTTTACACGACAACAGCTTTTTGGGTGCCGGAAAACTGAAAGGAAAAACTTCTCAGTTTTAAGCATATTGTTCGTGTAAACGTACCGTTAAACATAACCCTGACAACCAGATCAAAATTGATATTTTGGAAAATTTTGCAGTATTTTTAAATGATTTATCTGCGCACATCAATATTAAAAAAATTAAATAAAAAAATCATGTGCCCTCGCAATCAAAACAACATCTCTTCTCTAATGATGTGTTTTTTGGTGCGAGGGCGGGGCAACCTGTCACTCACGATGAGATCCACCAATAGCAAACCACCATATCCAATCAATCCCCATGGACAAAATCAAGTCCTGTCCTATTTTTGTTCCTCATTCGAGTAGTTGTATCCATTAGATGTCACGACTGAAACACTTCCCTGCTGGTAATATAAATATGTTAATTTATTTCACTTTACATTTGCGATCTTCTCTCAAGGCTATTCATCTCTTTATAGTGTTTTGATGGGCAGATAAAGCTATACATCATCCTCCTGTCATTTTTTGAAGCCAAATATTAATCAGTTTTCCTGGCATGAACTGCGTGACCTAAAATGGTCCAGCTATGATATTTTCTGTGACCTGCGCCAGCTGGACCGATATACACATATTTATTTATTTCCAGGGACATATATGTCCATGCCTGAAGCGCACAGCACATGTTAATGCAACAAAGCATCAAAATTCATTAATGCCGTGAAGAAAAATCGTATCGGCGTGACACATTGGCATATAGTCATGTATATCAGCTCAGATCATAAATTAGCTGCACATTCATTTAACCTTGAAGAGACTTTTAAGTGCGTTTGTATGCCCATGCACTCGGACTGCATATCTAATTTAATTTTTTGTGAACAATAGCTAAGTTTAAGCCAAAAAGAAGTATATTATAAATAAATAATAATTCAGTAAAATGAAACTATTGTTCAATACTTGTATGAAAACTGTACATTTCAAATGACACATCTGATTAACATCCCATCTCCAGTGAACCTCTGAGAGCCACAATGACGCAGTTTAACTTCTCCCAGCTGGACCGCGCTGATCCCAGACCACCCCGGACGAACAAAACACGACTTATGCTGCGAACAATACAATATGTATGTATCAAAACTAATAAATAGATACCAAGGCTCAGCCTGGCACGTTAGACACAATGGGGTGTATTAAAATAACTGGCTTGATGTCATTGTTCTCCAGCAGTGTGGGGTTTATGTGTTTATGCCTGTATGAATGAGACGGGCTGGAGATCACAGAGCTGTCCTTGTCCCATACAGTGATGAGCCTTTCAGACGCCCCGTCCAGCCTCACAATCTGCCCTGTATCGCACACACTCGTCGAGACACAACCCTGATCTGATGGAAAACAAACTTTCAAAAACATCCATCACGCAAACCCGAAATACAGTGGCTTTCTGGAAACTAAAGTCACGCTTAACAACAATAACAAACAATCCTACAAGAGTGTGTCTTCCAAATAATCTCACTTTTTGGCGATGTTTGGTAGATGTGTGCGCAGATTTAAGGCCAGTTCACACCAAGCACAATCGCTATAACAATAAAGTTTTAAACATCGTTTTAACTCTAAAGATGTTCACACCAATAACGATATCGATAACTATAACGATAATTATTTGTTAGTGTCCGCACCGAAGACAGTGACTGTCTGTTTATTCTGACTCTTATACGGTTTGTTAGATAAAATATGGTTGTTTTTCACAGTCATCACAGGGAATAATACGGCAAGAAGAACACAAATTTATTATGCGCGGCTCTATGAATATGCAAATGAGCCCCGCCTCCACTCACTCACACAGCTCAGAGATCCACTGGTTGACGATCACACATTGATCTGATTGGTTACAAGGTAACGTTTGTGACGTCAGAAACACCAGCGATTTCAAACCGTTTTTGAGACTGTCTTTGATTCACTGCAGTTTTAAGGAGAAAATACTCAGCAATGCTGTCGACTTATGAATTTACACATGGTTTGTCTTAAAGCACATTAAAAACACCACATAGACATATAAACAACATTAAAAGCTGGATTTTCACCACAGGGGGACTTTAACATTTTTATACCACTCAATTGCACAAAATTTATACACATCAGCCAAAAAAGTGTATTTATGAGTCAAAGCCGCTTCAAAAATGACCTTTGACCCCAAATGCAAATTCTTATTTTGATATTTTGTTGCCAGTGTTATTTTATATTGTTTCTAATAGTATGTATTAATTTTCTGAATTAGCTTTTATTTTAAAGTATATTTAGTTTTAGTAATTTTGTTCATTTTGTCATTTTAATTTTTTCCAACACCAACTAGCTTTATTTTATCTTTATTTCCGCTGTAGCTTTAGTAATTTTAGTACTTCACCTTCAAACTTATTTTATTTCAGCATAAGGCAACATTTTGTTGAATGTAAACGTTTCATCTGTTTTTTTTTTGTTTTTTTTATCTTAATGTGCTTTATTTCAATTTGTAACAAGTTGTAATAGTTTTAGACACAGTTAGCAGAAACACCACTGTTGCATGAAAAGTCTTTTAGTAGGAAATGGCTTTTAAATCCATAATGTTAACTGGCACTTGCTCATTTAAATGCATTCTGTGAATAAAATAAGTATATAGACCATCACCGTCCAGAACAGCCTGACATTTACTTGACCATAATTTAACTGAACAGCTCCATCTATTGGAAACATACATAATACAAATACAAAGAGACACTCAGTGGTTGCTCTGCTGGTGGTGTAACAGTGTGGGGAAGATGTAACATTAGGTTCCTTATTTAAATGTGACCAGACACACATCAGTCACTAGACTTCTGCACGGCTGAGTTTAGATGAATTGCATGAACACCAATGATAATGTGTTCAACACTGAAAAATGACACTCCCTCTTTCAGGTTTCACTTCCTCAAGAACAAAGTTCAGCTTCATTCTTTTACATGAACAACAGAAAGAGAAAACATGAAAATGATCACTTCTGGAAACACAACAGAGCAGTTTTAGCGTTTGCTGATCACTGGAACTCTGTTTGCACAGGTGGGTCAATATTTTCTCTTTATTGTCAGTGTTTTGTGCTGTAGATGATGAACCACATGACCAGAGCAATGTCAGATTCTCAGTCGGTACATGTTCTGTGACTCGCACAACATCAGTCTTCTCAGCACGTGTGTGAGCCGTTTCCTTCAGAGGTTTATTAACAGCTGTATTTCCTGGGGAAGTGTGCCTTTACTTCCTCTGCATGCATGGGAAATACATCTGATGTTGTGTTACTTGGGATCCAATAACTTATATATATATATTTTTTTTTTCATTACAATTTTTCTTCCATCAGAAAGAACCACTAGAAGCTTTCGTGCATGTGTACGTGCAAAGCATGATGAATTGTTTTCCTTTATTCAGTTTTGTCTGCTAGTGTAAAATCTGCTAGTCTGCAGTGGTGAAGTCGGAAGGAGAAGTAACACACTCTCCACAGGAAATACTCAGTTCCACAATCATTCTTTTTATTTTTTTATTTTTTTGCCGTACAAGAAGAGATTGGATGCTAAGATATGTCAATAGGGTAAGTTGAGCCACCCCCGGACCTAGAGAGTTATGGATAAGTTTAGTTATGTAATAATTTAATCATTAAAGGATCATCATTTAACTGACAGTGATTGACAGGGCAATACAGTAAAATTAAAAGTATTTATAATGCTAAAAAAAAAATGTGTGTGAAAAGTGTGATTCTGTAATATATACAGTATATATATACTGTAAAAAAGATACTGCCTTAAATTTTAAGTTCAATCAACATGGATGATTAAGTAATTTCAACTTAAACTACATTAAACTGACTTTGAGGAATTGAGTTGAATCTTATGTAACTGAAAAAGGTGGGAAATTACTCAACTTATTTTTTACTAACTTACTAACCCATAATAACCCTAGTTAAAGCAATTTAAAAACATGTTATCATAATTTATTATGTTATATACATATACATACATAGCCTACATATATTCAGAGCCTTTGAGGACAATGATTCATAAATTAACATTTTTCATCATCCAAAAAGCTTGTAGAGGTCAGAGATGGATCTGCCTCATCTTCCATGCTTATGTAATCTGAAATGATGTCTCGATGTGAGTTGTGGTAATAACCTGTTAAATTCCTTTACAGAAAGCTAAATTAAAGCACATTGTTATTGAGGAAGAACCAGAACCACATGACACCATGACAGCAACTGCTAAAGAAACAGTTTCGTCAGAGCAATCCTCACCACAGCAGGAGGCGTTCTTCAATAACGGTCAGTTTGAGTCGATCTGTGTTCAGTAACTGTGAGATAATGAGAGCAGCATCTCTGTGTGTGTGTGTGTGTGTGTGTGTGTGTGTGTGTGTGTGTGTGTGTGTGTGTGTGTGTGTGTGTGTGTGTGTGTGTGTGTGTGTTGTGGCATCAGAACTGTGTTGATTTCATGTGTCCTGGCAGCAGAAGAGGCTGATGTGGGCTTTAGCTCCTCCTGTCTGACCACAGCAGAACTGCAGCAACACTGGAGAGCCGTGAAGCAGGAGTTCAGGAGCATCAAGCTGCTGTTCGACATCCCCAGCGCCCGCATCAGAGAGCAAACCGTCTCCAAATACGTGGTATATCAACGCTTATAATTACTATACAAATTAAATCGAACTTTAGTTGCTATTTTTGTAATTACGACTTCATAATTCCATTATTTAAAAAATTGATCGTAATGTAATAGCTTGCTCTGCTGCTTAAACGACTTTACTTTTTGTCTGACGTCAGCAAGACCTCGTATTTTTAACCACTCCCCTTTTCCACGTTTCACTTTATAATGAAAGAAAGTGCTGCATTTTACATCCAAATTCAATATGAAAGCATTTCCGCCACAGAATAAAAAATAAATAAAACCTCTCGCAATCTCGACTTTTCCCCCCGCAATTGCCGAGTCTCAAAATTCTTAGAAAAGTCAGATTTGTGAGATATAAACTCTCAGTTTCGAGTTATAAAGTCAGAATTGCCTTTTATTTTTTCTTAATCCATGGTGGAAACAAGCTTCCATAGATCACCAGCCAGCAAACAGAGAACATTCAGCCAACATTAGTGTATGGTTCTTATTTGAGTATTATTTTTGGAAACCTAAAGGGAATATAAAGGGCAGTGTTGTAGTCGAGACCAGCTCATTTGAGTCCAGGCCGAGATTAGAGGAGGGTCTGACTGATTCAGGCAATGTAAATCAGTGTGTTTTGGGGTGAATGAAGCCTGGTTACTCTTCAGTGTCACACGAATCTCCACAGCTCTGCTCTAGAGACACGATAACACAGAGCAGATCATATGAGCAAGTCGGAACAGTATTTGAGACTCGGTCTCAAGTCAAGGTGGAGTCAGTGACAAAACCAAGACTATGAAAACATGGTCCTGGACTCAAGACGCAAGTCCGGTTCCAAGTGCAACAACACTGCCTTATGCCTGATACAGACTGTGCGATTCCAGCAATCCTATAAGATCATCACAAATCACACTGTACGACACATGGATCTTATAAACTTGGTGCGACATGTATGTAGACTATACGATGATGAAGTGGTAAACAGATAGAGTAAGATGAATCGCACTTTAGCAAATGTGGTTTTTATGTGCGCTGAAAAAAGAGAATATGGTGCTGTCATGGTTGGGGAAAAGAGACTAACTTGGCAAGCCAATTTTGCAAATGGAGCTTTGGAAAAGTAGTTTTAAGCTTTAGCGCTGTGTCACGTTGATCAATACGCAATTTCATGTTGCATTTTGATTGGCTAGTAGCAGCAAACACACTGTGACATCATGCTAAATTTATGACACTGTCAGAAAATCATTGCAGACTATCTTTGGTCAACAACGGCCATCTTTGACCCTCTCTCACTGTACGACAGAGCCAGCGTTTAAGAACAGAAATCCCCACGACTGGTCATCTTTCATCTGGGACAGCCCAAAATCATACAATGTGTATCAGGCATAAGGATCCAATTTTTTAGCTGTACATGTCTTCACAACCAGCAATGCTATCAGGTCTACGTTCACGGCTGATTTCTGTTCTTTAGGTGTACCAGATTGTGGTGATCCGCTCGGGAAGCTACGACTGTGAGCGTGTGACCATCGAGAGGCGCTACTCGGACTTCCTCCACCTTCATCAGGAGCTCCTGCTGGACTTCAGTGAGGAAATGGAGGACATCGTGATGCCCAGGAAGAAAATGACGGGCAACTTCTCCGAGGAGAACATCGCCGAGCGGCGCGTGGCCCTCCGAGACTATCTCACTCAGCTCTACTCCCTCCGGATTGTCCGGAAATCCCACACGTTCCAGGCGTTCTTCACTCATCAGGAACTGAAAGCTGCATACAACCTCCTGCGCGGGGGCCGCTTTTCCCGAGCGCTCGAGGACCTCCAGGCGGCGTTAATACTTCAGGAGAAACTGTCTTCTCACAACCCTACTTTGGTGATACCAACCCTGTGCGCGATACTGGTGTGCCAACGGGATCTAGAGGACTTCAACGCAGCATTTCAGACTGGCAGAAGAGCTCTTCCCACAGTGAGGCGCTACGAGCTCCGGCAGTATCACGGGCCCCTGCTGGAGGCTCTCGTTGATTTGGGCTACAGTCTTGAGTTGCCCGTGGCCCAGTTACAGGACGAGCTGACCAGAGTTCGAGACGCCCCACACGGGCAGGCGTCACTGGTGTCCCTTAAAGAACTGGTGGTGCAAGAGTTCGTATAATCAGTGACAGCTGGAACTTAGTAGTGCTTATAAACATTATTTGAACAAATCGCCTAATGAGTGTAAAGTCCCACAGACTTACATTGTAGGAAAGACTTGAGCCATAACCAGAGACCAGAAATACATAGAGACTTGGGGTGGGCTCTTTTGACTCGAGCCAGAAAGCACCCACACAGAACACCCTAGCAACTGCATAGCAACAATGCGCTTTCTGTGTACATACATGTTTTTACATTGTATTTAAGGTAACACTTTATTTTACAGTGTCCTTGTTACATATGTTACATGTACGTACCATAGTAATAACTATAAATTATGCATAATTACATGCAATTAACCCTCAACCAAATCCTAATCCTACCCTAACCCTATAGTAAGTACATGTTGTTGCTTAATATTACTCAGTACTTAAAGGTATAGTGGAGGATTTTCCTGAATTTTAGAAAAGAACCGCCCTCTCCACTTTTTGAAAAAATGCACATGCGCAACACTCTCCCTGCTCCCGAAAGGGAACGCCTATTAAACGCTAGCATCGCTAATCATAGCTTACATTAACTTTTACTAGCAGTGATTTTAAATGGATTTCTCCAAATAGCATGCCAAACTTTACCTGTCGAGTAGAAACTTTGCGACCGAGGCATCAGTGGGAAGCCCAACCTGTGCTTTTAGCTTTTAGCGCACGCCAGCGTGTGAAATATTCTCCCAAAAACACTGGTCTTGTTTCTTTCTTCAGAGGCCTTTCTCTTCTTGTCATACAATTCGTAGACACTTTTTCTCTTGCGACCCTCAGACATGTTGAAAAAACCCGGTGAGAACGGCGAACTTCAATGAATGGCTGAAACCGTAGCTCACCACACATATACACCTGAAAGTGCGCATGCGCAGAAAGCGAAAACTACCAAGGGACGAGCACGTACGTAAACATATCACCAGAATGATTGACAATTAGGAGGACCAATAGTCTTGATGATCCACCCGGAAAAAGAAAATCCTCCACTATACCTTTAAATATATAATTACACTGTAACAATGACACCTTAAAATAAAGTGTAACTGTGCTTAAATACCTGCATATAATTACATAATGTAATTAATTTCTGTAATTACATCTATAATTACACTATTGACCCTCCCTTACACCTTTACCCACCCACAAGCCTACCCATACCACTAAACAGCACAGGTGTTTTGCAATACAACATCAACACAATAAGTACATTGTACTTATTTTTGATGCGAGTACATAGTAGTTAAAGACACCTAATATAAAGTGTTACTGCCCATATTTGTATTATTTCATATTTAATTTTCTCTGCAAACCTTTTCCATTTATCTTGGATGACGGTGAAAATGAAAAGTCTGTGGTTTACTTTCACAAGTTAGTCTGAATTGCTTTCACCAATTGTGAACATTTCAATCCAGTGTTGTTATTGTTAACTAAAACTATTAAAAATAATTTTCGCTAATTGAAATAAAGATGAATTAAATTAAAATATACATATTAGATATATTTTTTTTTTAATTCTAAATGTTGCCAATGCAACTAACTGAAATAAAATAAGTTTAACTTAAAGCTACAATATGTAATTTTTCGTCGCCAGAGGTCGCGTTCTCAAAACAGTAACCAAGGCGAAGCTTGATGACGCTGTGAAGGAGAGTGGAGCGATGGGAGATTTATGGTATATTTCGTATAATTTAATAATCATGTTCACGAATGAGGAAATAAATTAGTTTTTGAATTACCTATTCGTTTGATCACACTATTTTATGTCATCGTAATGAATCAGCTGCAAGGAACGTGAAATGTAATGCTATATGAGCCTGTTACTGATATGTGACTCTTTGTCAAATGATTTCGTGGGTTAATGCTGCAGTTTTACACGTTTAAAACAATCGTACTAAAAGTTAATTTGAACGAAACCACAGTATTTGCAAGTAATGATTAAATATTTTTGTGCAACACATACTGTAGCCTATTTAATTTCACTGCCATAGACTTGATAAAAAGTGTTACTGAAGTACAAACAAGGTGCAATATAACTGTATCTGTACAATATATATTTGCTTACCTGTCTATTAAAACACATGCGAGAGCTGAGTCTCTGTCAAGTCCAAGTTTGTCGCGAAGCTCTCTCCATCCTGAAAACACCACGCCGATGTTGATCCTTGTTTTGTTTCTCTGTTTTCCCAAAGCCCAAAGTTTTTTTCTTTGGGATTTTCTGTAATCGCAATCACTCATCATGACTGAACGACACAATAGCGATGTGCGAGATCCTATCATAGACACAGATCCTCATTAGCGGCTTACATAGCAGCCCATTGACACGGCCGCTAATGAGGAATCTATGTACATATATATATATATGGTTTCTACAAGCGGAAACCGAGGATAGCGCAGATATGACGTCATTGATAGGCGACAATGACAAGGGACGATTATTTAAAACTACATTTATTTACAAATCCTTGGGAACTTTTGGGATAATGTAAGTACACAACTGCATGAAATATATCACACTGTGAAAGTGTTTTTTGAATATTTTATTTTGTTACGTACATATTGTACCTTTAATTACTGGAAAAAAACTAACTGAAAAACTAAAACGGAAATAAAAAATTAAATATTGTAAAAATTATAACTAAAATTTAAATGAAAACTGAAAATAGCAAATTCTAAATATTAATAAATACAATAATAGTATATAAATAACACTAAAATTACACTGTTTCAAGCTGTTTTTGACCTGTCATATAGAAACTTTAAACCACAATGGGATAATTCTTAAAAAAACATAAATTTTTTAATAAAGTCATATGTTTTTGTATTTGATATAATGTAGCCTATACACTAACAAAAACTCACAGTGAGTGATTCACTCGGTGTATGATTCTTGCTTTGGGAAAAAGAAGTCCTGGTGTAAAAATCCCGGCGAGCCCCCAAATAATGCTTTGTGCGTCAATATTAAAATGTGAATATGTTTTTGTGCCAATATCTCCAAAACTGAGTCTTTCATGGAAGCATCAGATACTATGCTTGGGCACAATAACTAGTCTCGTCTACTACTAACCGTAATTGTCATAAAGCTTTGAGAAGAGTCAAACAAACTTAGAAAATATATATAATACAGGTGTGCAAACAATATTTATCATTTTGTGACAGCATCTTTCACTATAATCACTTAAATGAAATACTTCATACTGTCCCAGAACAACAAATATTATGCATATGTGACCATCTTACTTATTTCATCTCATTAAACTCCAGAAAGCAGTTTCTTTCCGATGCATGTGCATGTCATATGATTGGGTGCATGTCCCTCCCTCCATTCCAGCCACCCTGGGGTCCGCTGGTCCCATTTTCCTTCTCCTCCGGGGCTTCTGTCACTCTGTGATGGAGGTTTTCCTATAAAAAACTGAATATTATAGATACATACCATATAATTACCACATCATGTACCATCGTATTTACGATGGTGGCACTGTGGTATTTTTTGATAGTGAGGTAAATAAATAAAACAGCCCTGTGGTAAAAGTGGTAATGAGAAAAACGTCCTTAAACAGCCATTTTTATATCAGTATTCATATTTGTAAATATTATGATAACAGTCACTGTTAGTTACGCAACAAAAATAATAACTAAAATATTATACTTGATGCCTCTCTTTATGGAAACCCCCAATAAGAAAATATATTGCAGCTGTTGTACAGAGCTTTCATATGTCAACATTTAACTGAACAACTGTGTTACACAAAGGCGATTTGTAAGCAAAAACGTCTGTTTAACTTACCAAAACCGCATCAATAAATCCTCACTGTGGTGAAATATACAAGAATGTGTTTAGTGATACATTTTTAAAAGTAAATCATGTGTTGCCAACTTGCCAAAGGGACATGAAAGGGGATAGTGCTCCTCAGACATGAGTAATCGATACATTCATTAAAATTATGTCTAGTAAATAATTTTTTTACTAAATTATATTACAAATAATTGAGCTATTATTGAATTAAGAACGTTATTGTACTATTAGATCTGTATTACAAATCATTTAATAGCAAATGTTGTCGGTCGATCTGTGCTGCTGTGCGACTAATCGAGTCTGGCACGTTTTGCGACAGCGCGTGCGCAGACTTCATGCGGACTAGTATTTATTTTAGCGTCTTGTGCCGCATACAGTCATGATGCCCATGTAATACATACATCAAAGAAAAACACTGTACTTCAATTCATTCACATTAAAACGTGCAGTTTAGCTCTGGTCTGAAATGGCGAACGATGGTGCAGCTAAACTGTCTAAAAATCTCCTGCGAATGAAGGTAAGAAGCCGTGACTCTCGCAGACATCAGAATCAGCTCTAACATATGATATCCAGAAAACAGAGTTATTCAGTGACGAGCCTTTGATTGAACTTGTAATAAGATGTCTTCATGTTAAAGTTCGGTTTTGTTTTGAGTCTCGTGGCGTTGGTGAACGCAGTCACGTGGTCCACTGTGAACTTTGTGTGTGTGTGTGTGTGTGTGTGTGTGTAGTTCATGCAGAGAGGCTTAGATGCAGAGGTGAAGAAGCAGCTGGATGAGGAGGAGAAGAGGATCATCAGTGATGATCACTGGTTCCTGGACCTTCCTGAGCTCAAGGCCAAAGAGTGAGACCTGACTGACATCTCTCATACCTCTCACTCATACACACTCATACACACTCATGACCTCTCACTCATACACACTCATGACCTCTCACTCATACACACTCATGACCTCTCACTCATACACACTCATGACCTCTCACTCATACACACTCATGACCTCTCACTCATACACTGTCCTCTCACTCATACACTGTCCTCTCACTCATACACTGACCTCACTGACACTGACCTCTCACTCATACACACTCATGACCTCTCACTCATACACACTCATGACCTCTCACTCATACACACTCATGACCTCTCACTCATACACTGTCCTCTCACTCATACACTGTCCTCTCACTCATACACTGTCCTCTCACTCATACACTGACCTCACTGACACTGACCTCTCGCTCATACACTGTCCTCAGAAAAATATTTATACTCTTAAAGGGATAGTTCACCCCGAAAATGAAAATTGTCATCACTTATTCACCATCAAGTTGTTCCAAACCTGCATGAGTTTCTTTCTTCTGCTGAACTCAAAATATTACATTCTGAAGGAAGTCCGTAACCAAACTGTTGTGTGGCACCATTGACTTCCATAGTATCATTTTTTGTTTTGTTTCTAAAGTCATGGCTACCATCAACTGTCTGGTTACAAACACTCTTCAAAACATGTTCTTTTGTGTTCAGCAGAAGAAAGAAACTCATACAGGTTTGGAACAGCATGAGGGTGAGTAAATGTCAGCATTTTCATTTTGGGGTGAAGTATACCTTTAATTCACATGAATGTCATTGTGTTACATAACAAATATCTATGGAAGGCCATTTCTGCCACATGAGAAAAGAAAAAAACACCATGCTTTGGTAAGTCTAATTATGAGAGTAAAGGTCAATATTATGAGATACTAAGTCTTAGTTACGAGTTAAAAAGTCGAAGTTGTGACACAAGGTTATAATTATGATGTAAAAAGCCATGATTATCACAAGTTGAATTGTCATTATTATGACTTATTTTTATCATCATTTTGACACTTTTTTTCTTGTGTGGTGGAAATGGGCTTTCATAAACCAAGCCAAAATTAAGTTAGCGAATGTTTCTCTGTTCAAAATAAAGGCTATTTGTGTATGTGAGTGGAATATGTTGATGGTTAATGTGATGAATGTGAAGTTGAGAATAACTGCCTTCATATACAGTGAAAATCCCCAAAGCATCCGCTGATAAAGAGTCTTTGCAAAAATGGCCTGTAGAAAAAACTTAGTTCTGAGAATAACTTTGTAGATTACAAGGATTTTTTTTTTTTTTTTTTTTTTTTTTTTTTTTTTGCAATGCACAATAACATTGTTAAATGAGACCAAAGCAACCAATACCTTGTCCTACATATTTGATGTGTAATGACGTAGTGTCATGCGTGATTTATTAAACTCTGCCTCTGAAATTGAATGAATCATATAATCAAGCTCTGTATCAGAATAAAAAATAACTAGCCACTTTTATTCTGACCAGAAACCACATCGTGGAGGAGAGGAGTTACGTTCCCTGTGAGGATCTGGTTTATGGCAGAATGTCATTCAAAGGCTTCAATCCTGACGTTGAGGTACAAGTTTTGTAAACTTTTATAGATGTGTGAGTCCACAAGTTTCCTTCCATTTGCATCTTTCTAAATTGATGATAAACTCATTTATTTCATGTTGTGTGCAAAAAATAAAGGAATTTCGTACATTTTCTGAAATATTTATTAAATATAAATCTGAAATATTTATTCATTGTATCTATGTGATAATGTATGTAAAAAAATTATCGCATCTTAATTACATTGAACGTTCTTCATTTATCATGAAACTGAATCTTTTGTAGAAATTAATGTTGCTAATGAACGCACACAAAGAGGAGGAGGAGGATGAAGAGGAGGACGAGACTCTGAGCAGAATGGAGACCGATATCACAGACGAAGAGATGGCTAGAAGGTGCGAGAGGAAACATCTCAACCTGATGTCATACAGGAGATGTCTGTAATATTCAGAACAGATTTTGTGAGCGAAAGACGTTGATTTATTTATGTTTTCTTTCAGATATGAAAGTTTGGTTGGGAGCATGAGAAAAAAGTTTGCCAAGAAACGAGATCGCTCCGCTATTACTAAGACAGAAGAGGACGTCAACTGCAATGTTGCTGATTATCAACCTAAAAGAGCCTTCATGAAGCCTCAGGACTGAGACATTTTATAAATGTTTTTTTTTTATTCAATGGACATTTTTAAAGATCTTCTTTTTAAAAAAAATACCTATTTAGTGACAACAAATGCATTGTTAAAAGAGAATTTTTTTTATTTTTATGGAAAAGGTAGTAGTGTACAGATTTGTTTGAACATCCTAAGACGTGATTTATACATTTTTTCACAATTAAATGTACCGTCCTAAAAGTTGTAAGACTTGGATGTGATGTCCAATTCTTTAAGCATTGCTGAGATCTGTGGCGCTGCCCTTAATAGTAGAAAATAACCATTAAGATGCAGTCACTTTTGTGAAATTTTGGGGGAAAAAGGTCTATTTTCAAGTCAAGTCACCTTTATTTATATAGCGCTTTTTACAATACAGAGTGTTTCAAAGCAGCTTTACAGAGATAACAGGAAAATAATGCAACAAAGATTGTTTCTGCTGTACAGCAGATCTAGAAGAAAATAGCGTCATAGTCCAGCTTAAGTAAGTTTAGTGATGGTTCATTTTTGTTGTAAAATAAGTTATTAATTTAGTAAACTTGTATATACAGCCGCTCTAGAGAAAACCGTGATGTCATCGTCCAGCTCAGTCCAGTTCTTGTATAATGGTGTCAATGCAGCCAGATCAATAATATTGTTGAATATTAAATGTCCCCAACTGGCAATGAACCCAAACTCCATCAGTGACAGAATGGAGAACAAAACCTTGAGAGAAACCAGGCTCAGCCGCTCAGTTCTCCTCTACACAATAGTGCAGCAATGTAGTTACTATTTTCTATTTGAGCAACATGGAGAATCTAAGTGACCAGACTGGACCCGTTGTGTAATCTGTGTGGGAAGATCTCTCGCCCTCAGGTGTTTGAATACCTATTGGAATGACTGGATTTAGAAAATTCACCATACAACGGTAAACGTGACTGCACTCCGCGCTAGACTTCGACCACTGATGGTGTAGTATTTGCTTGAAGGGGTGTAGCGATACCCTCATGTCACGATTCGATACATATCACGATACTGAACTCACGATACGATATTATTGCGTTACTCCAAGGCATATGGTAAAAGATCAACAAAAAATTTACTGTTGATTAAAATGCTAAATTTGATGTTACATTGTGCGTGTGTAAATGAATAGGCGTGGACTTGGTGCTGGAAACCCAATGAACAGGACAATAGAGACTCCAGAATAACAATATTCATGATTCTGGCCCTGAAAATAAAATTATTTCAGACGAATATGCTTGTACTCTGTCACTGACTATATATATTTAAAATAATGTAGGACACTTTTTACTGGTAACAGAAGATATTTGGCATTTTCAGGACACACAAATATTCCCCCATTACATTATTATACATTATATTCAACATTATATAATAGTTTAATGTAGTACTGACACTAAAATGCAAAAAAAAAAAAATTTCACACACAGTAATTTTGGGTGAACTATCCATGATACATATCATCACTATCCACGATACATATTGTTGTATTGCGATATATTCTTACACCCCTATTTGCTTCCCTAAGTCCTTAGCTCAGATGAGGAACTGTATGTAAATGTGAAGTGGGAAATTCACTTGTATCAGCAAACAGAATCACAGTTCAAGAACCCCCAAGTTGTGCTGGTTGGGCATCACCATTCATAAAGAGTGGTGAGAGGATCCTGTCGGACAGTGAGGTGGGACAGTGTCTGTAGAGTAAGGGAAGAGCCCACGCTGCGGCTCCTGGGTAATAAAAGTGTTTGGGTCTCGGGGACAGTATCGCATGCTTCAAATCCTCCAGAAACGGGCCTGTGTCTGATTTTGATGCTGAAGACATGTTTGCCAGCCGCTGCTGCATTGAGCGGATGTATTCTTCTCCGTAAGATGTCATCACTTCCTGAGACAAACCACTGAGGATGTCCTCCTGAACACTATTCCACTGCTCTCTGCTGCCGAAAATATCTGGGAAATGAGTTGATGAAAGTAGTTATTAAAGGATTAGTTTACTTCAGAACTAAATGTTCCTGATAATTTACTCTCCCCCACGTCATCCAAGATGTTATAGTGTTACACATATAGTGACTTCAATGGGGTCCAACGGGTTGAAGGTCCAAATGTCAGTTTCAGTGCAGCTTCAAAGTCTCGACATGATCCCAGCCAAGGAATAATCTTATCTAGCCAAACTATCGGCCATTTTATAACAAAAATAAACATTTATATACTTTTTAACCACAAATGCTCGTCTTGCACTAGTTCTGTGATGCGACACACATTACGTAATCACGTTGAAAGGCGTTTAAAAATGTAGGGTAGAGCGTAAAGAGTACCTGAAAACTATACTTGAGTAAAAGTACAGATACTTTACAGCGAAAATGACTCCATTACAAGTTGATAAGACTCTTATTCCTCGGCTGGGATCGCGTAGAGCCGTTGAAGCTGCACTGAAACTCACATTTGGACCTTCAACCCGTTGGACCCCATTGAAGTCACTATATGGAGAAATATCCTGGAATATTTTCCTCAAAAATCTTAATTTATTTTCGACCGAAGAAAGAAAGACATGAACTTCTTGGATGATGTGGGGAGAGTAAATTATCAGGAATTTGTTATTCTGAAGTGAACTAATCCTTTAAAACTGTTTACAAAACCTGTCAATGTAAGTGGGTCAAATTTCACCCCAAAATGAAAAGAACTATCGATTTTTATATGCATTAAAATTCCCCAGGAAAAAAAAAGTAGCATTGACTGTGAATGAGTATGGACTATGGTTAAGTTAGAGCATAACTATTTGAGGGCATGACCATTAACAATGTTAAACATATGGTTCAGCTTAAGTTGTCCACTCTTAGATGTACAGGTAGTAGACCAGCTCTTATAAACTCCTCCCTACCTATATGAGTACGGGAGGGTGCTTTTAATAGGTACCGAATAACATTGTTTTGCAGCACTTGGAATTTGTTTTTGAGTTTCACAGTCAACCCAGAAAACCATGCAGAGCAAGCAAAATCTACATGGCATTGAATCAGAGTTAATACCAATAATTTATTTACAGAGAAATCAAAAAGCTTTGTCTTGCGATATAAAAACTTCAACTTACAGGCACATTTGGCTAAAACCTTGGCTGCAATGGATTCACCTATAAGTGATTGATCCAATGTTAAACCCAAATATGTGACACTTGACCTGGATACAATTTCAGACCCATTACACATCACCTTTAAAGTATTTAATTTAGCCAACTTCCTTTTTGTACCAAACAGGATTGATTCAGTCTTGCCCAGATGCATAGATAGCTTATTGTCTACTAGCCACTGGTTGACAGACTCAAGCTCTATGCCAAGAGTATTTTCAATGTCTTTTACATTACAACCTGGGACAAGTAAAGCAGAATCATCAGCATATAATAGCAACTTGCACCGTACCGCAGCTGATATGTCATTTATATATACTAAAAATAACAGGGGCCCCAGGATCGAACCTTGGGGCACCCCGCATGTTATACTCTGAGTCTGTGGATCAGAGAGGGTCCCCTCAACATCACAGACTTGAGTCCTATCTGTTAGGTAAGAAGTGAACCATATGAGTGCTGAGTTACTAAAACCCATACACTGTAATTTAGAAATCAAAATCTTGTGGTTCACAGTATTGAATGCTTTTTGCAGGTCAAGTAGTAGCATACCAACATAATTCCCTTGATCAAAGTTCTGACGCACATAATCGAAAAGGTGAATGAGACAAGTGTCGGTAGAATATGCAGCTCTAAAGCCAGACTGGAGCTCATATAATAGATCAAGCCTGATGAGATACTCCGCCACCTGTTCATACACAAGACGCTCAAAAATCTTTGATATAGATGACAGAATTGATACTGGCCTATAATTTCCAACATCAGCTCTGCTACTTTTCTTAAAAATAGGAACAACCCTGGCATTCTTCATATCTTTTGGGAAAACACCCTGACTTATGGACAAATTTATGATATGGGTAAGAATACTATATGTAACCCCAGCACTATCCCTAAGAAACCTGGAGGGGATAAGGTCCAAGCCAGAGGCCTTATTCACTGATAGAGTGGAGAGGCTCGCTCTTACTTTATCCTCTGAGACAGGACTAATTGCAAATGCATCTACAGAGATAATTTTACTTCTATAAAAGGAGTTAACAAAATGTATGCCAAATTTGTCAGAAACACCAGACAATTTATTGACCAAACTGGCAGCAATGGTTGTAAAGTAATGGTTAAAATGGCAGGCAATCCGCCGCTTATCAAAACACATCTCATCTTCAATAATAAGCCCTGCTTTACCAGACTTAGATTTAGCTTTTGCTGTTGATCCCATATCATAGATAATTTTCCATAGTTGTTTAGGCTGTTTTACATTTGCAGCAAAGGAATCAGTATAAAATTCAGACTTAGTTTGCTGTACCTTGTAACTAACTTGATTTCTAAGATAAGCATAAAAGTTATAATCCGCTGGGAGTTTTGACTTTTTAAACTTTATGAAACATCTATTACGTTGTCTGATCATGTCAACGATTTCAGATGTCATCCAACATGCACTTCTATGCTTAATTCTTGTTTCCCTCATTGGAGCGACTTCATCAAGAGCTGCTATAAAACGCTGCTTAAACAAATCCCAAGCCTTATCAACATCATTACATTCAAACACATCAGACCAGTCTCTCTCAGACAGTCTTTGATTGAACACCTCAGCAAAGTACTGTTTAGTACATCTGTATTTGATAGAACAGTGCTCATTTATTGGCTGAGATTTCATTTTCTTGCGTGTGCAAAAAACAGCATTATGATTACTAAAAGCCACATCCAACACACCCGATTGACTTATCGTTCCACTGTCAGATACCAAAATTAAGTCAAGAAGGGACTGGCTATTTATAGACAACCTAGTAGGCTCAGTAATTAATTGCTGTAAACCAGACAGCCTACAAAGACATGAGAGAGATTCTTTCAAGCTACTTCGTGGCAATAATAGATTTGTATTAAAATCACCCATGATGATGCATTCTTTCGGCATACACTGCTTTTCAACAGACAGATTCAAGAAGTTCATAAAAGTCTGTTTGCTTAGATGGGCGGTAACATACACCAACAATGATGGGCTTGGTTTTAGGGATAATTAACTCCACCCAAGCTGCCTCCAAGCAATCCAGTAAGCCCAACTTCACAATCTTGAATGGAACAGTCTAGCCAGGTCTCCGATACAGCAATCACAGCAGCCTTAGACATTAGGCTTGTTCGACTTGAACCGGCGCCGCACAGACCGATCGGTGAATGACATCAAAGTACCGCAAGAGTGAATAGAAAGTAGACGGCTCCTTATGCTTTTGAATTGCTCTCGCGGTACTTTGATGTCATAAACCGATCGGTCTGTGCAGTGTCGGTTCAAGTCGAACAAGCCTATAGATGTGAGGTGTCCAATTTCATCCCCTCCCCATCATTTGAGTGTCACTCATGATGGGGAGGGGAGAGAATGAGCCAATCAGCAGTAGGGAGTGGGTCACTCATGATGGGGGAGGAGAGAGAGAGTGAGCCAATCAGCAGTAGGGGGCTTGTCACTCATGATGGGGGAGGAGAGAGGGTGAGCCAATCAGCAGAAGGAGGTGTGTCACCCAGGATGGGGAGGAGAGAGAGTGAGCCAATCAGCAGTAGGGGGCGTGTCCACTCATGATGGGGGAGATGACAGGGTGAGCCAATCAGCAGTAGGGGGGCGTGTCACTCATGATGGGGGAGGATAGAGAGTGAGCCAATCAGCAGTAGGGGGTGTGTCACTCATGATGGGGGAGGAGAGAGAGTGAGCCAATCAGCAGTATGGGGCGTGTCATTCATGATGGGGAGGGGAGAAAATTAGCCAATTAGTAGTAGGGGCGTGTCCACTCATGATGGGGGAGGAGAGAGAGTGAGCAAGAGGGATATTTGAAGACTGTAGAAAGAGAGATGGCTGAGAGACATTACAAAAGAGAAAAGCTCAGAGGAATATTACTGGAAGAAGAAGGGTTATGATCAGGAAAGAGCTTTAGGACCCACGTTATTATTAGCAAAGCTTTCCAGCGCTGGAGAGACATAAGCGGGAAGGATTAAAAACAGACGCAGAGGTTTCGTTGTTTCTGCTCCATATGTGAGTAACATTGGTTTTGCTGTTTCACAGAACCAAGATATGCTGTTGTTGTAATATTAGCTCTAGTAACAGGACAGTTTTGAGTGTCATTGTTTGATTGGAGCTGCTGTGCTGCTGGTGACGGTGTTAATTTTTTATCTTCCTTTTTGTGCATTCATCATATTCACTTCATTTTGCGTGAAGCATTATTTTTCTAATACTTTCTAAAGTTATTGTTTGTGATGCGAATGGGCCTTTAAAGGGCTGTTCACACCACAACCAATAACTTTAACATTAGCTATAATTCTTCAAGAATAGTGAAGTCCACCACGGCTATAACGATACTGACACAGTGTAACAATATGGTTGGAATTCTGATGAACGATAAAAAACACTGCCAGCCAATCAGAATCCAGTCGACTCCAGCTCAAGCATTTGAAGCAACAGAAGACATATAAATGTCACTCATAATTAACAGAATATGATTGATCGTTGATGTGGACGTTAATATAGTTCTCGTTATAGACTTTGTGTGAACGGGCCTTAATTCTCACTTGTTTTGAAAGCTCCAGGTTGAATGATGATGACTCTGACTCCCCAGCGGTAGAGTTCTTGTCTAATCGCTCCATTGTACGCGATCATCGCTGCCTTAGACGCCCCGTAGCCTGCAAACCCAGGAAGTGGAACTTCGCCTGAAAAAAAACAATGATGTGAATGATTTCAAAGCTTATTGGTGTTTTGACACCTTTAATTGGTTTAGACCAGGGCCTGTTCCTGGAGATCTACCTTTCAGTAAAAAGTTCAGCTCCAACCCTGATCAAACAAACACAAAAGCTAATGAAGATCTCCAGGAGCACTTGATACACACCGGTGTGATGGATCAGGGTTGGATCTGGACTCTGCAGGTGGGTAGATCTCCAGCAACAGGATTCAGCAGCCCTGGTTTAGGCTAAATGTTTTGTCAGAAAATGTTGAATAGCTAGAGGTAGTCAATATTGCAAAAACCTTGCATGCTTATGAAACCGTTTACCTGCCAAACTGGATATGCTGATTATTCTTCCTTTTGATTGTCGTATCAGTGGCAGAAAGACTTGCGTTATCTCCACACTACCAATGAAATTCACATCTACGTGTCTTTTATACATTTTAATCGGCTGAATTTCTCCATCGCACACGTATCCCAGCACTCCTGCGTTGTTCACTAGTGCCCAGAGTCCTGCACACAAGAAATGAGTAATACAAAATAATAATGCACTTGTCTCTATACATACTGTATACTAAACTTTAAACAGTAACAACAGTTGGTAAAACTATTTGCTACTTGGTGATGTCAGAGGTTGCCTGGGCATTGCTATATAGTTGCTAACTTGAGTGGTTTGTGGCTATGCGGATATTTTGGGTGGTTGCTTTGCAGCTTTTAAGGCAGGGTTCCTCAAACTCGGTGCTGGAGGGCCACTGTCCTGCACAGTTTAGCTCCAACCCTGATCAAACACACCTAGCTGTGAGTTTCTAGTGATCCTGAAGACATTGATTAGCTTGCTCAGGTGTGTTTGATCAGTGTTGGAGCTAAACTCTGCAGGACAGCGGCCCTCCAGGACAGAGTTTGAGGAACCCTGTTTTAAGGCTTTGTGATCTTTGTGATGTGGTTTCTAAGGTGTTCTATTGGGTTGCTATGCAGTCACTAGGGTATTTTAGGTGTTATTAGATTGTTGTCAAATGGTTACCAGTGATCTAGGTTGTTGCTAAGTGGTTGTTATAGGGTGTTCTGGGTAGTTTCTAGAATGTAGCAAAGTTGTTGTTCTGGGTAGTTATGATGTTGCTAAAAAGTAGCTTGGGTGTTCTTTGTGGTTGCTATATGGTTGTGACGACCTCGGCTGTTGGTTTTGGGAATTGCTGTTTGGTACCTTTGCCCACTAATTACCTCAATTGGCAGTCAATTGGAAACACCTGTGACCGTGCCTCAGCCACTTCTTAAAGAGATCACCAACTGAGCTTCTGCAGTTACATTTCAACATTATTTTACACTTTCAACCATGCATCTTGCTTTACACATTGATGTTGCTGATGGATACAGAAACACTGTCATTTCCTTTACTTGTTTTCATTCTATTATTTAGTGTTGCCTTATTTTTGTACTTAAATAAACATTACTTTTGAGCCTATAATTTGGTTTACGCGTGTCCCTTGTTTTTGTTGCTTCCCTTGAGCCAAGGGTCGTAACAATGGTCACTAAGGTGTTCTTGGTGGTTTTTAGGATTTCTGTGTGGTTGCTATGCAGTTTTTAAGATGTTATGGGTGGCTGCTATGCAGTTACTATGTTGTTCCAGGTGTTTTTATAATGTTAAGTGGTTACTAGGGTGTTGCATAGGGTTTTATGTGCCAATGCTATGCTGTTGCTTGAGTGTTCTGTGGTTACTATAGTTACTAGGAAGATGCTAAGTGGGTTCTGGGTAGTTATTATGTGGTTTCTATGGTGTTCTTGATTGTTTCTAAAATGTTTCTAAATGGTTATTAAGGTGTTCTAGTTGGTTGCTATGCCATTGGAAAGTGGTTGCTAGGGTGTTCTGAGTAGCTGCTATATGATAGCTATAGTGTTCAGGATAATTGGATATTGCCTGAATGTTTGTAAAGTAGTCAGTTGTCAAGTTAGTGTTCTGGCTAGTTGTGCGGTTGTTAGAAAGTTCTAGATGGTTGCTGGGTGTTCCAGGTGGTTGTTATGCTGTTGCTAAGGTGTTCTTTAGGATTTCTTTAGGATTGTTCTGACTTCTGAGTGGTTGCTATGTAGTTTCTAGGGCAGGGCTGGGCAATTCTGGCCCTCGAGGTCCACTTTCCTGCGGCGTTTTGCTCCAACACTGATCAAACTTACCTGCCTGTAGCTTTCTAGTAAGAAGATATTGATGAGCTTGTTCAGGTGTGTTTGATTATAGGTAGAGTTAATGCTGTGTTCCATTAACCTTAGAGGAGGGATATAAGAGCTGGGAATGACGTCACACCCGAGTCGACCGCGTTCCAGTACACAGGTTAGAAAACTAAGATGAACGCATCCAGGCAAGCCTTTGTTGTGCTTGCTCTTTAGGAATACAAACACAAGTGGAATTTTGCACAGACTTTGCCTAAGTATCATGTCCAAAGATAGAGGTTGGATAGTACTGAGTTTGAAACACAGACAAACAGAAGAGCTAATAAACAATATATTACTACTGTTTCACTACGGTTGATGCTCTGAGAAGCCATATTGGATTCTGAAGTCGAAGTTGTTGCAGTTTCCTCCAGTTTCCTATTCGCAACTCCAGCTTGAGGGGGTATTCCAGTATTTAAAGTTCTTACTGGGGACTAGGACTTTCCCACATCCGAGGACAAATGGAACGCACTATAAACTCAGGAAAATGGATCTTGAGGGCCAGTTGCATAAAGCACCTAAAGTTTTTCCCTTAAGTATGAGACTTAAGGCATGATTTCCCCTCAGCTAAGGGAATGACTTAAGGGCATATAATCCCTTACACGGTTCTCTTAGGTAAGTGAAACTGTTAAGTGTTTCAAGACAGCGACCCAGGTTTTGCCGTTATAAAATTCGATTGCTGCCATGGACACGTTATTTGTTAATACAGATTGCCGTAAGTTTTAAAGAAAACAGCATAACCTGGATAAGGAAAACAAAAAAGCAAACCAAATATGAAAGAGAAGGACCAGACGAGACAGAAATAAAAATTGATAGTTTATTAAAAATGTAAAATTCTGTCATCATACTCACCCTCATGTCGGTCTAAACCCATAAGACTTTCATTCATATTTAGAAACAAATAAAGATATTTTTAATATTCGCTCATCATTTCTGTCTATTTATTGAAAGACATAAAAGTAGTCCATATATTCGTATATAGTGATGCACGCACATTTGAGCTTCCGTTAACCATATAAGATGTGCTTTATATGTTTATAGGTGGAAAAAATCTAAATTTGTTTATCATATAAAGCGGCCGATCGCGTCTCATTAGAAGACTTGGATTGAAACTGCTTGTTCCGTGTAACACTTAAGGTGAAGTTTTCCAAACCTAGGAAAATTACAGTTAAGGGGCTTTATGCAACACTTATCGTTTTTTAAGAGATTACTTAAAGGAAAAATAGATACTTAAAGGAAATTCTTAGGGTGTATGACGTTTCACCTAAAGAATCCCTTAAGGGTTATTTTTTGCATCACCCTTAAGTTGAAGGGAAACAATAGGTTACTATTGTAACCCCGGTTCTCTGAAACATCGAGTGGAGAGATCCACCTATGGGAAGGGCATCTGTACCTGACCTCTGCAGAAGCATCCAATTGCACCAAGTCTGGCTAGACAGACAGAAGCGAGCAGCCAATGCCAGGTAAGGCCCCACCCCCTTACCTGAGGGCATATAACGCCTGCAAGCGCTGCTATTCTCCAGTAAGTATATTCGCTTCTCGTGCGGCAAGCGGGGCAAAGCTGGTGGATCTCTCCACTCGATGTTTCAGAGAACCGGGGTTACGATAGTAACCTATTGTTCTCTTTCAACATCTTGTGTTCGAGCTCCACCTATGGGAGAGACATGGACAGCTCCCCGATTACCCAATACACTCACAGTGAAGTTCTGAAAGCCAGAGAAGGACAGTCGCCCCAGGGAGGTGGTGCCTGACACGTCCCATAATTATTAACCTGCAATCCTGACGCACACACATAACTGCTGTGCACATGCAGGACATTAAACATGTATGTGGCACACACACGATAATAACCCCAGCAACACACATGTGCATATATACACCCAGGAAGGAATGGAAATGCATGCTTGGTGACAGGAATGTGCATGGCCTGCCGGCCCATTCACTCCTTATTCTTTACTTCCAATGGGGTTGCAGGGAAGGGCTAAGAAGACCACACCCCTAAAACCGAATGTGCTACCGAGAGATACCGTGGCATCCAGCCGGTAGTAACACACAAAGGTATGAGGAGAAGCCCAACTGGCAGCGGAGCAGATGTCCTGCAGTGACACTCCCCTAAACAAAGCCCAAGAGGAACTAAGCCCCTTGTGGAATGCGCTCTGATGTCCCCTGGGGGCTGCACTCCCTTTGATTCATATGCCAAAGCTATAGCATTCACAAGCCAATGTGAGAGGCGTTGCTTCGATATTGGACTCCCTCTATGAGGGGGAGCCCATGAAATAAAGAGCTGGTCGCTCTTCTGAAAAGCACTGGTCCTGGTCATATATGTATGTAAAGCACACGGCAGGTGTCCTGCAACACTTTCTCCTTCGATTCGGCTATAATGAGCCAATCGTCTATGTATATTAAAAATCCTCAGACCTGACATTCTCATGGGTGCTAAGCCTGCTTTCGCACACAGACAGAAACACAGAGGGCTTAGGGCGAGCCCAAACGCCAGAACTGTGAATTCGTAACATGTGCTTTGGTAGGCGAAACGAAGAAACTTCCTGTGTGGAAGAGAGTGATTCAGGTGGTGTCCCCCAATCTGATGAATCAGGGATTTTATTCTCGTTATTTCCTGGTCTCAAAGAAGGACGGCTCTCTCCGCCCTATCTTGGACCTCAGTGTGTTGAACAAACATTTGAGGAAATACAATTTCAGAATGTTAACTCATGGCTCGCTCACCCGCGCCATGAAACAGAACGACTAAATGCAGATAAATGCTTATATGGAAGAAAGCATCTTTAAGATCGACCGATGTGAACCAGTCGTTCTGTTTTATGGCGCGGGCGACTGTCACATCTGGCGGAGGCTGATCAGGTGATATGTCCTCCTGAAGACACGCAAGTGAGCAGCGTAAATCCAACCAAACTGTGTAAGTGCAGAGATCGCGAGAAGCAAATGTCAACTGGAGAATAGCAGCACTTGCAGGCGTTATATGCCCTCAAGTAAGGGGGTGGGGCCTTACCTGGCATTGACTGCGCGCTTCTGTCTGTCTAGCCAGACTTGGTGCAATTGGATGCTTCTGCAGAGGTCAGGTATGGATGCCCTTCCATTTAGGTGCTTTATGCAACCGGGCACAGATCTGCCCACCCCTTTCTAGGATATTCTGAATGGTTGTTATGTGGTGGCTGTGGTTTTGTAGGTCAGGGTTTTTCATCTCTGGTCCACGAGGTACACGTTCCTGCAGAGATTAGCTCCAAACCTGATCAAACTTACCTGCCTGAAACTTTCTATTAATCCTGAAGACCTTGTTTCAATTGGTCAGGTGCAAATGTGCCGCAAAAGTCCTGAAAAGTGAATCCAAAGCATTTTAATCACCCCCTGGTGACTGGCTGCAGTATAGGTCATAAACCCCACCCTCTCTGTCGAATGGGACACACGAGCCAAACTAAAAAATCGTTACGTTATGATTGTCAGCTGTGATTGAGTCTGCGGGAGTATGTGCGGGACCGTGGCTCCACTACTGCACAGACTCGGCCTCTGAACGGCGTAATCGGCAATGACCGTTAGGCAATATGGAGCGGTTCTCAATAGCAAGCTATTTTTTAAAGCATAAGATCCCACTCTCCCTTCAGAGCGGCTCCAAAGCCAAGCCTCCTCCAAAACACACGAATACACACAGCCAGAGCAGATTGAGCAAAGCGAAATAAAAGACGGCGTTAAATTACCTTATGTCTCAAAGCACATAACATTACAATAATGAACGTAAACAACTCTTACTTGTGCCACCTGACTGCTGCAGATTCGTTTCGGCGTTGATAGTTTTGCCATTGAAACGCATAAATCCTAGTCTGAACAGCTCAGAGTAGAACGTCATCGGTTGCCGTCTCTAAATGATGGTTATGAGATGCGTGTAAGCAGCATAAGCTCATTGTTTTGGTTCAGGAGGAACTGTAAAACTGCTGCTGTTTGTTCGTGACTGACGTAGTGTTGTCACGGTACCAAAATTTCAGTATTCGGTACCAATACCAGTGAAAATCCACGGTTCTCGGTACCAATTTCAGTACCAAAGGGCTAGAAATCAATAAATTCTGATAAAAAATATGGAACTAATCTTTAAAAGCTTTCCATCTTTACTCTCCTCATGTAACGTTGCATTCGGAGATCGACAAGTGTCTCCTTTCCACAAGCGCTTGCTCTCCCGTGGCGTCTGTCGTTGCTATGCAACCATGAACATAGGCGTGCCTGGAAAACCGAGCGCGCCGCGTCACTTCTATTATGAGCGTGCTTGCCACGCGCCTACATTTGGAATAACAAATCTGCACGCGCAATAAACGCACTATGTGAACGGCCACTTATGGCAACGTGACATTAGCCAAATCCAAAATATTTCCATATGTGTCTCTTTCCTCCTTTCTTATCAACAAGTGGATTAACAGCCACCACATCAGCAGCACCGCCGGTCGCCATGTCTCAGCGCTTTAATAAAGAGGACGCAACTGCACACGCTCAGTGCATGCGTGCATGCATGCGCATCAAGGAACCGGGTTTGAACGGGTCCTCGGTACCACCGGTACTTAAGAAAACTTGGTACCGTGACGTTTACATTTTTCTAGTACCGACTTGGTACCAAAGTACCGGGTCTTTTGACAACACTAGACTGACGTCTGTTTAACGCTGCATAGTCTTACTCTTGCGCTGATGACATGTGATGTGTGAGGAATGGAAATACATGTGTTGACAGGCAGGTAAGACATCCAATCATTACATTCGGACCAAATGCAATGATTGGACGCATATTTATTTGGTCCTGAGACTTCCACAAACAATATATGCATGCACTTTGATATTTAGTCCACTTCTGTTATTGATTGCTATCAGGATATGAAGAGAGTTTCAATCAGAATAACAAAACCTGTTTATGAAAAAAATTGCCTCACTTTAATTTTTCTACAGTGGAAGGAAGCGGAGTAGCGCTGTCCATCTTTTTTACAGTCTATGGTCAGGTGTGTTTCAGGGTTGGAGCTAAACTCTGGAGGAAAGTGGACGTTGAGGGCCAGAGTTGAGAACTAGGCCACCAGTTCTGGTGTCTGCTTACTGGCCACAAGTGACTATGAGTATTAGTAATGATTAATAAATCATTAGAAAATACCACCAATAAGATCAGATGTCAAAACCACATTTACCAGTTCTGTTCTTACCTGCTTTTCCTGTTTGGCTCTTGATGTACTGATATGCCTGTGTGATCTGGTTGCTGTTGGTGATGTCTAACTGTAGGACGGTAAGGTTTGGAGATGCAGCTTTCTTTAGCTTCAAAGCTCCAGGACTGAGTTCATTCAGAACTCCTGCAAACACCCTCATCCCTGCACTGTCCAAAAACCTGGCCAGATCATGACCAAAACCCGAGTCACAACCTGTGCAACATACACAATCTCAATTCGTTACACATTCACACTTATAATATATCAGGCCATATATTCCAATATCCCATGGCATTATGGGTAATAGTGGTTAGATGCCACATAGGCAATTCATGTTTGTTTATTATTCTAATCTATATGGAAACCAATCTGTGTTAAATGACAACACAAGAATGCAGCAGTGATTTATGGTTTTATGGGAACCAGTGAAGTTAACCATAACTGAGTTAAGTTCAAAGTGCAAAGTTCACTAGGACGACAGAGAAACACTGTTTTTACTGGGTGAGATGTTCACATTTAAAAAAATAAAAAATAAAAAAATTACATTTTAGGATCATTAAAGGCAGGGTAGGCAGGTTTTTTCAAAAAAACTTTTTCCCAAATTTGTTTAAACTGTCTTTATATACCAATACATAATTAAAATGTAAGACCTCGAGTGTCGAGTATCTGAAAATCGAGTGTCTGTACCACCCCAAAGGTACTACCTACTAAATAAATCCATAATTTGACACAAAATATTGATTTAAAAAGGAGTTTATTGATTTAAAAACGATTGTATTGCTTCCGCTAAAGAAAATAGTCAGTTCCGTCTCTACGGTTAGAATCCTGCGTCCATAGCAACGCAATGTTTTTCATGGCAATGGTGTGTTATACTTTGCAGCGGTCTTTTATCAAGAAATAACAGACCGCATTCTACATTAGAATTCAACCAAGCCATGTAATAAGTAAGGGTTAATGCCCGACGAGGTGTCCATTGTCAGGTATTAATGGACGACGGCGAGGCGTGAACCGGGTTGCCTCCGCCGAAGTCCATTAATACCTGACAAGACACCTCGAAGGGCATTAACCCGCTTATACCATGGTCACTTGCCAAATAACACATTTTTAAAACATTAGTTTATATTTTAATTAGTTTTACATTCGAAATCTAAAGTTTTTACAAACAATAACTTGGTTTCCCTGGTAGCAACCGGAGATATTTATAGTCCGCTCAGCTCGTAGAACCCTTCAGTTTACTGCCTGTTGCTATGGTTACTCACAGCTGATGTAGCCAGCGCATTTATTTATTAATTTCGAACGGTAAACAGTCAGTTTCACCAGAACTCCTTTACTAGGTGTCCTCTATCACTTTTTAATGGACACCCTGCAGCCAATCAGAATCGAGAATTCACCCAGACCTTATATAAAAATTATAATAATAATAATAATAATATTATATATATATATATATATATATATATACACACACACACCGTGTATATATATTACAGTAATATAATCAGAATCTACATAATGAATAATGCAATTATTTTTTTTATTATCCAAAATTAAATCTAGATCCATTATGGGAATGAGATTTATTTATGTATTTTGTATTGTTTTATTACGATAGTGGGAATTTGGGAGGAAATGTGTTTAATTGTCATAAAAACAATGTCAAAATGCAACAAAAAACACACACACAAAAAAAAACCCCGTAATGGTCCTAGAAATAGGCTTCATTTCTTAGTGCAAGTTTTAATGTCTTATTTCTAACATTTTATTTGGTGGTGAATATATGATATATATGAATGATATGATGTTCTTGTTCTTGAAAGACTTCATAAGATACACTACTTCACTATGCTGTGAATACATTAATATACTGTATGCTGACCTTCAGAATATATACAAATAAACAGAATTTAGGAGCAGGTGTCTTACCTGTGATCAGTACCGCCTTGTCCAGGGTAGACAACATGACCTCTTCTCTCCCTACATAGTGGATCACACTACACAGCACACTCATAAGCCCCACTTTAAGAACACTTGAATGGACCCAACAGCTCAACATAACACCGGAAACCACAAGCAGCGCCAACCATCTCACCGACCGGCCTTCAGCCACACGCAGAAGCAGAAGCCCAACGCATATCACCATGAGTAGACCATATAGAAAGCCCAGGCAGCCTTCTACAATTCCCTCCATTTCTACACTACACACAGGAAAGAAGCAGCCAATGCTATCAGGAGATCTAGAAAGGCGCCTGTCAGATTACAACCTGTCTATTGTGCTGAGCTGGTTTGATGAGTGTGTGAATCTTGTAAATCTTCAGGTTTATGCTTTATAGCATGATCACGCCCCTTAACCAGAGCATAGCATGTGTTGGATATTTCGGCATGTCTAAACGTGCTTCATCTTAACAAACTTTCAAATAAATAAATAAATGTGCTTTTAACAACACGATTGAATGCATTTACTGATGAATTGCGAAATTTGCTCAAAGGTCTTCAGGCCTGACAATTTAAGGAAACAACCATCAAGCTTTAGTCTCCTATTCATGTAATTCTAGAAGCATTTTGCACACAAATACATAATTTTCCAGGTAAAACAAAACAAAAACAAAAACAAAAACTAACAGACTTTTGGTGATTTGGAAATGCATTACTACTCCACTGAAGTAACCTGAGACTTAGTTTATACCTCAGCTCAGTATCTTTTGTCTGGAGCAACATTCCTGCGAAAATAGTCATAACTCTATTCATGATCTTTAGTCAGTTACTGCACATAGAATTACAGGTATATTATTAGTTGCTAGCATTGTTCAATCAAAAATTCCTGCTCTAACCCAGTTTCAAAATCTTGACCTTGATTTGACCTTAAAATGTCCACTTTTATAAAAACGGTCTTTGACGTGGCGTCAGACTCTAACACTGTGAGCAGACTGTACACACTTGTGCTTGTGACAGAGTTGGAGAACTGCAGTATTTGTAAATCAAAGCAATTCTTGCCACTCGCCGTTCTCGGGTAAAGGATTTGGATCTTGATTGGTGCTCTTTTATGTTAATACCATTAGGGGCGTTTACAAGACAGATCTGAAACCATTCAGCTGTGCACCATTTCACCATCACTAGCGATTGATCAAATTCACATCTGACTGGAAGAGAAAACATGCATACGTTCGTTTTCTGAATCACACATACGCACATTTGAGAAATGACCGTAATATCAAATGTAGGACTGTTTCTACACAACATTTTATAAGACCCCAGGACAAAAAAAAAAAAAAAAAAAAATCAAACCATCCTACTTGACAACACATGCCTAGATAAAAAAAAAGAAGAAAAAACACTCCTAAAACCTAAGAATGCAAGCATGTTTTAGAGTGTAGTTTAATGTATACAGTAGCTGCAGTGTTAGAAGGTTTGCTAATTCAGGGACAAATTTCTCTCTCAAGATCTTAAGACATTGAGCTTTTTAGTAATGTTTGATAAGTGTAAGGTTCCAGAACAAGGGCTGATGCCAGATTGGCAGGGTAGGTGAAAAACTAAATGCATTTTACACACTGTGTTGACGTAACTTTACCAAATAATGGCAGTAAGTTACTTGATTTTCTTGAAATGTTAATTAAATGCAATTAACTTTCTTGCAACTAAAGAGAAATAAGAGGGAGTAGATGAATTCACTAAAACCACTTACGAAAGCAATTCAATAGGTGCCGGATCTGGAACATGTGCAGGTCCATGTAAAGGACACGTCACTGATCATCATCAAATACATTTTGCTGAACAAAGAGAACAAACTTCCAGGCAAAGTGACAAATAATACATTTATTGTGGTTTATTGGTCCAAAGGAGAACATGAATCCATCTAGCATGTGCAGTGCATACAGATACAGTCGTCTCATACTGGTCCACGGATACATGAATACAGTCAAATCTTACACAACACACAAGAATCTCATGGCTTATAGATGACAGACATAAAGTGCTCATCCTCATAGTCTAGGCTTGCCGTCTGAACTATGCCATGTGTCATAATTCACTAATCTCATTGGATGAGGGTGCCAGCAGAGGTGGGGTTAAAGCAGAGGAGTCAGGACACATCTAAGAGCGGTTCATCTTGAAGAAGCTGATGAGTCCATTGGTGGAGGAGTCGTGGGAATGAACCTCTGCGTCGTCCTGCAGCTCAGGCTCGATCTTCTTGGCCAGTTGCTTGCCGAGCTCCACACTGATGGGACAGATCAAATGTGTCATTCTCCATAAATGTACAGATGAATGAAACTCTTAACTTTTTCACACAATACGTCTTTTTAAATAATTCATGACAAAGTTATAAACTGCTCCGCCTCTGAAATGACTTTCCAAGCCCACTTCTTTGTTTGGCTCCATTCTGGTAGAGCGACAACATTTCACAAACCAATGGATTTCTTCCTGAAGAATAAAATCCCATCCTTCATTTTTCAGTTGAACATGCCGTTTCACTCAGAAATACAATCACACTGTGGAAGTAAATTTGCTTGCAATGCTCTTTCTCGTTGACTTAAAAAGCCACGTTTTGCCAAAGCCCTTATTGGCTAGTTTGTTGTTTCTATCAATTTTTATTAAATGAACTTGGCCCAAATTGATGTTGCAAAATACTTTTGCATTGGACTCACCCCCACTGATCATAGCTGTTGATATCCCACATCACACCTTGCACAAAGATCTTGTGTTCATACATGGCTGAAAAACAAGAACAAACACATCATATCACCCATGAGTGTAGGGTCTACAAAACACGCACGTTTACAAAAGGAAGTACTGGTATAACATGTCTGATACTCACCAACCAGCGCACCAAGCATGAAGGGTGAAAGTTTCTTAAAGATGATAGAGTTGCTTGGCTTGTTTCCTTGGAAAACCTACGAAAACCAATGTATAATTATACAAAATAATATCGCATTTACTGAAGTAAAATCTAATTTTACTCTCCATTTCAGTAAGAATGAAATGACACGTACAACGAGGCTTCAAGGAGTTAGGCTGCATCCAAACATGCCTAATTCCCGACTATATAGTAGGCCAAAAAAATATAAGAAAAGAGTAGTATGCCTGATGTCACAATTTCTCAAAACAGTAGGCAGTACTGAAGTGCTCATACAAAGGATACTTTACGGTCCCATAAGGCCATGGGAGAGGATTCGTAAATGTTGGGTTAGCGATGCAACTCACGTCATTGGTCACATGACCGTAAAGTAAGTACTTGTTCAAAAGTAGTAGCTACGATTTTGGATGCAGCCTTAGTGGACAGGACAGTACGGAGCCACACTTACGGCAAACCGTTTTAACTTCTATTAATTTCCAGGATATGAATTCTTGATATCAACAATTACATTTCACTAGTTCAAATTATAGTTATTGATATCAGGAATTAGATTTATACTAGTAACAATGGCAATTGTTGATATCAACAATTACATTTTTACTAGTTAAAATGCTTGTTCTAGATATCAAGAATTGAATTTCAACTAGTAAAAACTATAATTCTTGATATCTGTAATTGTATTTTCACTAGTGAAATGTCACCATAGGCTGCCATTCAAATTCAATTGTTGATATCAAGAATTGATTTCTTACTAGTTGAAATTCCAATTTCACATATCAGAAATACAATTCTTACTAGTAAAAACCTTTATTTTTTATATCAATAATTCCTTTTTCACTAGTAAAAATGTCTATTCTAGATATTAACAATTGAATTGCTACTAGTAAAAATGTAAATTTTTGATATCTGAAAATGTATTTCTTACTAGTAACAATCACATTCATGATATCAGAAATTAACATGGTCACTAGTAGCAATTAAATTGTTGATATCGAGAATAGACATTTTTACTAGTGAAAAAGGAATTATTGATATAAAAAATAAAGGTTTTAACTAGTAAAAATGTAATTGTTCATATCAAGAATTAGCACTATTACTAGTATAAATCTAATTCCTGATATCAATAACTATAATTTGAACTAGTGAAATGTAATTGTTGATATCAAGAATTCATATCCTGGAAATGAATAAAAGTTAAAACGGTTTGCCATACACACTGCTGTTAACTGTCTGAAATGTTATATTAGGTGTGTTTGAACAGTGTGTCCTGCTAGAGTGCCTCCAGGAACATGGTTGGCAAACACAAATTAAAGCAGTCTTGGCAAGCATTGTTTATTCAAATGAAAATCTACTGTATGCCCTTTGGACCATAACACACTGTTGGAAGCTCATTTGCAACAGTGTGCCGCAGCTCCAACACAGGTCTTCAAGCCTGCTCCTCTAGTAGGTTGGAGATAAACTTTGCAGGACAGTGGGTCTCCAGGAGCAAGGTTGAAGACAGCTCTAAACATACTCTTTAGAGACCATCCAAAGAGTTATGCATCTATGGACACATGGTTTTCAAGTAAAGAATCACTCACTTTATGGGGCAAGAGTTCCTCCAGTGGATCCCCAGACATGCCAGCAGCCTGGAGCTCTTTCTTGGCCTCCTCGGTGGTCTTTCCCCTCATCAGAGCCTCCGTCTGCGCCAGGAAGTTTGCCATCAGGATCTACCGGGTTCATAAAATGAAAGAGTGTGATGTAACGCTTAGACAAACACGGGCATCAGATGTTATTTCATGTTATTTGAGCCAAAGAGAACCGGAAAACCAAGACTTAGAAAAACATAGACCGTCCGCACACCTTATGATGCAGATTATCTCTGAGAGGATGTTGACTCTGAGCAGGAATGAGGAAGTCAGCAGGAATCAAGCGAGTGCCTGCGGAGAGAAAGATATATCATGACAAAAGCATCACAAATGGACATTAACATGTCAATTAAACCAGGAATTAAGCCGCGTTTCCATTACCCTTCAAATTGCGCAATTTGAAATTGCGAATTGAAAATACGCCAAATGGAAACACGTCAATTTTGCAAAAACTCCCATTTATCGCAAAAAAGTTTTTACGCTCGCATGAGGTGGTTTTTCAGGCAATTCGAAAAAGAAATATTTAGCAAAACTGCAATGGAAACAGTTTTTGCGCATTTACAGTCACCTGACGTAGACGACGCGGGTGTGTTTGGACAGAATACGAGTTCTTTATTAAATTCATATAAGACAAAAGAATTACAGAAATAATGGATTCTAAACCTCAAATAAATGCCGCAATCAAGACCTCGAAGCAGATCTGAGGGAGAAACACCCAGAAACTCCTCATATGTGCCGCTCACAAGTATAATAAGGGTCATTCCTCACCATTAATGCTTGGAAAACACACATACATCTCCTTCGATTAATAATAATGGCTAGTGCAATGGCTGGGATTAGTACATAAACCTACCAACATCCGGTGCCATGTTTTTGGAATGATTTAACTTATTGCGAGAGGAAAAAATGAAGTTTTAGTTGCATGACATCGGTTAATGGAAACGCCGTCCTTTCACAATAGTTTTTTGTCGACATAAAAAAAAAAAAAAAAATTTAAAAAAAAGGCAAAAGTTTTGCGCAAATCTGTAATGGAATTACAGTCTCTAGTCTACAGGGGAGGTTAAGGGTCACAGACCCTGGTGAATGAGCTGGTAGAAGGCGTGCTGCCCATTGGTTCCCGGTTCTCCCCACACGATGGGTCCAGTGTGGTAATTCACACGAGTGCCAGACTTGGTGATGTACTTCCCGTTGGACTCCATATCTCCCTGAAAGAGTATCAACAACTCAACAACGTGTCCTGCTATCAGAAACAATGACATCATTTCCTGAAGCATCATCAGACCGACCTGTTGGAAGTAAGCAGCGAAGCGGTGCATGTACTGGTCATAGGGCAGCAGAGCATGCGTCTCGGCCTGGAAGAAGTTGACGTACCAGACGCCGAGCAGGGCGAGCAGGACTGGAGCGTTCTGCTCCAGAGGGGCCGAGCGGAAGTGGTTATCCTAGAAGATAAATAGCACAGAGACGTTACTCCCAGAAACACCTAAAACGCCCCTGTTATACATTGTCAGATATTACTTTTCATGTAGTGTGTAATATAACTGTATGTGAATGTAAAAGGTCTGTAAAGTTTGAAAGATCAAAGATCAGATGAATGGAGTTAGTCTCCCAGAAGAACGGGATGATTCTGAACTGCCTGAAACGAGTTTGTCAGTAAATTCCAGTCTCACTTCCTGCATGAACCTATGTAGTTTTCTAACAAATTTGCATGATGCCCGCCTATGCTCTTCATTGGCTGCCAGTGAACGTCTACTTTGACCCTCAAACACTGTAGTTGTTGCTCTGACTGAAAGAGTTTGGTTTGTGTCAAAGTCGAGAAGACGCATTTTTCTGTGGCGCCAAACCAAATCCACCTGTCATGAACTTGACAACTAACTTTATTTATTTTATAAAGGACAACACACATTAAATCAACATATCTGTAAATGTGCTAGTGTTAGCCAGCTGGCTAATTTTCAACTGCAGTCCTTTGGCAAGATGTTTTTGAAACCTTTAAAATAATAATAAAATAAAGAAAACTTGAATGACTTGTGCTGGAATTTATACAGTAAAACCAAGCAGCAACCTTCCGGTCTCTCACTTGAAGACAACACGGAAGTGACTTAAACTGCAATTCATCGACGGGCCTCCTGTAACTTTACAGCAGATTTTTTTTTCACAGCCTGGTGCGAAAGGTGGTTTTGGTCAATATAGCGATTTTTTTTTTTAATAACTCATCCGTTTAAATAATTTTAAGCCTTAAAAGTTCTGCATAATTAAGGGCGTGGCCACTTGAGTGACGTCACGTCACCTCAGATAATCCCGCCTTTTTGCCGCTCTTCAGAAACCTATGAGTGACATCACGGACACTACGTCCATATTTTGTTTTACAGTCTATGGGTAAAACAGAGGCATCATTACTGTTCCTATCACTGTGAGAACAAGCGCTGAGGAAGAACCGGAGCTGATATAAAGGATATGATAATGGCCGTTTGGTTTACGACACGATCTGTAAACACAGACCAATCACAACAGAGTGTGCCATCTGACCAAAAACAACAGACTGTGCCATCTGACCAATCACAACAGACTGGGCCATCCGACCAATCAGAGCAGAGTAGGCCAATCACAAAAGACTGGGCCATCTGACCAATCAGAGCAGGCTCTCGGAAAGGAGGGGTTTAGAGACACTGAATCCTTGATCAAACCGTTTCAGACACTGAGAGAAAAGAGCTGATTCTGCAATGTATATTATGAGAAAATGTAAGTGATTTTTGACCTTGGATGCATATAATCCTATTATAGAACTTATGCGCCAGAGAAACAAGTGCGCAGCCATCTTTAGAATATTGTCTTTGAACTTCCGTTTTTGCGTTCGCTCTGTATATCTCTATGGCATCGCTGTTGAGGAGTAATTAGCTGGTGAAGTGGATTTACTTATTGTAGCGTTAACTAAAGTTATCACGAGCATTGTAATGTTTAAAATTAGCTTCCCTGTAGCTCAGTGGTAAGAGCATAGCGTTAACAACGCAAGGTTGTGGGTTCGATCCCAGGGGATTGCACATACCCATGTATAAATGTATAGGATAATGCAATGTAAGTCGCTTTGGATAATAGCGTCTGCCAAATGCATAAATGTAAATGTAAATGTTAAAGCAGATGTCTTAACAAATGTCAGTAGACCAGGAAGATTTTAAAATCAGTTCATTCATAAATACGTATGATCGCTGAGGAAATACAAACCAGAAGACAAAAGACAACGAGCACAGCGCTGAAAAGGGGCGGGGCTACATAAGGTCTATAGGAGACATGCAAAACTAAATGAAGAACCTTTAGAGTAGCACAAAAGGGGCACTTTAACTCTCAGATGCTCTGAGGAACACAGTGTGGAGTGTGCAGTGTAGAGTTATGTCTTCTTGTATACTGGCATACTATAATTGTGCTTACCATCCAGTGAGCACCAGCTAGAAGTTGCTCAAAATTGTCGAAACCTACAAGATGACAATAAATAAAAAGTTACTGGAACATTTACAGACAGAAAAAATGTAAACAATCTATTAGTGCAAGAAGCTGCACTAGAGGTCTTTCAGATTTGATTCAGGCAGAAGTTAGGCCAGAAACACAAGCACATAAACATGAACGTTTGACCAAAACACAAAAGCGTGCTGCCCGTATATATACACTAGTATACTACACTAATGTGTAGTAAAATACATTTTACTATTGGAACATAAACTATATCTGAGCAAATCAAAATATTTGGTGACACAATTTTCCCCATTGTGAACACCAGAATAGAGTCAAGTGGATGAAGGGGAGGAATTTGCAAGAAGAATATGCCAGAAAATAGAAAAAAAAGGTTTCAGTGACAGAACTAGTTATTAACAAACCATAATTTTGGGAATAGCTTTGATGAATCGCTCACAATAGAGCCAGGAACATGGATTAAGAAAGTAGACAGGGTCAATATTATGATTTAACTTCGACTTTAAACCAGTTTAACTATGACAGTAGTTGATCTGAAAGAACAAACTGACCACAGAAGACTGGTTATGCTAATGTTATAGCGCCCCCTCTGGTGATGCAGAAAATGCAACACATACTTGAATTGCATTTTTTATTTTGTGTACAACACACCAACTAGCATCCAACTAGCATAGCTATAAGTGGTTGTGTGTTCATATACACTTGCATACAGCATGTTTCGGGCCTTATGGGACTGTTCACACAGCAGACGTACCTATGTGCAGTGCAATGGACAAACCGATAGCCGACCACAGCGAGTAGCGTCCGCCGACCCACTAAAACATGAGCATTCAGCATCAGAAAAACAGTCAATATGCCAATTCAAAAACATGGCAGAGTATTTAAACATTACTAGCAAACATGCATCCAGTCATTACATTCTCATGCAGTAATATATGCTTGTCAAGAAATCAATACTCACATCCCAAAACTCAAACATGTTGTTGGTGTCGATACCAAAGTCCTTGACTTTTGGCTGGCGAGGAAACAGGAAATGCGTGCAAGTTTCTTACAGATAAATCAACTTTACTTTTAACACTGACACAACGGTGACATCATGCTGTACTTACTGCATTTGTGGAAAGAGCCACAAAATGTTTGGCCACAGCAGATTTCTGGGAATATACAAACACAGAATTAGACCAATGGAAACTTCCCATTTAGGACAGTTTCAGTGGTTTGTGAAGGTACTAACATCTTTAGCGGTCTGGAGGAACCATTCTCTGGCCGTCTCAGCGTTAGTGATGGTCTCCTGGGTGGTGAACGTCTAAAGAGGAAAACATTAAGAAATGAATGTTAATGAAGAAATCACCAATTCTGCTGAACATTAATGAACACGACAGTGCTGAACAAGACTATCATTTACTGTTATTTCAGACTATAGTTTATGCCGGTTGTGACCTTGGAAGCGATGATGAAGAGGGTGGTCTCAGCGTTAAGCTGTGCGAGGGTCTTGGCCATGTGTGTCCCGTCAATGTTAGAGACGAACCAGACACTGGGTCCTCCTTTAGAGTACGGCTTCAGAGCTTCAGTCACCATCAGAGGACCCTGAACAAACAAACATGATTCCACACATTATATTGTTTATGATTACCAGACATGACTCAATGAGGCCTAGCTATTGGTTTAACAGAGAACATCTAACAAACATGTCTGCAATTTCAATCCAGAATCACAGGCTACACTCCATATGATAGCGTGACTTAACTTATGGACAGATTTATTAAACTGCCCATCGAAGAGATAACCAAATCTCCACGTAACCATCCATTGGCTCTCGGGAAACTCACCAAGTCAGAACCTCCAATGCCGATGTTCACTACATCAGTGATGGCTTTACCACTGAAGCCTTTCCACTCGCCACTGCGCACTTTCTGAAAATAATACACACATAAGCAATGACAATATTCAGGAGTTTTCAGTCAGCTGTCTTTGAAATGAATAATCATATATATATACACATATGTGCGTGCATGCATATATCTCATATCTCTCTATCTATCTGTCTATCTATCTGTCTGTCTGTCTGTCTATCTATCTCTCTATATCTATCTATATTCATATTCTATCTATATCTATGCGCACACATACATATACATATATATATACATATAATATACATAAGTGGGTTGTTGTTTACTCACATGGCAGAAGCTCTTCATCTGCTCCAGGACTCGGTTCACCTCCGGCATCACGTCTTTACCGTCCACCATGACGGGAGTGTTGGAACGGTTCCTCAGCGCGGTGTGGAGAACAGCACGACCCTACAAACAAACACACACAACTCAGCTTTAACAAACACACATTAGCAACGGTAACACTTTACTTGAAGGGGTGTGCATAAGACTGACATGACACCTTCATAATCATGACATGACACGAGTCATGAATATGAAGGAGATTTTATGCATGTTTATGACAACTGTCATTAAGTGTCATTAGGTCAATATTGACATTTTTTAGTGCAAATATGACATTGTTTGAGATGTCTTTGTTATGACAACTTGACATAAACCAATACATCATAACCTGTCATAAATATGTCATAAACATGACATAGCAGATTAATGATCAATTATCAATAATTAATTATCAAACTTAAGAAACTACTTAGCTTCAGTAGTTAAGTAACTACTTAATGTCATTAAATGACAATTTAATGACAAATTCAATTTGTACCACTGTAGTTGAGGTCAAGGAAAAATATTCATGACACAGTTATAATGGCCTCAAAACAGCCAATGTCAAAACCAACCTTTAATGTAATGTTAACCCATAAAGCTAAGTGGTTTCTTAAGTATGATTATTAATCTGCTATGTCATGTTTTTGACATATTTATGACAATTTATGTTGTCTTGGTAATCTCAAGTTGTCATTACCAAGATCCTGACAGGTTATGATGTATTTGTTTGAGATATCTTTATGACAACTTGACATAAACCATGTCATATTTGCATTAAAAATGTCATAATTGAGCGAATGACACTTGTCATAAACATGCATAAAACCTGACATGTAACATGTCATGATTATGAAGGTGTCATGTCAGTCTTATGCACACCCCTTCAAGTAAAGTGTTACCGTAGCGACTACGCTCCCTTTGTAAACTGACATTAGTTTCATGTTGCTGTTTCTTGTCAGTTATGTCTTTCTGAGGTGTTAATTGATATATCATCTATTTACCATAAGCCACAAAAGAGACAAAACATGCTGCAGTTTCAGAACAGCCAGTGAGATAAAGAGGAAAACTAGGGTTTTAACAACTTTCTGCTGTGTCAAAAGAAATAATTGAGACCCTATAAATCAACATACAGAAGCAAATCATAGAAGTGCATCACAACTGGTCATTTCAAACCAAAACTGCTCAGTCTCAGTTAAATGTTTTTATTGAGATATTATCACCTCAGTGAAGTTGATCTTTTCTCCTGCAAACATCCTCTCTCTGGCGGCTTCAACGCCCACTGATCGTGCCTAATCATGATGAGACAGGGAAAGAGAACGGTTGAGGTGACTCATGACTTGTGCAAACTTACATACAAAGAACCATAAAAACACCAATTGTGTATTGTGTCCTGCTGTGATTACTATGAGAAATCTGCAGTATCAGAGTGATTCAGTTTTGCAGTCGCTAATCTGATTGGCTGAAGAGGAAGTACAGAATCAGGTTAAAGTATACTTCCATTTTTGCACATATACAGCACAAAGTATACTTCAGTTTTGACGTGAACACTTACACCATGTCCACACCGGACACGACAGTTGCGACAAAATCAGAAATACTTTAAAGTTTATAGTTTAAAAGAGTGCAAAGTCATTATATCGCATATAACTTCTGGAGAGAAACAGAAACTGGACATGGATGAAACTTGCTAGAGCGCATGTGTCGAGCGCCTGTGTTCAGGCACGCTATTAAATGAAGTATACTTGGAAAGGTTATGAATTTCACTGTATTTCACATGCATTTCAACAGAATTGACATACACTTTGTAAACATTCCACCACACACACACACACACACACACGTGTCCCAGTGACCAGTTCACTTCATACACAATCTATATTCAGCAGCTTTTAGGACACATGCATTAAGCCAATTAACATCTGGAGATGGGCACGCACGAGGGCTTTAAAGAGCCTTAGCTAAAGTCTAAAGAGAGATTACAGTAACAGCTCTGATACTGCACAGCTTTTTAATAGCAACACCCTCTGCGATGACTTTGTGAAAATGCAGAGTGAAGAGGGTATCTGAGGTATCGATTGTGATGTGAAGACTGTAAACTGTACCATGTCGAAGAGCATTTTCAGGACTTCTTCACTGATGAGGTTCTTGGAGTAATCCAGCAGAACGTCTCCATCATCTGTCGTCAGCTTCAGACTGCGCACAAGACGAGATCACACACGCAGTTAGGATATACAAAAGCTGGATCATTATTTGTTTAATTTTGCTTCACGCACAACATGGATAATGCAGAAACATCACTCAAGCCTGGTATACATTCGGGCAGCAGGATCTTAGTGGTGTTTAGACTGGGACAGTGAAATAAACACATGAGGAAAGCTAAATGAGCCATTTGAGAAAATGTATTCGTCCCGGCAGCCACACAGCACTCTTATATTAAACAGGGACTCTCAAAGTGCAGCATGCCACATGACTCTGGATATGTAATTATACAAAAATAAAAAATAATAATTAATCATTTTTTCCCCTCCCAACACAATATATATTCCTGATCTATCGCTTAACAAAACTGAATTATTGCAAACATAGTTTTGTCCAAAATACCACAGTGGTTTTCCATAGAAGCTTTCAAAATGTACTTTTTTCGGTGTTCATGTTGTTAAAGTCTTTAAAAAAAAATTATAATAATAATAATAAATAATAACTATCATTATTAACAATAACTACTATCACTTTTTCCCGTAGGCTATTTAAATAAACAATATTGTTTACTTAAAATCATTTTATTATTGTCTGTGCATAGTTTATTCCATTTTATTAATCCATGGGACAAGCATTTTTGTATACGTGTTGTCCAATGACTTGTTTGCATTATTATGCAGTTGCAATCGAAATTATTTAACCCCCACTGCAAATCAGGTTTGTTGGCAAAATGTACAGAGCTTCAGCTGTTTGCAATGAACGAATCAAACTAAAGTAATTGAAATACCTCAACAAAACAAATGTTTAAAGTGGTTTCCCCAAATTCACCTTAAAATTATTCAACGCCCCGAATTGAATTCTTCACAACGGCACAAATCTGCAAAAACGGTGTTGTCTCAAACACACCTGATGTAACTAATCAAGGGCTTCATTAGTAGCACCAGGTGTGCTTGAGATAGAACACATGAAATATCTAAACTGGCTAGGTTTGTTGAGTGTCACGTTTGACTGCATGTTCTAAATATGACTCAAAAGTCAAAAGAATGGTCCAAAAAAGTAAAGAGAAGATTTCATCACCCTTCACAAACACAGAACAGGATACAGAAAGATAGCGAAGGCACTAAATGTTCCTAGAGACACAGTTGGAAGCATAGTTCGCAAATTCAAAGTTAAAGGAACAGTGATTACACTACCTGGACGGGGCAGAAAAAGGACGTTTTCAACGGCTGCAAGCAGATTTCTGAGAAGGCAGGTTCAGAAAAACCTTTGAGTGACTGCAAAAGACCTGCAGCAAGACTTGGTGGCAACAGGCTCTGAGGTTTCAGCTGCACAGTAAGGCGCCACTAAACGCATGCCAGAACTCCAAGACGTACACCACTACTGACCCAAAAGCACAAGAAAAGTGCTCAAAATTATTTAAATAAGCCACAGAGGTTTTGGGATTCTTTTCTGTGGAGCGATGACACAAAACTGGAGCTTTTCGGCCCTCTGGATCAGCAGTATGTCTGGGGGAAGAAGAATGAAGCATATGCTGAAAAGACTCTCTACAGCTCAGCATGATGATTGACCAGTGATGCTCTGCGGCTGCTTTATATCCTCCGGCACTGGAAACCTCCAGCGTGTGGAAGGCCAGATGGATTCATTAAAGTATCAGGAAACCCTGGAAGAATACGTCATGCCGTCAGTGAGGAAGCTGAAGCTTGGACCTTCCAACAGGACAATGATCCCAAGCATACCTCAAATTCCACCAAGGCTTGGTTTCAGAAGAAGTCCTTGAAGATACAGTGGCATCGCAGTCTCCTGACCTGAACCCCATACACAATCTCGGGTGAGAATTGAAGGCGGCGGTTGCAACACGCAAACCCAAGAATATCACTGAACTGGAGGCCATTGCTCATGAGGAACGGGCTCAGATTCCTCAGAAACGCTGCCAGAAGCTGGTGTGGTTATGTGTGTGTCTGGTTATACATCTCGTTTGAAGCAGGTCGTAACAGCAAAAGGGTGTTTTACTAAGTACTAAAGATTCTTGCCATGAAAGAGGTTGAATAATTTTGAGACTGCAGAAGTCATTAAAAGTTGCATTTTAAGTTGAATTTGGGGAAACCGCTTGAAACATTTGTTGAGTTATGTCAATTACTTTTGTTTGATTTGTTCATTGCAAACAGCTGAAAGTCTGTATATTTTGCCAATAAAACTGATTTGCAATGGGGGTGGATCAAAGGCTATAGATATTATATATTTATAAGAAATTTGGCCATCACAGTGTACAGTTAATTAAAAAAGTTAAGGAATCTTACACTGGTTCACAATAGGTTACCATAGTCTATACGTTTGATTTATGTTGAAGTGTTTGGGTCAATGCTTTTAATGAGACTTTTGTTTGTGTAATCAGGCTTTCAAAAAATGATCAAATTTGGTTTTCGGTTATCGGCTTTCAAATATAAAGAATTATTGTATCGGCCAAAATGTTCATATCAGTGCATCCCCACAAATTAACATTTTAATGCAGTAACAATAACTGATATTGCATAGCAGCAGAGACTATGGCCATGGTAATTTTTGAATAAAGAGATTTTTTTTATTTAATGATATAATTTGTGCATTTACATGAAAACGGTTATATCATTTGTGAGAAAATGAAAGACAGACAGACTAGTACGCCATAATTTGACCTTATTACGTCAGTAAAGCGTGACGCGCAAATTCGTGCTCATCTTCACCATCAGACCGGTCTAAGTTCAGTACATGGATTAATATCAGTAATAAATATAAAATAGTTTAATATTCAATCGCTACACGCACTGATTCAGCCCTGCAGTGTGTGTGTATGTGTGTGTGTGTGTGTGTGAGAGTGTGTGTGCAGGGAGTCACGTACTACATGCTGCTATAGCGCCCTCTGGTGATCAACACCTATAAAACACTCTACCCTGAGAATGAATGAATACTAATATATAGACCTTCATAAGACACTCAATAAGTCTGAATTTAATCCAGAACAGCTCATAAAGTATTATAGGAAAAGAGTATTGTGAACATGCAACAGAAGTATCGCAGTAGAGGATGTGAAACTACTTTACGAGATTGCATAAGCAGTGAAAGCACTAGAGAAATGCCTCGTGCATTTAATGAAATATAGTCATTCCAGAAACTAATACACGCTTCCACATAAGAGCCGTGTAATAAGAGCATGTACAGCTGAAACACATATGATCGAAGATCAATGACCTTGTTATGTGTGTAGCTGCTAACATGGCTAGGTTTATACTGATATAAAGCACAGGTAAAGAGTTAAGCATGCTATAAATGTATTAATATGAGAGTAAATGAAGGAAATAAAGCAGGTGCAACAGTGCAGAGGGCGGACCCTGGAGCGCAGGACTATTGGCCTGATGTGGCAATAATAACCTTGCAACATCAACGTGGAAATCAAGGGTAACATGTAACGAACTCTCGTGATATGTGCATATATACACTAATATGTGCCCTGGTATTAGATCGCGAGAACATTAAGATGATATCTTACTAGAATAGTACATGAACTGTGTTATATCCAAGAGATTTGCTAATTTAGGCCTTCTAGTCATGATGCTGCACGACACATGTGATGCTGGCAGACACGCTAGATGAGATGACACATCAGTGTGAACGTGTACCAGAGCTCGCGCACGCATCGAGACGCGTTTGATGTGTGTTTCACCTGAACTTGTTGAATCTGTCAGGATCGGCCTCGAACATCTGCCTCATGTTGAGGTTCCCTGCGTTGGATTTGTACCATTGTTCCAGTTTGCGGTAGATCGGGTCGCTGTTGAGCCCCATGATGAAAAGATCCCGCTGTTCTTTCGGTCCAAAGATGCTAAAGTGAAATTCAACCGTTCAAACACTCGTTCAGTGTACAGAGGCGTGAGGAGGAAGTCCAATGACAATTGCTGATAGCCACGCCCACAGTGACGACAGCAGAGCCTGCGTAGCCCCGCCCACTGTGACACTGCCCCGCCCACAGTGACAACGGCGAATCCTGCGTAGCCCCGCCCACTGTGACACTGCGGTGGTGAGATGGTTATGTAATGCAGACAGACAGTATTTAATTACACACTTTTTTTGATACTGTGTGTGATGGTAAGTAGGGTCATTCCTGGGATTCGCTAATACTTCAACTTGTTTTTTTTTTTTACTACATTTAATTATTTTTCACAATACCCCACATCATTAGCCACATATCAAAGCTCCATCAAATCATATTTTCCCACCTTTGGGATTAAAATACATTTTATTATTTTCAGGTTTTATTAATAATTTAGGTTAACTAAATGAAAATGAGATTTTTTTTGTTAATTTTTTTAGTTTAACTTGATGTACAAAAATAACAAACGAAAATAAATTAATAAAAACTATAAACATTTTTTTTTAAACGTGGAAAAGACAAAATAAAAGACAAACTTAAAAAATAAAAATAAAATAATTCAAGATGTTCAAAACACTTTAGTACATTATTAAAGATGTACTTTGTAATGTCAAATTAACAGTTTTATAGAAGGGTTAACAAAAATACAGCAACAAAAAAATTGCTTGAAATAAATGTTATCTGAATATCATTCATACATACACTATTTAGCTAGTTGGAAAGGCAAAAAAAAATTTATTTGGTTTAGATTAACTTGAACTAAAATAACTAAAATAAAATAACCATTAATAAAAAATAAAAAAAAAACCTATACAGAGCCCTTATAAGGACATGGTGACAAAAAATAAATAAAAAGAGATTATATATTTTGATGCTTTTGCTTTCTCACAAGATTTGTGCTCCCAAGAAACTTAAGTACATTTGAAATGGCTTTGATCATATTTTGTCATGCTTTAAACTACACTTATGATGTTACTAGCACACTAGAGCACGTGTGAAGTACTTCATTATAATGAACTGTAGTGGATTACTTGATATTACAGTTAAAGTTAACATTTTAAATGCACTAAATTCATTGCAACTTCATTACAAATGTAATCACAAACATAATACATGACATACAAGTAACAAACTATGGTGTTAGTTTATGTCAGTATACTTTAAACATGCTTCAAATACAACTGAAGTATTTCTATTCACCTCGCCTACTGTTTCCACTGGAAGTGAACATGCAATAAAATAAGCAAAAGTATGGAGCGTAAAGAAGCAAACGAATCACACAACAGATATTAAACAGTTTATTCTTGCATCTAGTAAAAACCTCTTTACATGTGATGTGAACAGACGCCATGCTGAGTTCAAGAGGAGAGTGTGTGTCGACCCTGACGGAAGGAGTGTGTGTATCAAGACATTTCCACAACAGCATTTGCCTCAGATTAGCGGCTTGTGACAAGACCTGCATGCAGAAACTTCCCGTTTACACGCGAGTGTTACTGTCCCGACACAACACACACACACACCTGGGATTTACACGAGTGTAATACACAGTCACTAAAAGGGGGAAACAGAATTAAATGAGCTGACTAATAATACTAGCTGAATCCTTTTAACCATTAACGTTCCTAATTATATAAAACAGTGACATTTTAGGACATGGACATGTTGTTCCTGGATAAAGGCAATCCTTCATATTGATCAATTAAACATGTTTAGCTGCATTACCTTGTGCTTCAGATGATTCACTCGTGTCAAAATCAAATCAAAAGTGTATTACAGGAACAAAGTGTCTATTCTCTGAATTCAAGAGCTTGAAAAGTGCAAGATGATATTTCACACAAGATCCAAAATTCAAAGTGTTTTGGGTCTTACAGACTTTAATATATAATCTGAAAACAAAGTTTATTTCATCATCATCAACTTGCCCAAATATCCTAACAATTTAAACAAACATTTAACAAGACTGAACATTTCAGCAGTGATGTCATAACCATACGCCACACAACCAGATCTGAAGTGAACGGATCATCAGAACTGGCCAATTAAAATATCAAATCTTCCAACTTTTAGTGACAGAAATCCATAAAACTGCGAGGACAAGGTAAAGATGTCAGAGGCCAAACAAAGCGGATCAGAGTGTATTGTAGATTGAGTGCTCTACAGGTGTGGATATGACATCACGATGCGCACGTCAGGTAAAGCACGAGGTTACGTGTCACTATGACATCATGCTAGTGCAGTGATTATAAACGCACAGTAGCTGAACAAGGAGAGATGGGAAAAGCTTTAATACTACACAACATTCTGGCTTTCAGCGGTCACGTCAGAGACACACCAGTGAATAACGTCTCCAGTACTCGTAAAGACTCGCTGCGCCGCGAGCTCTAGGCTCAGGGTGGATATGTGGGTTTCATATATACGTCTCGATGCTGAACGACAGGCGTGGAACTGTTAGTGGTGATGGTGACGGCAGCATAGAGGTTTGTAGCATTTCTTTCTAAGTAAAGATGGGAATCAGGAAACGTCTGCTACAAAGTGCTACTTCCTGCAAAGTGAACCTTAAATATAAATCTACATCATATCGCAGAGTCACTTCGCATTGTTTGACCATAGCGTGTCGTTTAAGTTTCAATCGTGGCATTTCATTCTCAAAGTAATTGTTTCCCTCAAAGGCAGCATTTCCGTGTTTTTTTTTTTTCTTTTCTTTTTTTATTTCATTTTATCTAAAATGTCTTTTAATGAAATTCTATCAATACTGACACTCGCCTCGAAGCGCAAATCCCGAACGGCTCGGGGAATATCACTCTAAACTATAGACCTCTTACAGGGGATAAATATATCCAGAGAAATCCAAGTCAAATTGTACCACGTTTGTAAATATCTAATAATAAAAAAAGAAATCCCTACTTGCTACAGGAACGGTGACGTTGGGGGTTGAAGGATGAAACTGCATTAGAAAAATATGGCGATATATAACTTAGCTCCAGGCGGTCTATTCTGAGGACACTAAGATACTTTATAGCAAAACAAGTCAAAAATAAAGCTCATTCAGTGATCAGAATCATCAATGCGTTATTATAGATGATCCGTATAGCTGTAAGCAGCAGGATATCAGATTCAGGTTGAGCATGGAAGGTCAACACAACAACAGAAAGTCCCTCAGAAGCCATTATATATTTGAATCCATCTGGAAATATTCTTCTCAAATTAACAATTCGGAAAAAATTGCATTTGTTCCACTCCTCAGGAAGAAATAGAGTAGATGTTTGATTAATATCCAGGTTTCAAGCAGTCGAAGCCCAGTGCTGGTGACAGATTTACAACACGTACATGATCTCCTCGTTCTGACCCGAAACGCACAGTTCCCACACAGATCGGGTCTTCTGGATCCCTCGTGTCATCACTACGCCGCGATCTTGTTGTCCTTCTGGAGAGACGAATGAAGAGAGAACAACAGTGACTAGTTATTCATAACTCAGTTAAAACTACAAACCAACAGTCAGAAAAGGTGTTGGGGAAAAGTTCTCTTCTATATTTAACACCTGATTCTAACAATTAACATTAAATATCACAAATAAACACATAAGACAGGGTTTGTACACTCAGTAGGGGCTAGCTGATCTACAACCAACTGTTGGCTAATAGCACTGATATTTCCCATATATTTACGAATCTATGGGTTCAATATGAGTCACATGACTAAACATGCGTCATCGTTTTCACAGTCCACACTACAACACGAAAGCAGCGTTTTCGAATGTATTGTTTTCTAAAAGCTTGGTTTTTATTAATAAACTCGCTGTCTCAGTGTGAGAGATGCAAACGACACCGCATCAGTGTGAACAAGGCCTCAGTGAATACTCTCCATCACTGACTGTGCTGATTCTGACAGTTAAGTTTGGGTTTCAGGGAGAAACGCCAGCGCACCGCTGTAAGTATGAAGGGAAAGAAGTTACGCTAGAATCGTGGCTAGCTTTTAATAGTTTTACCTCAAATATATTCTTTTTATAATCCTTGGAAGCCGAAATCGAAAACAAAATTAGATCATCATAACAGGTCTTAAGTGTAAGCAGACGTCTGAATGTTTAGTGGTCTCTGTCGGTACACGATCCGTTCCACCTACACGATCCGTTTCACGCATGCGCGTAATTACGTACGTTAAATAACAAACGGGTTATTATGGACGTATTTTGTTATTCTGTGCCGTGATGAAGACAGAAATATTATGTCGGTGCCTGTAACAGTTTTATACACTGCTGTCACGTTATTTGAGCTGTTTCTGGATGAAGGTAGACTGCTGACAGTGAGTCGTGTTGACAGAGTTCAGGGAAAACTTCCTAATGTCAAGTTTAAAATGAATACGCGCTTAAGGTGCGTGCCAAAAACACACGCGCACTTCAGTTAGTGCAATTCAAGTGTTTACATGGTTAAAAACGGCGTACGCCACCTGTTTTAATACGATTATAGTTGATGTGATTATGAGCTTATCACATTATTAAGTATTGTGTTTACATGAGGTAAAAAGCATACCCATATTGCTAAAATCCCATTATACGCATGCGTAGAACGGATCGTGTAGGTGGAACGGATCGTGTACCGACAGTCTCGGCCACCGTCACTAGTTGAGCAGGGGCTGAGGTGTCGTGCCATCTCTCTCTTCTGGATCGCGAATAGCAAAAATACATCAGACAAATGGTTTAATATGATCGCATATAGAAACGGCTGGTAAGACAGCGTCTGTATAGCAACAATCAGGGTCTGAAATTAACTTTTTGGCTCACCTGCCACGGGGACTGGTAGATGAAAAAAATCCACCAGCCAAGCACAGCCTTTTTTTGTCACATATACATTAATTTCAGTACTTTTAATTGAGATAATAAGGTATTATGTTGAATACAAACATAAAAAATTGTCCAAAGCAAAATTTGAAATGTATAATTAAAAAAAAAAAAAATATATATATATATATATATATATATATATATATATATATATATATATATATATATATATAGATCAAAATGAGAGAAATATATGAAATATTACTATCATTGGGGTGAAAAAAAAAATTGTCAGTTTACCTGACTCATGTGGAAGAGAAGGAAGAACGTACTGGTTCCCTGAGAGATAATTGCATTGCATTCGCTATGAGAAAATTCATTTTCTCGAAAAAAAGAATGGCCATGGTGAATAAAGTCCCTTGCACACTGAGTCCGAAATTCGCGTCCTAAATTTTCGCACATTAAAAAATAAATACGACCTCACGTTATGTCAATCACGCTTGTACACTGCCTCCGAAACTTTAGTCCGTCAAAAAAAATAAATTGAATCAGGTTCGATTTTCTGCGTTTTTCGCATCCGTAGCAAGCATTTTGAATGGTGTTTTGACAATTCAAAGCCACCGAATCACGAAAGCGATTTCGGACTCAGTGTGCAAGGGCCATAAAGCAGAAGCAGCCTGGCCAGCGGCGGAGTATGCACGATCCACGAGTTCTGAAGACGTTCTGCACAGCTTAGATGGGTGCGCGACCTTTGCTCTCCAACTGCCAGCAGTGGGAGGACACAAATGTGCGGCGACCGCTTCTTCCAGTGGCGGGAGCTTCACAAATCCTTTTTCCTCAGCGCCGTCAACAGATGAGAGCGTTATGACAAGAGGCAGAAGAGCGCGTGCGCGCTGAAAAGGGCGTGCTGAATATTTCATATTTTGGTATGAACATTCACCCGCCAGTGTGGCGGATAGCCTTTTGAGATTACCCGCCAATCGGAAAATCTACCTGCATTTGGCACTTGGCGGGTGTTAATTTCGGACCCTGGCAACAATAAACACCGGTAACGTCAGAGCTTCTCGATACAGCGGTCTTTCATAATTCAGCCCCGGGCCGTTTAATACCCAGTTTCGGTGCCCATTCCTATGTTAGATAGTTAAAAGGGCCAACAATTTGTGCCCTACTAGAGGAAAGTGGCCAATATTGTAGAAGTGCAGTTATGTCAACTATTGATCTTTATCACAAGAATGATTTATTACCCGGTACTCAAAATCAGCGAACTCTCTTCCTCCTTGACTGCCTCTGTATCCCCCTCTGAAGCCACTTCCACCAGGGTACGACCCGAACGAGCCCCGACTGAACCCACGGCCCCGGCCCCCCCTGAAGCCCATGCCTCCGCGACCTCTGAACCCTCCACGGCCCCGTCGCAACGGGAGGCCAAACGTCTCCGCGTTCATCCTCCGCTCCTCCGCCCAGGTATTCCTCCTGAAATGAAAACAAGCTCAAATACACTTCACGAAGTTTCTACACAAACTGAGGCTTCCTTCCTCTGCCATACAGCCGTCTGTCTTCTGTTGGACTTACCGGGGGAAACCGGACCCTCCAGACCTCTCGGCTGCCTTCCTGTTTAAGATCAGGCACAGTCAGATCATGGTTGTTGCATCATGTATACCAAAAGTGAGATTCTCCACATGGAGGCTCATCTGACCTTGTATCATCGCAGGAGATGTTGTCAAAAAAGGACTTGGTTTTATCGTAGTAGCAGTTTGATCCGAGAGGAACTTCCTCCTCAGCGTGTCCTTCACTGTTCTGAGTGTCCACTCCCGAATCAGCCTTGTCCTCGCCATTCAAAGCTTTTTCAGGCTTCTCATCTGAACAAACACACACTATTAATGCAAAGAGACATAAACCTGCAGATTTGTTAGACTACAGCATGAGAATGCTATTTTCTTTCCTCTCCTTTGTAGAAAGGTGTGCTTAATTGTATTAAATGTGCACTTGTACTGTACTTCAGGTCTTAAGTATGAAAAAGCACTGTACTTGTACTATTATGATATTAATGAAATAAAAGGCCACTTAAAGAGACACTTTCATGTGAAACATGATTGTTTCTAAACAATCATGTACACTTTTAAAAAGTACACTTTGCATTGTCAAATTAGACTATTTTCTCCTAAATAAAAGCTAAATTGTTTTACTATTTTGTTGTGCTTTAAAGTACACTTATTTTGTTGCATTGACTAACATGCTACAGCACAAGTACTTGATTATAATTTTAACTGTAGTGTTATTCGATATAACTGAAGGGGGTTGACTGGAATCCACTGCTGCTTCAATGTATATGTAATGAGTGATTATAATCAAGGTATTAATTAATATTTTTCCTTCTAAATATCACGAGTTGAATGACTTCTCTAGAGATTTTACTTAGTTTTAGAGAAACTGCAACCTGAAGCAAGGATGTAGCTTAGACCTTGGTGTCTGTCTGTCTGTCTGTCTGTCTGTCTGTCTGTCTGTCTGTCTGTCTGTCTGTCTGTCTGTCTGTCTGTCTGTCTGTCTGTCTGTCTGTCTCTCTGTCTGTCTCTCTGTCTGTCTCTCTCTGTCTGTCTGTAACTGCTGTGATCTTTGTAACTGTAAGCGGGGCGGCCTACGAACTCCTGTGTGAGTCTTGAAGCTGACATCAATTTATTATAATTCTGACTCCGGGTCTTCTTTCAAACATCTGGTCCTTGGGTCCTAAACTGTTAACCCCTAACATTACAGTTTAAGTAAATATATTAACATGTATTTAAATAATTACACCTTTATAATGATCTCACAATTTAGTACATGACACACAAGCTTCAACAAAAAATACATTTAAGTATATTTAGTTTGGCATAAATGTTAGTGCACTTGAACCATATTTAAAACTGTGGAAAAAAATTACAAATAAAGTACTTAAGCCCTAAAAAGGTCAAGAAAAGCACTATAAAGTTCAGCTGACTGCATTTAACAAATTTAAACTAATACACTTTACTTACAATTAACTAGCATTCAAGTGTCCAAAAACATTACACCGTTTACAGTTAACATTCTTTTAAAAGCACATTATTTCTATAAGAAATGAAGCTGATGTCACATTTAGGGGTCAGTTTGTACCTTTCAGCTTGAGTTTGCTCTGGAACTCCTTGTCGATCTCGTCTTTGTTGAACTGAGCATTGGCGCTCTCAAAGTCAAAGTCTTTCTCGAACTTCATAGGTCCTTCTCTGCGCACAGGGAAGCGACCTCGACCCCGATGACCTCCAGCGCGCCCACGGCGAGCAGCAGGATGGCCATCAGCTGAAAACACACAAACACTGGGTTACTGATCTGCAAAACACATTATGTCAAATACATTCTTAATGTGGGCCATATATGAAGTAGAAAATAAAGAATGCAAAAAAAAGGATCCATTCTAAGCATGCTTAGTGACGTTCAGTTGCTAGAAATATAAGAAAGTCTTTTAGCACCTCATAGAGGCCTTGACAGACATTAGTTGCATTTAGTTGTTGGTGTAGAGAAAAATGCAGAAGTTGTCGACTGAAGAGGTAAATCACACGGATTATAATGAAAGTATCACTGCAAGTAAACAAACACAGCTTGTGTGAACACAGCGACACGCATCATAAGGACACAAAGCCCTTTCCACACACAGCAGCACAAACACTTTCTACTGTGTCTGGGTGTAGAAACCCCTTAAACAGCTGTTTGTTCAGCCGTCTGCTTAAAACATTTAAAGGTATAATGACGAGTAAAAACAGTGTTTTGAGTGAATCTCATGAAAACACTCAGGCCAGCAAAGCAAGTAAATAATGCATTATTTGCTTAATGTACTTTATGCATTTTTTTCTCCCATTTGAATTTGGGGTGAAGCGTGTTCTCATCAGGTTGCATGAGATTCACCCTTTCACAAGTTCCTATAAAAAGCTTGCTACAAAAAGCCATAGTATATGGACAGATGTGAAATACAGACGGGCGAAGCTCTGATAGGAATCATGCAGTTTCAGCATCTTTCAGCAGATGTGTGATAACCTGCGAGCCGTTTAGTAGCGTCCCCGTTTCCTCCTTTGGACTGACTGGACTCTGGTTGGCTTGGTTTCGGGACATCAGCACCTGGGAGAGTATAGCTCTTCAGGACTATGACACATTAAGCTTTACCAAATCCCTGTAGCAGAACCTGTTTTAACACTAGCATTGCTCAAACGGTGTCATATCTCTGTTATATTGATTTTTTTCTTCAGAAGAACTAATAAAAAGCCTGTAATTCCTGGAAAATTATAGGCTATCCAGAATCCATCAAGTTTGTCAAGTAACTAACAGCCTGAGTCAAAGGCTGTGTCTTAAACTAGACTTTGGCGCATCTGAGGCCCAAACGTTATTGCAGTACTACACAATAACACTAAGTTCACAGTTCACACTAAGAACGATAACAATAAAGATATCTATAACGAGACTACATTAGCGTCCACACCAGTAGACTATCATTTTGTCGTCTGCCGCTTTAAAAGCTCAAGCTCTGTAAAGTTGAGTGGATTCTGATTGGCTGTCAATGTTTATATCATTCATCAACTGGAAAAAAAAAAAAATTCTGAAAGTGATTCCAACAATATAATTTCTCTGTGCCATTGTTGTAGTTGTGGTATGGACTCTTATATATTTTATATTTAGAATGACTTTTAGAACTATATCTATCGCTAATTTTATAGTTATCATTCTTGGTGTGAACGGACCTTAAGGGTCTAACGCTCTCAAAACAACAAGCTTGGCTAGACTGGCATGACGAATTAAATTACCTTTGATGTTAAACATGTTCTCTAAACTAGGAGTAAAGGGCCATTCACACCAAGAACGATAACTATAAAGTAGGGCCGCAACGACGCGTCGACGTCATCGATTACGTCGACTATGAAAATACGTCGACACGCATGAAATGCGTCGACGCGTCACATTCATTATTTACGTTTAAATATCGAGTAATGGCGGTTCTGCTCCCGCTCATGGTGAAAATGACAGACCACGATCATCCAAAGTATGGGAATACTTTAAACTACGGCCGAACAGAAAGGTGCTTTGTTCACTATGGAAACTATTCCCCATTCGGCGACAATAAAATGGACTTTAATTTATAACTTCAACTTAAATCTGTCAACGAAGCTTTCAGTGCATTTGCCAGTTTTTAGAGAGCTGCACTCCCGCGGGATACAACGCAACAGAGTGCGGCGCGGGACCCACGATCTGATGGCCGAGTGCGGGCGCGGGCGGTAATGCACTCGTCTGTGTGCTGGTCGCGGGAGAATAAAACGATTCGCGGGACTCCCGCAAAATAGAAATATCTATAAATTGAACATCTAAAAACGAATAAATTGTCATTCATCTGTTGCACAAAAGCAACAAGAACAACTAAAACAAAATAGAAACGATTTACAGGCCAGAGTCTCTATCTATTTATAACATGTTTGCAGCGTTGAACAATGTAGCCAATCACAGACATATATGTTGATTTCTTGAACGCAATGGCCAATCAGATGCATTTAAGATAGAATCCCCTCACCGCTCAAAATGAACTTTTTGTTCAGTGCTGAATTCTGCATACTGGCAAATCATCTGATTATAGCAAACAAAGATATTATGACAGATTCATTGTGCAGCCAGTTTCATTGATAATAACAGAGATTTGTGAGATCACAATGAACTGAGATGATTTTTTAGGAATTATTAAGGAAGAAATCCGTCCCGCGCAGGTCTCTAATGTAGACTTTAAAAACAAACGACTAACGCTATATTTACATTAACAGTAGCCTAGGCTGCAATCTAGTGTATGTGAACCTTTTTGCAGATAACCACAAGTGCATTATCGGACAAGATAATGAACAAGTTAATTGAGTAAATCATACTCCCACTACGGTAATTAATAACAGACACATTTCCTAAATAGGCCTGTGACTGTAAACAGCTTACATTTTATGAAATAGTTCTATTAGTTAAAAATAAAGTTTAAAATGCTTCTTATTCGCATATTTCATAATACAATGACAATTAACCTTTCTGAAAAATTTTTTTTTGTCATCATTCATAGATTTCATGTTAAAATAATATACAGATGCACTACCCTCTTCAAAATACAGCTGATATATTGTTGTACTTTTTATTGGAAAGTTTGCCAATGGATAAATCAGCTAATCCCAAAAATAATCATTAGATTAATCGGAAAAATAATCGTTAGATTAGTCGACTAATCGAAGAAATAATCGACAGATTAATCGACAACAAAAATAATCGTTAGATGCAGCTCTACTATAAAGATAACTATATTTGCGTCCACACCAGCGAACGATAACGGTCTGTTTATTCTAAGTTTGCGCGCTGCAGTTTCAAAGTGTGCTCAACATCATTGAACATGTTTTTGCTGTTCTTGTTGCATTTACATGGCTTTAACCAGCAGATGTCCTATGTTTTGAGTGAAGCTAGTGTAATCAATCTAATAAACTAATGGTGGATATAGTGTATAGTGTCAATATAGTGGAATAAAGACAATCTAGTCTTTTTCACCGCAACTTCAAAGGAAGCAAGACAATGTTGTCGTTGGAGCGCTGGATAGCTGAGGTAATACTTCTGTTTATTCAGAAGGTATGAATGATTGTTTTCCACAACCATTTTCTTGAAAAGGGGCTTGACTTGACAAACAGTGGTGGATTTTTCTGGACCAATTTAAATGCACAAGCCCTTAAATTAGAATGATTCTGATTGGCTGTCAGTGTTTTATCATTCAACAGCTGGAAAAAAAATTGTTCGGAAAGTGATCCAACGATATCGTTTCTCTATATCGTTTTAGCTGTGGTGTGAACTCTGCTATTCTTTAATATTGAGAAACATTTTTAGAACTATATCTTTATCATCCTTGGTGTGAACGGGTCTCAAATACGTTTCAGTCTGGGGTGGGAATCCCCAAGTCGACACTTCCCACTTTAGACTTGCTTGTGTTGGTCAATCACAAGTTACAGTCATGTGTACAGGTCACCAGAGGGCGCCATGACTCATTACATGTTCTGCAGGGCACTGCACAAACCAATGGGCATGGATTCTTTGTTAACCATTTGGAAATGTGGTAATGCTGAACTACAATAGCTAAAATGTTTCCTCACCCCTCATCTGCTCCGCGAGGTCCAAAGGCATCTGGGTATTGGTGGAGGCTGCACGAGTTGAGACCGGGCTCTTGCGGCCCAATGTCGTGAGAGCGGTGGTGACCGCAGGTGCTGATGGGGCAGAAGGCTCCACTGGGGGGCTTTTTCGGAGAGCATCCAGAGCCGGACTGGTGTGACCTGCATTACAGAAATGGCAAAAGTTAAGAGACATAAGATAAAGTGACAAAATCTGACAGTTCACAGCCAAAAATGTTAAGAACCGCAGCCACCCTGACCAGGAAATCAGTGCTGGTTAGTAGACAAAATCTGGTGAACTGTGTTAATGGAATAATTTGATTAAAAACAGAGATCATAATCCAGTCACACACACACACTCAGTTATAAAATATTAATTGGAGAAATCTTAAATCAGCATTTCAAGAGACACGTACACACAGAGTTCAGGAGCAACAACAGAAAGTGTCAGGTCATGGTAATCACACGTTTCTGCACAGAATCGAACTGAAAAAATTGTTATTGCAGTTGAGTTATCCACAAATTTTTCAATTTGGCTTTTGACCTACAGGAACTACAAAGACCATCAAGTCATATAGGTTAGCATCTCCACACAAACATGGGACACTTCTAGCAGCAGGGACAGTCTAGCCCAATGATGGCCAACTCTGGACCCCAAGGTCCACTCTCCTGCAGAGTTTAACTCCAACCCTGATCAAAAACCCTAATTTTAAAGTAATCCAGAAGACTTTAGTTAGACTCTTCAGGTATGTTTGATTAGGGAGGGAGATAAACTCTGCAGGAGCTCGAGGACCACAGTTGCCCGTCTCTAATCCAGCTCAACGATGCAAGACAGTCTAAGCAGAGAAACTGGGAAAGTGTGGTGGAAAGTAGGACCTTCAAGGATGCTGGGTAAGGTGGGCCCTCCTTAAAAGGAACATAAAAATTACTCCATGATGCTGGATCCCATATTTTGCATCTTTGCTGCTGAGGGTGGGCTGTAATCCCTGGGGAATTTACACAGGTGATTGCGAAAGGTCGTACTGTGCAAGATCTCGGTCGAGTGACCTCAACGACACACATCCTGTCGGGCTGCAAGACATCAGGGACCCAGGGAAAGAACGGGTGTTGCCATGATAAAGTGCTATCAGTGCTCACAGGCATCTTGAAATAGGAAAGGACCAAACACCCAGTCAGGGTATAGCTGGCATATGCAATTTTTTTAAGGAATAAGACAAACTCATCCTAATTTCACACCAAGGTCAAATGTGTTGCACTATTGCCAAGGGAGTGGACATGGACCTAGGTGGAAGGTTTCAGTTCAACCCTGGAACCAGACAGATATATGGAGCCCAGAGGGAAAGAAAATTATCCTGTTGGAGTTGCCAGAACCCTGGGAAAAGGGTTGCCAGGAGGCATCAGAGAGGAAAGCAAGTACAAGGAGCTGGATGACTGGTGTGGTTGTTGCCAATAGGGAGTTCCCCATCCAATCAATGTGGAGGCTAGTGGGGGTGGGGGGGGTTGAGAAGTCTGGGGCAGCACGTAGTTTGGGGAATCACCGGGAAAAATCGACTTATGGAACTGGGAAGAAGTGAGCTAGGAGCCAGAAGATGCGCAGAGAATTGCCGCAACGACTGACCCAGTAGGAGTTGAGTTGTAGCTGAGGTCGAAACACTCAGGGAAGGTCTGGGCAGTAACCAAGGAAAATGCCTTCCTCAGTGACACAGAGGAAAGTGCTGCATGGATATAGTGGGCTGGAACACACTGCAAACACACGAGGTCACCAAGCAAGTTACAAGTTTAACAAGCTCGAGTCTTTTGAGAAGGTGGGAAGATGAGAGAGACTTGATGTTTATGCCAGACAATATGTCTCTGGTCAGCCGAGTTAGCTTGGGTCAGGCAAATGGGTTAAAACGGAAATCATATTTCCTGTAGGGCGCGCGAGAAATGATAACGTAACTGACGCGGTTTGTTTTTTGTTAGCTTACTCAGTATACGGTGCGGCGGCGTTGTTTATTTGAAAAGTGGCGGGAAAAGGCTTCCTGTTGATGAAAACCCTCTCAGTTGGCGGCAAAAATCATGCAATGACATACTTGACCATACATGGCACACCGGTCAGAGCTGAGCGTGTTTTCATCAGCTGAAAACAGTGTCAACAGAAAGCGCTCAGCACTCGCTGCAGATCAAGTTGACCATCTGGTGTTTTTGACAAACTATGTAGATGTGTAGTGAGTATGTCATGTAGAGGATTGTTTCTGAAAGGCAGTTTGCTATTTTGTGTTTATGTAGTACGTTACGCTGTCTGTTGAGACGTGTTTTCCCATGTTATTGATGCACTTACAGAGTTTTATGAACTATTATAACCTAATATTCCTTGCATGCACATTAAGGAAATTATATTTTATTTTAAGAACAATCGTTTCAAAAGTGAATGTCACTTCATTTCAATAAAAGATGCGATGCTTGATTAGGTTTATATTTGCTTATTGCGCTCACATCCTCTTGTGGGCATAGGAGACAATACAGTACTTTTTCCCTCTAACATTAAGTATTGCCTTTAAGACTTCGAATAATTCGAAATTTGCCAATATATAAGAAATTAGAATTTAGCTTTTCAGACATTTTGACAGCACTAATTTCTTGTTTACATTACATCAACTCCTGTGTTCTGTACACACATAATTCCCTCCCCCATTTAAATGTGATTATTATTGTCAAAGGTTTGCAGCGTGGATGTTGCCCATAAGTTATGGTAGTCAGAAACCGATTAGACCTCTTAGTTTTCCCTCTACATGCAGGTGCTTTACAACCACCTCTGAGAGTGAGAAATGAAACTGTTACATACGAAACTTTCAAAAGACAAAAGAGACAACGGACACAAAAGACCACCAACCGGTTGGGATCTTGCCGAGATCTAAACACAAGGCTTTATTTTACATTGACCACTTGTTAGTAACATTTTGATTTCATTTGACGGTTAGATAAACCCAAATCATTTGGTTTATAAACCTTAAATAGTTTGTTTTCGGTCCCCAGGGAATGGTTTACCTTCTGCTACGAAAGCACACAGAGTGTCTCTGTTGAAAGCAGAGGCAATAGCATTGCTCTGAGGCAGTGCTGCGGTCATGCCAGTGTCACTAACAAAACATCCCACTGAACTTCCTGTGAGGAAAGGAGAAGCAGGCACACACATCAGAGGTGCCACAGGATCATCAGATATGGACTCAATTATCCTGTCCTGTCACTTCCGCTCAGCACCTTGTAGAAAATTATTGGATGTCTTGAAGTATTTTGTGTTATAAAAATATGCCTCTCAGTAGGAGTGTCACAATATATCGAAACACAAAAATGCAACATGTATCGTTTATAGTGACAATATGTATTGTGTGTATTTCACCCCAAATAAAATTGTGTGAGGAAAAAATTTGAGTTTTAGTGTCAGTACTACACTAAACTGCTATATATAATGTTGAATATAATATATAGCCTAATAATGTAATGGGGGAATATTTGTGGGTCCTGATAATGCCAAATATCTTCTGTTACCAGTAAAAACTGGCCTACATTATTTTAAATATATCCAGTCAGTGACAGAGTGCAAGAATATTCGTCTGAAATAATTCTGTATTTTCAGGTCCAGAATCATGAATATTGTAATTCTGGTGTCTCTATTGTCCTGTTCATTAGGTTTCCAGCACTTAGTCAAAGCCTATTCAATTACACACACAATGTAATACCAAATTGACAATTTTAATCAAGTACATTTTTTGTTGACCTTTTATCACAGGTCTTGGAGTATCGCAACAATATTGTATCGTGAGATGTATGCAATAGTGACATGAGGGTATCGTTACACCCCTCCTCAGTTTAGTTTGAGCTGAAACATCTCCAGTAGAGCTGTGAAAGGACACTTACCGACACCAACCGTCCCGAACTGTGGCGTGACCAGTGGGGCAGTGAACTGAGGGTACGCTGGGACCTGTGGACGGCTGAACAGCCCGTAGGAGTTTCCTGACTGGAAAGATGATGGTGGGGCAGAAGATCCCAGAGAGGACTAACAGATGAGAGAAGAATAAAGCATAATGAGGTCAACTGGAATTACGAACAATGACAAACTGAAAACCAACACCATTCAATCTAAGATTTACGTATAATGAAACAAATCTCAAATATTTAAATTCTTAGCACAGGTTCTCGCTAGTTTCGGCATATGAAAGCGGAGCTGCCTAACTAGACAGAACTTTTCGGTATCGTAAGCTCTTTACAGGTGGAACTAGTTTTGGGGGGTTGGGTTCAAATTGTTTCCTACACGTTTAAATTGTGTTTCACGTGTATGTAACTTAAACAATTCTGCCCAACCAACCTCAAAAATGTACTTTCTCAGCCAGTCTCAGTCATCTTCTAAAAAAAAGAAGAAAACTCTTCCTGACATGAATGCTTTTAACTGTAGATATTGTAGTCATGTTTCTCATTTGTTTTGACTTTTGTTGTGCTTTGTGGTCTACAAGTGGTGCTCACTACTAGGGGTGCGAACCTACACTGGTCTCACGGTTCGGTTCGATTACGATTATCATGTCATCGATTTAGTTCAATTCGATATCACGATGCACTGCATAAATTTTCAATGTTACTTCTCATGTATACAATTTCTGTCAATAAATACAAGCAGTCAGATAAAGACAGGTGACCTGAACCTTTAATTTGACCTGCTCAAAGAAAACACTTCTTGAATGTATCAAACATCAAACAAAACTCAAGTCTAAACTCAAAAACACAATTTTAGTAAATACTAAAAGTGATCTCTGCCATTCATCCACGACATGAGACCGTAGCTCTGCCAGGCTCGGGGTGACAACGGCTGACGTGGTTTCTCAAGTTAGTGGCATTACCCCCTGCATGTTTTATTCATGCGTGACATGATTTACACTAGGGATGGGCATAATTAATCGACGATCGATAATTGATCGTTAAGAATTTCGTCGATCACGTTTATTTGTTATCGATTAAACTAATGCAGGTTGCGTTGCGTAGTGTGAATCTTGAAGCAATGGAATTAATTTTAGCGCGGAGGTACCTGCGCATCCCGGCAACGTCAGTCCCCTCAGAGCGGGTGTTTTCGGAGGCTGGACTGGCTGTCACCAGGTTGCGGTCGCGTCTGATCCCAGATCATGTCAACATGCTTATCTTTCTCAACAGAAATCAGTAGACTGGTGCAGAAGTTCTATGGGAACTTCATGCGTTTTCTCAGATCGGATAGCTATCTGATTTATCAAAACGATTCCATTTACACCTGGTCACATAAATGTGTTTTTGCAAAACGGATATAAATCCGATCTTGAATTCCCGCGCTATATGCATATTTAAATTGTTGCACGTCATCGAAAGCAACTGATATGAGCTGCATTTTATTGATCATCAGCGAAAATGTCTAAATCAAAGACCGCAACAAGATATTGCGGCAACAGCCCTGGTAAGATCATTTCGGTTCTTTACTTTTAATGAAGATGATTGTGTGTTGATGAATGACTTTCACTTTGATTTGCGATAGTTTGCACGTTGGCTTGATGAATAGATGCTCATCTGTGGTGATGCGTGTTAAAGTAGCGTCGTCATATCTGGATATAACATGACATATAGCCTATAACACGCTCTCACACGTTTATTTCTTATCATTTTTGGGATAAGTCAAATTTACATATGTGGTTTCAACAACCAGATGCATTTACTCTTGTCCAGTTTCATCTGGAATGCATCTCAGATCTCCTTCTGAAGTGGTTTGAGCGATCGGATTTAAGTCCGTCTCGAATGCGTTTCGGAGGGCATTTAGATTTGGTCTTTTCACGACCGGATAGCTATCCGATCACAGAAAACGGATGAAGTGGCCATGGGTCTCTGTTTAAGAACGCCGGCTCGCAGCTGCAGGTTCCGCTGGTTTAGAGCACCGCAGGAATCTTCAAGTCTACCGAACGTCCAGTTTCACTGCCACAAGTTGATCTTCTTGTAATAAAGATCTCATCGAGGACAAACAAACTGTATTTTTGTATTTTCATTGCATTTTTAATTTATAAAAAGTTAAAGAAATAATGAATTTCAATATAAAAATATTAATGATTAATCGATAGTCGATCGTTAATTCTCCCGACGATCGACTAAGAAAATTTAATCGAATGCCCATCCCTAATTTACACACAGCGTGTCTCTTCTCCAAGTCGTGCTTACCAGGTTGTTCATAAAAGCCAAAATGTGCCCAGATGTAGGCTTTAAAGTAGTGGGAGCATCTTTAACTACTCGCACTCACGTCTCGCCTCCCTCTGCCACTGTACGCTACCGCGACAAAGCACGAACGCGACAAATGATGTCAGAAAAGCATCTGTACATTATAATCGGTTATGGTCTATTACTGAACCGATACCGAATCGTCCTCGTCTGCATCGCAGAAACGATTATTTTCGACACCCCTACTCACTACAGAGTAGGGCTGCACGATTATGACAAATCATAATTGTCGATTATTCCCTTGAAATTGTAATTGCGATTATTAATTACGATTATCACAATTTACATTGAATGATGTTTTGAATAGTTTGGCCATGGGACCCACATTTCCCCATGGTCATCAAGCCTAAAAACCCACCTTTTTAGGAATTATATAGGCCTATTATAATACATTTGTTTACACAAAAATTGTTGACACACACAGTACTGTCCCCCTTTACTTAACATACAAATAAATTGTAAGAATATGACTAATACTGATAAATAAACTAGTTTTTGTTATGCAATCTTGGTGTGAGCCACCACAGTCATATAAAAATATACAAAGTAACCAATAAGTGGCATTTTGGGGTTATGGAAACAACAGTTAGGCTACCATGGTGATACACAATACTTAAAAGAACTGTTAAAGAAACATGGAAGCTGCTCCTGATAAATAGAATGAACATCATACCTGCATGCAAAACACATGACGTACCAATAACGTGATTTATTGGTATTTTACTTTTATTTCGTTACTTACTAATTTACGACGTTGCATGCTCGTATTTCTTTTGCGCTTTAGTGAAGTGATGCAGCGAGCTATTAAAGAGTGCACGCTACGAGCACAGTATAACGATGACAGGACATGAAATTTAGTTTTTCTGAGGTGAGAGATTTTATGAAAAATTATGATAATAATGATAGAATAATGACACTGACATATAGCCTGACAACATCTCATCTGACCGCAGATACTGAATCTAGACAACGCGTTTTTTTTTTCTAATTTAAAACGTAACGACGTTGCATGCTTGTTTATTTTGTGAAGCGATATACAGCGCGCTCCGCCGCATTTGCACGTGCAATTGAAGAGTGCGCGCTACTGCAGTGTAGCGGCTGACAGGACAGGAAAGTCCGTTTTTCTGGGGTGAGAGACTTTTTATTTCAGCGTACACTAACGTCTCTGGTAGTTCCTATTGTGCTGGGTTCTCTGAAGTAGTCGTGATTCGCCTCTCACAGCGTAACATGCTGTAAACACACCACGCAGAATAATGTAAGTAGCTTTTTTTTTTTTTTTTTTTTTTGTAATCGCGGCTTTGAACGATTACGTAATCGTGGCATCCGTAATCGTAATCGCGATTAGAAATCCGATTAATTGTGCAGCCCTACTACAGAGCAAAGTGACATCCAAATCCTCGTCTCTGGACGTAATGGGTAGAGCTTGACCTAGTCCAGCTGCAACTACCACATCCAGAGAGTCACGCTCCACCCACTGCCTCTCGTCTGTTATGGATTTAGCCATGTTTTGGTAAACCTTTTGCAAAAATAACAGGCATCCAATCCAATGTTAAAAGAAAAACTAATTATTTAAACAAGTTAACATTCAGTTTAAAGGGGCTATATGCTTTTTTCTGAAATTTAAACTCGCGACTGACACCTGTGGCCAAAAAACAGAACTGCTCTTCCTTTCTGCTCGCTCTCGCAGCGCGCGCTCGTACATGCACACTTCACAAGTCATCTGCTGCAAGGAGGTCAACATTATGTTTACTGAGGTAAGAATTATTTATCTGAAATTAGTGATCTGAAACGTTTAACATGAACGCGCTTGACGTCACATCCGCAGACAGCGCGGGAAAAATCCGACCCGACAGAAAATAGGAAAAATAGGATACAGGCTTATAGGTGCACCCACTGTGAGCGGACAAGGTGTCAGTATGCTCATCAGGAGATGTTTGAGTCATAAATGGTAAAATAAAAAGGCTATTGTTACGTTTATTTTGGGGAAAAAGATGCATATAGCCCCTTTAAATAATTTTATGCAATTAATACACCCATGTGTTTCCACATGACCTTCTGTAACGCCCACATCCAGACAACTGATTTACTAGATATTACAGAAATCTAGGGTTGCCCCTTAATAGTAGACCAAACGTTAGTCAACGAGAAGAGGCTTAGATGACCACATTTTAATTAGTCGGTTAGTGTCAGAAAACTCCACAGGTAGTGGTGAAGTCATGTGGTAATTAGCATGTCCGGCAGGAAGCCTAAGGAATTATGAATAGCAGCCGGTATGAATGCAGCTGAAGAGATTAATCACACATATGTGTTGTTTTATTTTCTTTACGGCTTCTCTTATTTATTTACAATGATTGAATTATATTTGAATACTTATTTTCCTCACACCTGTAGTGCTTCTTGTTGTTTAATCTTATGTGGTTTCATGGGATATATTTCTCTTCACAAGATGGAGATAAGAGAATGCCTCCATTTTGGGGGTTTTAACGTCACAGGATGATGTTTTTAAGCTCATTTTTACAATCACTTTGCATCCTGGTTCCTGCATTCACACAGCTGCGTCCTGCTTCTCCGACTGACAGAAGACAGTTAATGACAGTTTTGGGTACCAGACAAAATCTGTAAAATTGGTTTAGGACCGGATCTGGTAAAAAACACTGGATCCACATTCTTGGCTCTCCTGAAGCATTGGAAGGATCTAACGATAGACTTGGATAAAAGCTCACTAGACTTTGGCTTATATGCGCCAAAAACACATTATTTGTGTGTCAAGCATATTATAAATCTTCATTTGCTCAGGATTCAGCTACTGAGAGCATTCTTGTGTGTACCTGAACAATGGCGGGGTCCTGAGGCAGAGAGCATGTCGGTTTGGGAGGTTCACACACTGTCAGGTCTTTGATGTCACTTCCTCTGAATATGATGTACTCAAATGTCTCATCTCTGGGTGCGATGGGACGGTCCGTGGGTCGGTCCTCCGTGCCGAAGGAGCGCACTGCAACAACAATTAAGAGAGCCAGTTTTTTAATGAGCTTTCATCCAAGTAATTCGTAATAAATTAGTCTTCTCTGGGGTTTGACTCTAATCTTCTTAAAACTGGAGAGCTTTTGCTCAGTAAGTAATCCGGTTGTTAAGTTTGACGTCACAGCTTCAAAACAACAAAATGGTGCTAATATACACTCAGTTTGCTTTAGTACTACCAAAAATCTCAATCCTAACATTCATCTTCATGTCAAAGTTGGCCAGACAGTTATTCATCATTTTGGCATTGTTATAATAATGTCTTGGAGTTTTTAAAGTTGAGCTTAAATGTGTGCCATATTAATAGCATCAATAAAAGGACGTTGAGAGATAGTATTATCATTTCAATCACAGAAAAGACTGGCAATAAATCATTAGAGATCCCTAATGCAGTAGTTTTATCTATGAATGCCAGGTTTAAAGGTTGAGCATTTATCATTTACCGTGGCATCCATGATAGTTTCATCCAAAAATATCACAGTGACTATAATTAACACCATAAAACTGTGGTAACTTTGTATTAGCAACACTAGCCTGAAACAAACTAGACTCTGATTAGACCGCTTACACTGTTTGAATGGGGAAAGATGTTACAGTAGCAACAATAACTACAGTAACTGTGGTATTTTGGCATAAATTCGGTACATTTGTAAGAGAATGCATCACTTCGATGTAACTTAACAGCTGGATAGAGGGAGTGAATCCTACATTAAAAACACTAAAATCCTAGCGAGATTTTGTTTTATGAACACGACAGACGCGTTTATTTTGCAGTTATGATGCCCAAAACTACGGCAGGTGATGAATATGATGCAAAAACCCCTGAAACGCGCTTATAAAGCCCGAGACTGCCGCACGAGGCTCCAGTGCTCAACACTGCTGTCTGTTTAGGGAGCTTACTACATGTTGAGACGCAGCCTCGATGCTAAATACAACGCGTTCCCTCGCAATACTAAGCGTAACGCGAACTAAAGAGTCTTTTTGTGTGTAAAGCGTGTTTCTGACCTTTGGCGAGCGCGACGGTTGAGTTCTCGGTGTCGATGGTGTAGAGAATGCCCTCATAGCGGATCTCCGCCTTACTGATCAGACTGATCTTACTGCCGATATACGGCGTGCCGCCGCTCATCGTCACACGATCACTTCAACTAAACTGAGAGAGTTTGGGTAAATATGTATCTGCAATTCACAAGCATAAACAAACTGGTGCTACTGCGTGAGTGTGTTTGCTAATATAATATGGCCGCCTGCATTTTCAGGCCATCAGGCGGAAATGACGTTGAACCGCCTACAATTTCGTCTACGTCAGGGTTTCCCAACTTCAAATGTTGGGAATGTTTTTTTCTTTTTTCTTCAAGGATTTAAAAAAATGTTGGGAACGTATTGGAACCCAAACAGTTAACCTGAATTCATTAAATTAAAATATTCATGAAAGGTTATATATATATATATAATATATATATATATATATATATATATATATATATATATATATATATATATATATATATATATATATATATATATATATCAATGATACTATCATTATACCTTGGGTCGACTGAGTTTATTAGTACTAGATGAGTTGTTTCTTTCTTTACTTTTTTAATTATTATGATTTATTTATCGTTATTTTTTTATTTTCATTATTATTTAATTATTTTGTTTGTTTGTTAATTATCTTTATTTATTTTTTTATTATATTTATTTATTTACTTACTTTTTTATTTATTTTTTATGTATCTTTATTTTATTTATTTTTATTTATTTGTATTTATCTATTTACATTTCTCTTTTTTATTTTTTATTTTATTTACCAAGCTACCACTTTTGGTCTATAATAGATCTGTCCTAGTTTTTAAATGTGTTACTTAGATCCAGTGGTGAGTGCTCACACACACACACACACACACACACACACACACACAATATATATATATATATATATATATATATATATATATATATATATATATATATATATATATATATATATATATATATATATATATATATATATATGATATGTGATATGATATGATTCAAGGAATGACATAAAATTTTGTCAACCGTCCCTAACACTACTGGGCTTGAAAATAAACCCTACCAGTCTCGCTGGTAAAGTTGTCATGGATCATGATGATCGTGTAACCTCTGTTTTGATTGAACAGAGAAGAGTTGAAGCACTTTATAAAGAGTTACAAACGCCTATGCTTCAGAAGCCAGCATTAGGAATGATCAAAGATAAGCTGTCAAGCTGTTAATTCAGTGAATGAGTTCTGCACTCTAGCTAAAACTCAATGAAGCAATAGCATGTATGGAATTCAAACTTTTATTTTGCAGTGGTGAGCCACCATCACATACTAACACCATCAAGTAACTGAGGTTGATGATTTTCTCAATTCAGAACATTATATCAATGACGATATAAGCAAAACAATTGCTCTTTTATGCAAGTACTGAGACCACTCTTAAAGGTGCATTGTGTAATATTTAGGATGATCTGTTGACAGAAATGCAATTTCATATACATAACTATGTTTTCAGTGGCGTATAAAGACCTTACTGAATGTTATGTTTTTATTACCTTAGAATGAGCCATTTCTGCTGCGAAATGTTTTTACAGTGGCCCTAAACGGACAAGCGTGTTTCGTCACTATGTTGTTCTTCATGCAAAGAAGCTAGCTAAAGTCAGCGAATAAAACACTGACACAATGATGAACAAGTAACAATAATATTCACAACAACATAACGTTTTACTGAATAATCAAGTAAATATAATTTCTTAAAGCTGCAGTCGGCAAGTCTGGCAGATTGGGTCGATTAGCCAAAATTTTTAATGTTTACAACTCTCATGCCCCTCCCCACTACCAGCGAGCACCCTCCCATCGAGGTCGTGCTCGTCAGTGCGTCACTGTGCGTGTGTATCTGATTTTCTGTGAACGCGTCCGTCTCTTCAGCATCTATCAACACCATGGACTCGGAGGTAGGCTGCCCTGGCTAATCTATCCATAGATAGCAATAACCGAGGAATTGGAAGCTTGTTAGTAGATTTTCTCTCCGCCATCACGCTTCATGCAATCTCCAGGCGAACTTCAGGCGTGGCGTGTGCATGTGATATTAACGTGCGCGAGTGAGGGGGATCTGTGGCGTGTGCACGACCTGTGATTGACAGTCAGATCTCACACCCCCCTGCGCTGATTGGACCCGATGATCCGGGAGCGGTGGATTTTTGCAAAACAAATAACACGCTCCAGGTGGAGTTAGAAGCTCTGGTTTTTTTCTAAAACCATCTTATTTATGTTGTTCTGTCGGATTATAGTGTCAATTTCACTGAATATGATCAAAAAAATTTTGCCGACGGCAGCTTTAATTTATCTTTGTAAAGAAACCTCATTGCTTAACTGGCTACTCTCTGCTGTCTCAGACGACGACATCTATGCCACCGTAACGTCTGTTGGTTGCAATTCGCAACCTCACCACTAGATGCCATTAAATTTACACAGTGCACCTTTAAGAGAGGCATGGAAGTTATGGGAAAAAAAACAGACAACAGCCTATTTTTAAATAAAATGAATGAATAGGCAAGGCAAGTCTTGGAAAGTGAGACAGTGAATTTACGCACATATTTAGACATGAGTGTGGGATACCAGGTCCTTGGATGCAGGCTGGTGTGTTACCGAAAGCCATCAGAGGCCGACGGTTGGTGATAACTCCACTCCATTAACGGGTCGGAGGGATTCATGGAAGTCATCAGAGGCAGAGGGTGTTGGAATAACTCCTCCCTATTGAAGAAGGGTAGGAGGTCACTAGTAAGCCAGGAAGTTGCTACTAGTGTGTCTTGCAAACCAAAGCTCCTTCATTCAGACAGGGGAGCCCCGAATTGATTGATTCAGGTAGTCAGAAACAGTATTTTAGTCTTTAGTTAAAAACTGTTGTTATTTTTATTTCTTATGCATGCTATTTTTATTCTTATGCATATGTTATTATGATTATTTTATGATTATTTTAATTCCTTTTATGTAAAGCACTTTGAATTACAATTGTGTATGAAATGTGCTATATAAATAAACTTGCATAAATAATGCATTTAAAAGGCACTGTGAAAAACTGAATTTGTAATAAAAATAAACTTAAAAGTTAATTACATCAAATTTGAGCACCACAACTTTTAAGTCTTCCAAAATCACTCAAAGTGGAAGATTAAATCTTTGAAAGGAATGGGGCATGGGGCGATAACTCTGAATATTAGTGGTTAATAACACGCACAAATCCACCAAAGCAAATTATTAACTTTGTAAACAACCCTCAAAGTCCTGGTTTCCTTCTGCTTGTCGCTTCACTACAAACTAAAATGACTTCCGTGTAAGATCGCAATAGTATTTCAGGCAGTCATATAAAACAGTCTTTTAGCTCCCTCTGCTGGACTGGTTTGTACCTTCCTTTTCAACAGCCACCCCCAAATGTGTTCCACAAATTTGCAGTTATTGGGGATTCTTTTCCTCATCATCTGAGATAGCGGGGAGGCAGATCAGATGGCTGACAGGTCTGACATAGGTCCGGTCATTCACTTAAACTTCCACTTAAAATGAATAAAATAGTAAACTGTTTATCAAACTAATCATAACTCTAACATCTAACCTTACTTCTCCTTTAGGCCTAACATTCTACCACTTGAACAAAATGTACTCTGAAGTTTGTGTCGAAACCAGTGGAAACTTCTGAGATGCTGGCTAGACAATATAAAAAATATACTGTCTAGAATAGTCTCATGACATATTGAGTAATCAAATGAACTTCTAACCTTTGTTTGTCTAAGTTTGATCTAAGTTTGTCCTACCTTGTACCAGAAGGGTTTGCATATGAAGAACCAATCAAATTGTAGGGAAATTATGTAATGTATCATATCATTTTCGCCATGCTCTGTCCTATAAAACCTGTTGTATTCTTTTTGCTGGGGGGATTCTCTCTGAAATTTGTCTGAGATCCTCCGGCCGTGATTAAAGCATATTCGAAGGCATTGTCTGAAGTCTGTTGGTTATTATTGCTGCACAGAAAGTTAGTTAGGGGAACAAGTTAGGGTTAGGAAACTCGAAGCCAGTTGTCAACTGTAGACGCAGAGCTAGAGTATAAAGATTAAGTGTTGACTGTCGACGCTTGGGTGCCAATTGTAGACGCCCCAGATATATTTATTAAGTGTCGACTGTAAACGCTTGGGTGTCGACTGGAGACGCCCCAGGTAAATGTATTTATTAAGTGTCGACTGTAGACGCCCCAGGTAATTAGGTTCCAAGTGCATAAGAAAAATCTACCACAGCATCAGCTCCTGTGAACACCTTGCTTATCTGTCCAATTGGCCATAGTGCTCTGGGCAGTTGAGGGTCCACTATGAGCACCTGTTTGGTTAGAAGGGATCTGTGTCTGTTTGCCATTTCTCCCAGATTTGCAATGCCGACAAGTCGTTTTTTAGATACTGGGACCAGAATCTGTCAGCAAGTACTTGACAGGCCCTCCAGCGCCACAGACTGAGTAGATTGGAATCATCGTAAATGGTTTGTGGCAATGAAGGATCTAGCCATCTCATCAAAAGGAGATTTTGGGTAATTGGGTCTGGGTCAGCCACACCAGAGGAGACATAACCTAGGGGCTTGGAATTCAGGATTCCCTCGATTTCGATGAGGATGGTGTTGAGCATTTCCTCAGTCACAGTCTGGGCATTGAGGGTGGCATTTAAGGCTATATTTATGGAACGGATTTCCCTTTCCCGAGTACCTCCAAAGTGCGGTGCTTTAGGGTAGTTGAAGATGAACTTGATCTGGTGCTCAGCCAGGTGAGTTTGCAATGAAGGGTGCATGGCTTTGAAAGCGTTGTGGAGTTCTTGCTCACCTCCTTTGAAATTAGTCCCTTGGTAGCTCCTGCAAGAAATTAACCTCCTCAGGGTCTTTGTCTAGACTGGTCAATACTTCAATGTGTACCGCTCTTGTAGTTAAACATTTAAATAGGATCCCCCATCTCTTTTTGTTGCGACAACTTATTTTGACTAAGAAGAGTCCAAAGCAGTCCACTCCAGTAGAGAAGAATGCAGGGCACTGCAAACATAGGCGGGCAGGAGGTAGATCTGCCATCCGGGGAAGGACTGGGTGGGCTCACCATCTCTGACACTCCAGACAGGCACGTTGCTCTTTCTGAACAGCTTCTGAACAGGGGTCTGTGACAGTGTTGAGGCAAGAAAGAGGTTTTCTTAGTTCTTCTGAATCCTCCTTTCTGGGAACCGTTGGGCTATTTGGCCAACGTTAAGATGAGAGCCACAGAAAGGAAGGTCCTTTGGTCAATCGATTTTTACCTCCCAGCTCCAGTAGGGTCTTTCCCCTTGTGATGTAATCAGATGGGTTGTTCAAGGAGTCAACATAATGCCAGTCTCTGTAATTAGTCAGCTTCTAGATCTCAGCAACTCGTGTCCCTACGAATACCTTGAAGTGGCAGGAATTAGACTGTAGCCAGTTAAGAACAGTCGTTGAGTCTGTCCACAGGATAACTTGGGGGATGTTCACTGTTATTTCCCTCTGCAACATTTGGGCAAGTTGAGCACCAGTGAGAGCAGCACACAGCTGGGCATTGAAAGTTGTTTCCTGTGAGTTCGCTCTCCCAGTTCGTTTTTCTCATTGTGAGTCACCATATGATGCGGGAAGAACCACGACTCTCCTGATGAGTCCCACAATTCTTGACTCACTTTTGTGGTGTATCCTGCCTGTTCAAGTTTCTGGATTTCTGAGCTGTATGCTGTGGCACTGTCTGGATCCCAGAGGAGGTGCTTTTCTAAACTCCTTAGGTTGGCAAGGACTGAATTTAGTGAGGCAGACAAAGTAGGCATGGATGCACCCTTACTAAAGGTGGGACATATCGCTGTACTCCATTTATGTTCACTAGAACTGTCGTTGTCTGCAAGAGTTCCATTGCAGTCTGACCCTGTCAAGACCTGGACACCTGCTTCTCATTCTTGTATGGCAAGATGTCGAACTGCCAAAGCCTTTCCACATTGTGATGTAGCTCAGCTGATGTTGCAATGAACAAGCATGTTTGGGTTCTACTTTGCAGTGGTAAGCCCTTAGTAGGGCCTTGAAGTGTCCAGCCAAGTCTTGTCTTAACCGCCACAGAACCCCCAGATGTTCCTAACCTTACTGGCTGGATTGGGGTTATTAAGTGTGGAAAGTCTGATCCAATAAGAAGAAAGGGTTGGGCACATTTGATCTCTGGCAAGGGCCATTTTCTCAGGTATCTGTATTTGCCGTGCAATCGTTCCACTGTGTATTTGTGCTCCACTAGACCCAACTAAGCTGCAGTGAAAGGTCCCCCAATCTGATAAATTCTCTCAGGTTGGCTGGCTGGGGAGATAGTGAAGACACAGATGAACCTTGTATCACTCAAAGGTCTTGTCGCACTGTTCTTAGTGTGAGGCTCTCTGAGGAACACTGGAGTTTTAACTTTAATGCTGCCTCCTGGAGGAGAATGGTTCGCCCAGATCCATCATCTAGGATTGTGTAAGTTTCCAGGCTATGACTACCATTACGCAGGAGAACTTTACTGACCTTGAGAAGGACTTGATTTCATCCAGTCTTTCTATCTGGATAAAGGATGTCAGTGGAGGAATTCACAAGTCCACAAATTGTTACAGCACTGGGTTTCTGCCCTTTGGACTGCTCTCCTGTTTTGGTGTTTACATCATGAAGAGCATTCAGATGATTGCCTTTGCAGGTGCTACAGCTGACTCTGAGATGACACTGTGCTGCTTGGTGGCTGCGGCCACATCTCCAAAAGCGACCGTTGTTTATTACCCACTGTAAATACTAGTTTGGGTAAAGCCCTAGAGTACAGTCATTGGCCAGTCCATTGGCCTGTACAGAGAGTTAATGAAAGAGTCAGCAATTAAAATGGCTTCTTCAAATTTGAGATGGTCCAGCAGAATTTGGTATTTGAACCTCTCAGTTGCATCAGGGGGGAGGATATTCTCCAAGGTTATTCGTTATTCGGTAATTCTCTGGGGTCATCACATGTGAAGTATGGGATTGAAGACTTGGGACCCCTATACCATCTCTCCATGTGGTTCTGCAGGCTGAGGGCATTCCTTCCATGCCTTTTATGCTCCAGTTGGTGGGAATAGAGAGCTGGGGAAGAGGCGTCATCTCGGTGGATCTTTCATTATGTCTCCCACTATCTTGAAAATGTTGACTGGGTTGGTCAAATACAACTGGATGTGGAAGATCCACCTTTGATGTTGGCTTGAGAAGCCTTAACCTCGAGCCAGGACTCGAACTCAGGTCGCCTCTATGGGATTTTTTGGAGTTTCGATTGTAATTTATACGAAAACTGTAACCCTGATCAGTTAGGAAAGATATAGCACACTAAGTCAGAACAGTCTGAAGGTCTTCTGCAAGGCAGCCATGTTGTGTCCGGCTTTGGGTAGATTAAAGTAGCGAGGACTCATGTGTAGAAAAATGGGTCTTTATTAAGTATAAAATTAAAACAAAAACAAACAAAAACTACCCCTAGGGGGATGACTTGACTTGACTTGACTTGACTTGAACATAGAAGGGTAAACATACGACATCCATACAACCATAGATATCATATAATAAAGGCTAGATGTCTTAAGGCGGAGTCACTTCCGGCATCACCGGCGTCCATCTTGCCACAGGGAAGCTGAATTAAGGTGAGTGATCAGCACGCACACAAATCCTCTTATCTCGCTGAAATCTTGACGGATTTACAAACGGTTTGGTTTCTTACAAACGTTATTAACGTGGCTATAATTCTTTCATATGGAAGTCCATTGTTATAATTATTCATATGTATGCAGTGTCATAACTACATCTCTGACGTTTATATCAAACCAAACCGTTTGAAAATCGGTAGAAAATTTAGCAAGTTATGGTTATTTAAAAGTACATGCACCATGTTACGAGTGAGTGAGCACCCTGTGGTAAGATGGCCGCCGTGTGCGGACGTCGAGCTCCATTGGCCAGCAGCGCGCACGAGACATCTAGCCTTTATTATATGATATCTATGCATACAACAACGAACCAGTTTCAGGATTCTTCTTCTTCTTCTCTTGATTAATGGCGGATTGCAAACAACTTTTAGGTGCATACCGCCACCTAGGACTAGAAGTGTGTAACATCATGCTATTTTAATTGTTCTCATATTCTAGCCATCAACCCTGTGTCTTTAAGAAATTTAAAAAGTGCCATTCTGGTGATTCTTATCCCTTCTCCCTCTCCTTCTGTTCCCAGTATCCCCATTAGATTCCACTCCCACCCTGCTTCCTGAACCCCATCTTAAAACACCTGTCTTTCCACCTCATATAATATACAGTGCAATATGACATGCTCAGCATTCACAGATTTCACTATTCCTTTTCCCCATTAAAAACAAGGTGCCATTCAATCCTGTGTGGTCCACTCTCAGTCTTGTCATTATAATTTCCTCCGGCCTAGTCCTTTCCTTATAATTTTTAATACTGACAGATTTTTGTATTTTATGATATCCCCTTTTATTTTGTGTCTTCTTCCCACCATTTTTGCCTTATTTCCATACCTTTCTTTCTAATCACTGATTTTCCTTTTCCTTTTCCAAGTGGAATTGGAACTGTTATTTCCTGCTGTAATGCACCTTTTGCAAGTTTATCTGCACTCTCATTCCCTTTCACTCCCTTATGTGCTGGCACCCTACACAACTGAACGTCTATGCCACCCCGATGTTATCTTAGCAAACTGTGATGAAGTTCTATTAGTAGGTCTTCTCTGACAGATTCCATTGACTGTATGCTTTTTATGACAGCTAATGAGTCTGTGCATAATACCACCCTATCAGGTCTTACCTCTTCAACCCACTGTAATGCAATGATGACTGCCACGGTTTCTGCTGTATATATATATATATAACTGGTCAGATAATCTTTTGGAAATATTTATTTTGAATTCTGGAATATGTATTCCAACTCCCACACAATGTATTCCAACTCCTGTTTGCTCTTGGATCCATCTGTATAAATTGTGAGATAATTATAGTAACTGTTCCTTATATAAATACTTGTCTTATTTCCCACTTCCTCCATTCTCCATTCTCTTTTCTTTTCCAGGATACTAAAATCTGTTTTTACCTCTGGGAAAAACCATGGTGGAATATTACTAACTGAGGTGGGTGTGGTGAAATCTAAGGCTTTTATTCCATATTCCACAGCTCTCAGTAGGTTGATAACTTTTTTGCATTTTGTTTCTAAGTGCTTTATGTGTGTTTTCCATGTATATTTACTATCAAGCCATAAACCCAGGTACTTAAATTCATTTACTTTCTCCATTGGTTGCTGATATAATGCTAACTTTCCAACCAGACACTTGCGTTTGTTCGTGAACATCATGTAACAGGATTTGTTTGTGGATATCTTAAACCCCCACACATATGACCACTTTTCTGCTTTCTCTACTGCTTTCCTTATGTTCTCTAACAGGTATGCCACATTCCTTCCTCTCATCCATATGACCCCATCATCTGCATATAGCACTGATTTGATGTGTTCATCTAAATTTGAAAACATGTCATTTATCATAATGTTAAACAATACAGGGCTGATTGCACTCCGTGGGAGACCATTGTTTACAAGCATACCTGTAAAATTTGCCCTAAAACGCTTAAAAAGGCATAATCACAATAAATTGGATGCTGTTCTTGAACCATTTGGAGTATATGCATGGTTTTGGTCTCTTTTGAAAAGGGACACTTTGAGGTTTGTTCCTAAACAGTCAGAATCACTGTAATAGAACTTTGCACACACTAATTCAGACATTTTAAAATCCACATCTAACGTTGATATACCATCCTCCCTCTTAAGCTTCACATCCTTATTCTCTCTGAGTGCAAGTTCTTTCTGCTGCTTATGAATATATGTAAGGTGATCACCACTGTGCACTGCCACAAATGCCCTACCCAAACACCACAGCCTTTTCTTTGTCAGTCACTACCACCTTTTCACCATCAATCAAAGCTGGAACTTTAACTTTCCTTTTCCCACTCATTCTCTTAAGCATTGACCATATATCCCCCAACTCTACCCCTATGGTGGAACAGAACTCTCTCCAGTTTATCTTTTTAGTATATTTAATTGTCCTCCGTGCCACTGCCGTTTTCTTTTGATATTCCATAATATTCTCTTGTAACAGATTCTTCTTCAACGTTCTCAATGCCTTGTTTCGCTCTTTTACTGCTCTTCCTACCCTTTGTTGTTCTTTTTGGAATACTCAAAATTGCTGCATTTGAAATGTGTTCAGTAATTTGCTTTGCGCATTTTATGCACTATGCTCTCCTCCACAGTTACAGCATTAATCTTTGCATCTTTTTCACATTTACCATACTCATGCTGACCTCCACATCTAGCACACCATAGCTTTCCTTTGCACTTCTGTGTTGTGTGCCCCATTCTTTGGCTTGTATAGCATCTGAGAGGTTTAGGATCATGCTGTAATTCATGTATCCCATCTGTACTGACTTCGGGAGGGTTCTCTCGAATTGCACTACCACAGATAACGTTTCTTTTAATGATCCATCTCGTTTAGTTTTTAGCCGTGTAGCCTCAACTATTTTGCCTCCCTGAATCTCTTTTTTGACATCTTCAAAGCCCTTTTCATTCTTGTAGATCTGGATATCATCCAATCCATTTCATCCTCATCTGAACTATTTGACATGACGTTACATTCACAGTACAGTTTATTCAGATCCTTGCCTGGTGGTTTGTGAAGCTAGCAGAACGTGTGCAATGTATATTATGAGAAAAAGAGTGTTTTTTGACCTTTGATGCATGTAAACCTGTTGTAGGAGACCTCCAACACAAAATTAGGAACCTTTAAAATAGCATAATAGGGGTGCTTTAAAGTTGACTAGTCTGTGCAACCCCAACTATTTACAAGGGCTGTCATAACTAACGCGTTCATTTTGTGATAAATAATTTTTCAAATATTTATGAAACAGAAAAAAAAAAACATGTCCATCATCTTTTGGCTAGCGTTACATTATATGATCACTCTCTCATTCATGCAAATGCTTTTAAACCATTCAAGCACGACAAGGCACAAAAGAGAACTAAGTGCGGTACTGGTACGCGTCTGTGAATCTCCTGTCTGTGTGACACACACGACTTGTGCGCACAGAACCTATAGGGGGGCAGGGGAAGGCAGGACGTGTTCCAGGTCTCTGGTGAAGTGCACTCTTGGCCCAAAACCATCGGATGTAATGACATCCTACGCAAGCCGAGGAAGCTACGGAGAAGCCTACAGGCTACAGGTCTGTGTTTATATTAACAACCGGTGGTGCAACAACATCAAGATCCACGATAAGGTTTGCACACCTGACACTGAAATGCTGACTCTTTCGCTTCACCCCTACTACCTCCCTCAGGAATTTCCCACGGTGGTTGTCAGCTGTGTTTATTTCCTGCCTGGCATTAATACCAACACGGCAGCTGGGCTAGCTGCCCAGAATGTTCATGCTATGTTGAGCAAATATCCTGACACTCCGGTGTTTTATATGTGGATTATATCATCCTTTAAACAGTATGTAGATTCCCCCACAGGGAAGGAAAATTTGTTAGATTTGTGTTATGGGAGCATATAAACAACGCTTATACTACTCGAGTACATCCCCTATTAGGCTCCACGGACCACAAAATCACCTTCTTGCTTCTGCAATATAGACAAATGCTGAAGAGGGAAAAAACAGCCACTCACAGCATCACCCAGTGGTCAGAGGACACAACTGTGCAACTCCATGCACAGACAGTATTTTTGATGGCAACCTTGATATAAAAACTGAGACAATAACTGACTACATCAAGTTTTGTATGACAACCACTATCCTAGTCAAAAGTGTAAGAAAATATCCCAACTCCAGACCACGGATGACCCACCAAATAAAACTCAAATTCAAGAAGAAACAACAAGCATTTAATCGCAAGGACTGTCTTTCACTAAGAGACATTAACTGTTCAGTGAAAAATCTAATCAAAAAGGTAAAACTTGCATATAAGGACAAATTAGAACAGGATTTCAGTAGCATGAACACCAGACAGGCCTTTCAGAAAGTGAAAACACTGGAATCACTTCGAAAGCCAGCACTCCTACACCTACTGACCCCAACTCGTTCACCAAAGACCTGAACAATTTTGATGTCAGGAACTCATCCTGCACACATGCCAAAAACTCTCCACCCCTCACTGCCCTCTCTCCATCAATGGCCAGTCAGGCATTATGGCATTATTTTCAGGGTTTTAGACTTATGTTTGGCCACTAGAGGCCCCCATTGCGTCTCTTGTTGGTTTTCAGTCTCTGTCATTATGTCTTATTGTTGTCACCTGTGCCTTGTTCCCTATTTGTGTATTTAAGTCACCCTTCTCCTGAGTACTTTACTCAGTGTTTCCAGTGCCATGACCATGTCTAGGTCATTCTCTTTCTGTGCCTCTTTTGGAGTCATCTAAATCTTCTTTGTGGGCCTGGTATGGTTCCTTTGTTTTAATGACTTTTGCTCACAGAGTACTCACAGATCTTCTTTGTGAACTTTTTTTCAAATTCCTTCTGGATTTACTTGGTGGACTTTTGGGATTTACTTTTTGGAACTGTTGTCAAACTGTTTTTGGATATTTTTTTTTGGAGTTTACTTTTTGTATTTATCCTAAGTTTGGATGTTCCTTTTCATCAAATAAAAGATTTGAAGACTTTTCCCCAGAACTGTCATCTGGTTTTCTGCATTTGAGTTCACCTTTTTGACTGTTCAAGTTTTCACATTGGTCTTAACCCTGTGTTTCTGACAATTATTTTGGATAATAAATTGAGTTTTGATCATCACGTCACAGACATCCATAGATGTTGCCAACAAAGACTATTTGTCATATGTAAACTCAAGGTTCTTTCAGTCAAACCACACCTCCTGTTTCTCTTGAACCGTAGTATCACTGAACCCATCCTCCTGTACTGTGCCACCTGCTTTTTCATGCTCTCTCTCACCAATAGAAACAAGCTCCTTAAAATCATTAACATTTCCTTAAAAATAATTGGTGTTCCCACCCAGGTGAAAAACATCTTTCACCAGGGCACTCCCAACTTGTTGGTTCTCATTGACACTGCTACCACTTGTAGAGCAAACACCATAATACAAAATCCCAGCCACTCTCTCAACTCATGTTTCACCCTTCTTCCATGAGGCTTGAGATACAGACAGCTACCCCATAAAAAAAGTGTATTTATGTGTACAATATGTGTATTTTTTGCAGTATGTGCATAATATGCGTGCTGAATATTGCTCCTGGTACAGTCTGTGAAAACAAATTTCATCTATCGAGGACAATAAAGAATGAATCTGAATCTGGGAAAGCCACTTCAGACAGCACATGAGTACCGCAATGAGTTATTTTTCGCTTTTGAACGGACAGAAACACACAAAATTATGCCAAAATGCCTGTTTAGTCGAGTATCCTCGTAAGCACAGTCTTAAATGAGTTAAATTAAGTCCTAAATGAACGGAAAGAGTAATGAGAAAATGGGATGCATGCCAGATCTCAGATGTGGCAGGTCTTAAAGTGACAGCAGTCTAATAACTGTCAATAATGGTAATCAAAGAACAAAAGAAAAAGAGAAAATCACTCACTGCTTTTGATTGAATAACTTTTGTAGCTTTAATAAGTATTAATATATATTTAATTTATAATGTATGCAGTGAAAACTGTGAAGTGGTTGATAACTTTATTCATTTCTGTATATTTCCTTCCTGTAAAATCTTAAAGCACTGTTTACAGGGTTATGGGTCAAAAACAATGAAAACAATAACTTTTTGTGAATTTTGGCAGGGCAAGTAAAAATCTGAAATGGTCTGACTGGGACAATAGAAAAAATCCATGTTGTTGAGCCCTGATATATTTAAGGTCAATTAGCCTGGATGCCAGCCGAACTTAGCCCCGCCCACAACATTTGAGGTCGGGAAGTTCGGTCTGGACTTGATCCGTTGTGGAGCAACTATGCTCGAACCAGAGCTGTTCGGACCAATCAAATTGTCAGGGCGGGCTTTATACGATGATGGACAGATGATTAACAGGAACGTAATCATCCACGTCACCAAAGAGCGCTTGGGTTGCGATAAGATTTGTTTGCTGTATTGTCGAGTTCTAATCCTAAAAGGAGAACTTGTTCATATATGCATTCACCTTTACTATTTCTCTCAAAAATGATGATCGTATTGGTAAGTACTCCGTGTATCCTTAAATTCTTTTTACAACACCGGCAAAGATCGTTTACACTCATCTTTTTCTTCTACTTCTTACAGCGTGCGTGCAGTTGACTTCTGTTGACAACTATGCATCGCAACATACGTCACTTATTCCATTGCTCTGATTGGTTGTAGGTCTATCCAATTGAGTGCAGAGGCATTTTCTTTCCTGGTTCGGTTGAAACGCCCCATAATCACAGCCCAATGGAGCAGTATCAGACTCATATTCTGACTAGAATCTGAGTATGATGACGTCAGGCTACAGGTCAATGTGACATTTATTATAATGGGCTAATGTGAAGATTGTTTTAAGTTCACTTAAATTAAAAGTTGTTATATTTTTTATATAACAAAAAATGCCAATCGTGTTTGGATTGTCCCTATTAAATAAACTGCATTTGGATCCTCAACCTTCTTGTCTCAGAGCAGTACGTGACAGAAGACTTTGCCACTATGGATCCAGCAGTACGTTTCATCCGCCTTCGTCAAGAAACTCGTTCGCTCGAGGACCACATTCAGGACTTTTTAGGTATTGCCAATTTCACTAACCTCCCAGACTATGCTCTCATTGACTTTTGTTATGGACTTAACAACACTTTACAATCCACACTAATCCGTGATAGTCCTCGAGGATCACTGAGCGAGTTCCTAGATTATGCCCTTCATTTGACTGGTTCCTCCTTCACTGTCGGGGAGTTTGAGGAGGACGTTTCCCTTAGAAATTTTTTGGGCGGGGGCATTATGCACCAACCTCTGGTGGCCGCGGAGCTTGGCCCACCAAGTTCACCACCATGAATAAAGTAAAGATGCCTGCTGAGCCTGAGCTTTTTCCCGTCAAGATGGCCGCCCTTCCAGAGTCCTAGAAACAAGATGGCCACCCTTCCAGAGTCCTCAAACAAGATGGAAGCCCTTCCAGAGTCCTTGAACAAGATGGCTGCCACACCTGAGTCTGCTCCGGATGATACAACGCTGATCATCATGGCCACGGCTATTTTGTGTGTGTGGGCAGCACACACATCAACTCCACAACATGACCCCAGAGCCAAGATGGCCGCCACCGTTCCAGAGCCCTCGGACAAGATGGCCGCCGCCATTCCAGAGCCCTCAGACAAGATTGCCAGCATTCCAGAGCCCTCGAACAAGATGGCAGCCACACCTGAGTCCGCTCCGGATGATACAGCGCTGATCATCATGGCCACGGCTATTTTGTGTGTGTGGGCAGCAGGATGGCTCTGGGGTCATGTTCACTGTTCCAGAGCCCTCGGACAAGATGGCCGCCGCCATTCCAGAGCCCTCAGACAAGATTGCCAGCATTCCAGAGCCCTCGAACAAGATGGCTGCCGTTCCAGAGCCCTCGAACAAGATGGCTGCCGTTCCAGAGCCCTCGAACAAGATGGCAGCCTCTACGCCTGTGTCTTCCGACAAGATGGCAGCCTCTACGCCTGTGTCTTCGAACAAGATGGCCGACTCTACATCTCCAAACTACATCTCCCATAATTCTCTGCCTGTTTTCAGCCGTGTCTCATTACCTTGTTTAACTCACCCTATAACAGCCTGGTTTTCACATTCATTCCCTGCAAAGTCTTGTTTAGTGTTTCTACTGCAATTCCAAGCGTGTTTGTATCCTGTTTCTCCTGTGTCCTGCTTCTCTTGATTCTCTGCCTGTTCCCTTGGATTTCCCTTTTGCCCTTGTTCCCTGCCTGTTTGATTGGACTGCCTGCCTGTGTTTGACCTTGCCTGTACTGTGGATTACGTGTTTGGATTGTCCCTATTAAATAAACTGCATTTGGATCCTCAACCTTCTTGTCTCAGAGCAGTACGTAACAATTGATATCGGTGATGCCAAATAAAAAGAGGTATTTTGTTGTGTCTACATTAATTTAAAGATTAAATGTGAAATTATCACAGTATACATTTTTAAAAAAAACTTTAATGTTAGGTGCTGTTAATCACGAATAATTACAGAAAATGTGCGATTAATTAAGTTTTTTTTTATCATTTGAGAGTACTACTATTAAACACATTATTAAAGTTATGATATTTTAACGTTTTGTTATGTGTTTTCATAATTTTTATAAAAATATTTTTATTGCAGGTTTTTAGTGTTAACACTGATGACTGGAGCCTTCATGTCTTGTGTGTGTACATGATTTGAAACATTTTTCTAATGTTTTTATTTTTATTTTTTATTTTTAAATGAAGTTTACATAAAAGTTTCTTACATTTTGACAGTACAATTTAATAGCAATGTTAAAATCGATCCAGTGCAGCATGTTTTGTGGTATATTGCACATTTTGGCCCATACACTGCAATTTATAGGTATTAGGCATATCAGTCTTGTGTTCCAAGGAGGAAGTTCATACAAGTTTAAAAGAGGCATGAGAGCGAGTTGATTTTTCATTGCTAATGCTTTAATTGTGGGTTGCACCTTTAAGAGAATCTTTTGTTCATCATGGTTCATGAGGTAAAATGTAGTAGAGCTGCATTCCATTTTATACAACAAGAAAAAGGTGACAAGAAAAATAATACTCACAAACAGTTGGAAAGCAGAGAAATGGGAACCGACGGGGAATAAAATGTTTGTATTTTCATAAGTAAGCAGAAATCCGTATTGTGAGGTGAGTAATAAAATATGATTACAATTTTAACATGTATGCAATTTATATAACATACTGTAGCAACATACAGTTATAAGTATCATGGCTCTTAAAACTCAGACAGACCTGTGTGTGTTCAGGGTAATGATTATCTATATACTATATTATGCATTATTATATATTTGTAATTTTTTTTAAACATATTTGTATACAATTAAAGATACTTTAACACTGTTACATTATGTCTTTCACGTGTTCAACAAAGGTAAACATTAAAATATAATAGTTTTAAGTTGTTTCAGAAAAGAAATATATATCCCCTGATATGATTGTAAAGCGCTTTGGGTGTACAGTAGTACATATGAAAGCGCTATATAAATGCCCGATTCTATTCTATTCTATTCTACTCATATTATGCATACTTATCTTTCAATAGTTATCACTACAAATGCTATTTTAGAAAATTTTACGTCTCTTGTATATATATATATATATATATATATATACAAGAGATATATACTGTATATATATTGTATATTTTGTATATATAATGAAACAAATACATTTTCTAAACAATGTCTGATTTTACAAACGCTAAACCCAAAACTCATTTCATTGTGGGAACAAATCTGTGTCATGTGAAAAGAAGAATTCTGTCACTGGTTTCTCTTTCAGTGGTGATTTACATTAGTGTAGTCTGTCTGTTGTCACAGGTTGAAGGATGTTTAACTGATGCCTGTATTCTGATCTAGACTAGTCGTGACTAGTCGGTCCAACAGTAAAATGAGTGGAGACAGAGGGCCTGCGGTTGAACTGGATGTTTTGAGGTTTGAGTTGTTTCATGTTTATTCATCTGATTATATCTGGATTTGATTCAAAACATCATAAATATAAAAATATCATAAAATACCAGCTGTGGATTTGTTTTTAAAGCTTGAAAAAGCCAAATAAACCTGCTTCACCTGGACCAAGTCATGTGTCACTGCGAAAAGAGTCTTTGTCTCGTCTGTTAACACTGAAGGAGAAGACCACTCAGCACCGGTGAGCTCATAGACCCCATCTCTGATAAGCTTGTGGAAACTGCCTCAAACAACTATTACAATTTTGTTTCCATTAAAACATTTCTTCATTTTAGGCTGATTAATCGTGAGGACTCTGACTTCTCTTTGCCCAGCGGTTTGTCAATGAAAAGTGAGCAGTCGATGAAACATCCTTTACACTTCAGTGGAGAACCAATCCGTCCAGAACTGAAGTATGTTAGCAATGTGTTAAACAATTATAATTATAATAATTCTAAATGTAACAGCTTTTGATGCATTTCTATATTAGTTTTCAGAGCATGTATCTCACTCGCACAGCAAATTGTGTTAGTGAAGAGTTTTGCCTCACAAGAAACCTGATGGCCTAACATGACTATACACAGCTGACTATAATATTACTAAGATTGCTTATGAAATTGATATGTTTCTTTAAAATGTTGAAATAATTTAACATTATCAACAAATATGAATAATGTTGCATAATTAAAGGAATACAGGAGTATAATTTCTGACATCATTTACTTGCCATCATGTCATCACAAACCCATTTGAATTTTATTCTTCCGTAAAACACATGTTGCCAAAGGAGACATTTTGAGGAGTTTTTGCTCTGGTCAATACAACAAAAGTAGACAGGAAGTAGACAATTAGATTTGCACAATTTTTTTTTTGCTATGATTTCCACGCATGCACCTAACTCTCAGCAGTAGGACGTAAGCAGATCGCAAAGAAATGCATCATAACACCAATTAAAATTGGCATGATAGTGTTGGGCACCATAAAACTGCCATAAATATTTTTTTTACACAAACCCATGGCTTCGCTTCAGAAGGCCTTTATTAACCCCCGGAGCCGTGTGGAGTATTTTTATCATGGATGGATGCACTTTTTGGGCTTAAATTTTCTCCAGCCATTCACTCCCATTATAAAGCTTTGAAGAAGACATTTATTAATATAACTCCGATTGTATTCGTCTGAAAGAAGAATGTCAAATACACCTAGGATGACTTGAGAGTGAGTAAATCATGGTCTAATTTTCATTTTTGGGTGAACTATCCCTTTAAACAACCTTTAACGTACACATAATGAGGCTATTTATCATAACCAGTGTAAGATTGTGCTTGTTTACACAATACATAAGGCTCAATGCTTACACTTTTCAGAAGCATTATGGCTTATAGTTATAGTTTCTGAATATCAAAAGTGGTTAATTTCCTCTCATTACAAAGTTTCACACATAAAGTAATACATACAAATACAGTGCTATGCATAAGTTTAGACACCCATGCTAAAGTTCCCTTGGCCTTTGGAATTAAAATAGCCCCACATCATCACATAGCCTTCACCATACCTAGAGATTGGCATGGTTTTATTTCAGTTAGCCTAATAGCTGGTTTGATTTGCATTGAGAGATGATCTTATGGAAAGTACTCCATGCCAATCTCTAGGTATGGTGAAGGCTATGTGATGATGTGGGGCTATTTTAATTCCAAAGGCCAAGGGAACTTTATCAGGATGCATAGTATCCTGGATCCATGAAGTAACTGGTCTTTAAAAATTAAAATCTGCTTGCCTCTATGGGAATTTAACATAGGGGTGTCCAGACTTATGCACCCTGTATTTTAAGGAAGAACATTTATTTATTTACGATACATTATTCATTCACAAAGAAAATTGGTGTCCTTAAAGGTTGGATTTTTCCTAATTTTTTTAATTAAGGCATTAAGTTCAATTTCCAAAATATTATTTTTTATTCCTCTTTTTAGTCAACTTTAGCATGGGTGTCTAAACTTATGCATAGCACTGTATGTTAATAATATTGTATACATGAGATCAAGTCATTTCGGTAGCCTAATTAAAGCTGCTTTATTTTACATGGAGTGGGTCGCCTCATGCATGGAGTCATGTTTAGATCACATGATGAGCTCAATACTAATTACTCTATCACTGTAAACCCGGTTACGATATACTTTTGCTTCTAAGTCATTTCTTCATTATAGGCAGATTCATCGCACGGACTCTGACTTTTCTTTGCCAAGCGGTTTATCGATGAAAAGTGGGCAGTCAATGGATGATCCTAAAAACTTCAGCAGAGAACCAATCCACACAGAACTGAAGTATGTGTAAACAGACCTCAGCGAATGGAATAAGTGGCCCAAACATTGTCAATTGTTTTTGCACGTATAGCGACTGAAGGCTAATGGACAAAATTATAATGTGCTCGTTTTGCTTAATTATTGTCACTCTTAGTCCAAGGGAAGACGGTAAATGAGGAATAACAATATAAATGTTCTTTATTAATCCAAGAGATGAAACACCAGCGTAACATGTGCAAAACACACAAACAAAACCAATGAGGGAGATGAGGAACTTAAATACACAATGGAACTGAACATAATGACAAACAGCAGTGATGATTGATTAGTGTTCATGGAAACTGATGAGTGGCGGGAAACTTGAACAACTGAAACATGTGACTGAAGACAAACAAACTAAAAGTCCATAAAAGCGAAACTAACTGAACATAAACGTGACAATTATGACCTTTAACTGACCTTTTTACTGGACCTGGCCTTGGCTATTTTATGGTTTGAGTTGTTTTTTAACTTAATATTATATGCACTGCATTCATCCAACAGAAATGTACAACACAGACTAAAGTGTTAGCACTGAACTACATTTACTGTATTCATTCATTCATGCAATCATTCATTCATGTAATCATTCATTCTTTTGTTTTTGGAGTTTGAACAAGCCAAAGGAACACGCTGAACCGAGTCAAGTGTCTCTCGGGAATCAATCTTCCCCGTTTAAGAAGGAAATCCCTGAACACAAGTGAGACCCTTATTCTAATAAACATGTGAATACTGCCTCAAACATGAATTATGTTATAAGATTTTAACCTCCATTAAATAATTTCTTCACTGTAGGCTGATTCATCATAAGCAGTCAATGGATGATCCTAACAACTTCAGAAGAGAACCAATCCTCACAGAACTGACGTATGTGTTAATGTGAAGCAATGTGTTAAACAATTATAAACAATTTGGTGTGTTTGTCTGATAGAGAAGTAAACACAAATGCTTATGGTGCATTTTAAAGCATATATTTATATTAGTCTTCAGAAAAGTGTGTCTTCTTCACTCACATGGCAAAAGAGAAGAGTTGTGCCTCAAAGTTTGATGCATTTCTATATTAGTTTTCAGACCAGAGCATGTATCTCACTCGCACAGCAAATTGTGTTAGTGAAGAGTTTGCCTCACAAGAAACCTGATGGCCTACATATACACAGCTGACTATAATATTACAGATTGCTTATGATGCACAGACATTGATATGTTTCTTTAAAATGTTGAAATAATTTAACATTATCAACAAATATTAATAATGCTGCATAATTAAAGGAATACAGGAGTATAATTTCTGACATCATTTACTTGCCATCATGTCATCACAAACCCATTTGAATTTTTTTCTTCCGTAAAACACCAAAGGAGACATTTTGAGGAGTGTTTGCTCTGGTCAGTACAACAAAAGTAGACAGGAAGTTGCCGATTCTGTATGAATTTGTGCAATTAGATTTGCACCAAATTTTTTTTTTGCTATGATTTCCACGCATGCACCTAACTCTCAGCAGTAGGACGTAAGCAGATCGCAAAGAAATGCACGAACAAGATCAAATGAATTCATACACCAATTTAAAAAAAAAGTCAAATAGTTATAAATTGGCACGATAGTGTTGAGCACCAAATAACTGCCATAAATATCTTCAGAAGCCATAATGACTGTGAGAGGACAACACAATTTCATGGCAGTTCATTTTGGTAGTACGTTTTGGCGAATTGGTAGTAATTCGCACGAACTAGTACAATCTCACCAACCTTAATCTCAATCTCACCTTAATTCACCCAAAAATGAAAATTAGCCCATGATTTATATAGGTGTGTATGACATTCTTCTTTCAGACAAAAACAATCGGAGTTAGATTAATAAATGTCCTGGCTCTTCCAAGCTTTATAATGGGAGTGAATGGCTGAAAAAAATGTGAAGCCCAAAAAGTGCATCCATCCATGATAGAAATACTCCACACGGCTCCAGGGGTTAATAAAGGCCTTCTGAAGCGAAGCCATGCGTTTGTGTGAGAGAAATACTCATATTTAAAACGTTATAAACTATAATCACTAGCTCCCGACAGACAGCCGTACGCATCGATTTACGGTGGAAGACTAACCCCTGACCCGACGCACAGCGTAATGATGAACGCGGAAGCTCAGAGGAAACGGGTTACTCTTGTGGCGGAAGTCGACTTGTGTAGTATGAGTATGGTCGTCTGGCGTAAGCTAGTTATTTTACATTATAAAGTTATAAATATGTTTGTTTTGTTTTTTACACAAACCCATGGCTTCGCTTCAGAAGGCCTTTATTAACCCCCAGAGCCGTGTGGAGTATTTTTATCATGGATGGATGCACTTTTTAGGGTTTATTAGCTTGGAAGAGGAAATGTTTTAATCTAACTCTGATTGTATTCGTCTGAAAGAAGAATGTCAAATACACCTAGGATGACTTGAGAGTGAGTAAATCATGGGCTAATTTTAATTTTTGGGTGAACTATCCCTTTAAACAACCTTTAACGTACACATAATGAGGCTATTTAGCATGACCAGTGTAAGATTGTGCTTGTTTACACAATACATAAGGCTCAATGCTTACACTTTTCAGAAGCATTATGGCTTATAGTCATAGTTTATGAATATCAAAAGTGGTTAATTTCCTCTCATTACAAAGTTTCACACATAAAGTAATACATACAAATATGTTAATAATAATGTATACACGAGATCAAGTCATTTCGGTAGCCTAATTAAAGCTGCTTTATTTTACATGGAGTGGGTCGCCTCATGCATGGAGTCATGTTTAGATCACATGATGAGCTCAATACTAATTACTCTATCATTGTTACGGTTACGGGATACTTTTGCTTCTAAGTCATTTCTTCATTATAGGCAGATTCATCGCACGGACTCTGACTTTTCTTTGCCAAGCGGTTTATCGATTAAAAGTGGGCAGTCAATGGATGATCCTAAAAACTTCAGCAGAGAACCAATCCACACAGAACTGAAGTATGTGTAAACAGACCTCAGCGAATAGAATAAGTGGCCCAAACATTGTCAATCGTTTTTGCACGTATAGCGACTGAAGGCTAATGGGCAAAATTATAATGTGCTCGTTTTGCTTAATTATTGTCACTCTTAGTCCAAGGGAAGACGGTAGATGAGGAATAACAATATAAATGTTCTTTATTAATCCAAGAGATGAAACATCAGCGTAACATGTTTTTTCAGTGTTTTACGGTTTGAGTTGTTTTTTTATTTAATATTATATGCACTGCATTCATCCAACAGAAATGTACAACACAGCCTAAAGTGTTAGCACTGAACTACATTTATTCATTCATTCATTCATTCATGTAATCATTCATTCTTTTGTTTTTGGAGTTTGAACAAGCCAAAGGAACACGCTGAACCGAGTCAAGTGTCTCTCGGCAATCAATCTTCCCCGGTATACTTTAAGAAGGAAATCCCTGAACACAAGTGAGACCCTTTTTCTAATAAACATGTGAATACTGCCTCAAACATGAATTATGTTATAAGATTTTAACCTTCATTAAATAATTTCTTCACTGTAGGCTGATTCATCATAAGCAGTCAATGGATGATCCTAACAACTTCAGAAGAGAACCAATCCTCACAGAACTGACGTATGTGTTAATGTGAAGCAATGTGTTAAACAATTATAAACAATTTAGTGTGTTTGTCTGATAGAGAAGTAAACACAAATGCTATGGTGCATTTTAAAGCATATATTTATATTAGTCTTTAGAAAAGTGTGTCTTCTTCACTCACATGGCAGCTCGAGGGGCGGCACCAAGCATGCATTTGAAAATCTCACTGCACGCAATTGGATAACCCTACGACCAATCACAACATCGCTTAGCTATCAGCGGAGCTAACTGGTAGATTAGACTCTTACTGTATCCGGTCGGCAAAACAGCAAAAACGTCCTTCTTGCAAAGGAACGATTCGAGCGGCGTCTTCTGTTCCTCTTTTAGATAAAAAGCCAAGTCTAAGTCGTTCATTGTAGCGGCCAAAGCCGTTTCAAACAACTGGTGTTCATCCATAGGCATCTCGCAATGTTTACTAATGACTTCGACGTCACTGCGCTGTCCTCATCTATTTAGCTCGCCTCTGGCCCGCCTATATCAGATAACCCGATGTGATTGGTGCAGCTCGGCTACAAGGGCATATTTAATGAGCATCATTACTCGACGCCAGAGTAACTCGCTGAGCAAATTCAACTTGTGCTCTCGCAAGAACTCTGGATTTCCATGGTAGGTATACAGCAGATGATGCAAAATAAAAAAAGTTTTGTGTGTATAATTTTTTTAGAGGTATAGTGTGTAATTTAGTGATTGTGAATAAAGCTCCTTTGTTATTGTGAACTAAAAATGTTTAGTTGTGTGTAATTTATGCTGTTAGGTGTCAGTATAATTCCAAAAATGTCTGCCAGTGCAACATAAACACAAAACACGTACTGTGCAACGTTAAGCTGGAATATGAGCAACATTAGAAGAATTACACACTTCACATTTAATATAAAGTTATTTAACATTATCAACAAATAAAACATGGCAACATTAAACATCATGATGATTTTTTATTTATTTATTGCATTTACATACCCGTTTTTTCTTTCAGAACTCAGCAGAAGGAATTAAGGTCAAATGTTCTAAATGGTATTAATTTCAGTGGTTTCATATGAATCTTTAAATCTAGATTTTTAAATATTTAAATGATTCTAACTACATCTTATGTCAAACTTCACAGAGGATCTGATCTGGACATGTAAGATTAAGAGGATGTTGAGGAACAGGTGTCAGTGCATTTTCGAGGGGAATGAAGAGCACAGCAGCCCCTCTCTGCTTGACAACGTCTACACAGAGCTCTATATCACTGATGTTGGAAGCAGTGAGCACAGCAGGGAACATGAAATCAGACAGATCGAGATGGTATCTAAACATCCAGCCACAATAGATGCACCAATCAAGGCTAATGATATCTTTAAAGCTTTTCCCGGATCTACTAAACAAATCCTAACTGTGCTAACCAAAGGAATCGCTGGCATTGGGAAAACAGTGTCCATGAAAAAGTTCACACTGGACTGGGTTGAGGAGAGAGCCAACCAGGATGTCCAGATGATATTTCCACTTCCTTTTCGTGAAATGAATGGATTTAAAGAAAGGAAAACTAGTCTGATACACATTCTTCATCGCTTCTTCAATCTAAAAATAGACGCAGAAGTGTTACATTCAGACAAATACAAGATAGTCTTCATCTTTGATGGACTTGATGAATGTCGGTTTCCTCTGGATTTTCAAAACAACAGGAGTTGCTCCAGTGTGACAGAATCAGTCTCAATCGGTGTCCTAATGACAAACCTCATCTGCAAGAACTTGCTTCCTTCCGCTTTGGTCTGGATAACTTCACGACCAGCTGCAACAGGTCAAATACCACCTGACTTCATTGACCGAGTAACCGAGGTACGAGGTTTCAATGACTCCCATAAAGAAGAGTACTTCATCAAAAAAATAGGTGATCCAGACCTGTCCTCCAGAATAATCTCACACTTGAAGTCTTCAAAGATCCTTCACATCATGTGCCACATCCCAGTGTTCTGCTGGATATCAGCTACAGTTCTTGAAAAGATGTTTCGGGATTCTGATGGTGGTGAAATTCCCAGGACCCTGACACAAATGTACGCACACTTCCTAATCTTCCAGATCAAGCAAGGGAGTCACAAATACGATGGGATTTCCAAAGAAGGTTTGAAGTTGGAAAACCAGACCACATTGTTGCTTGGAAAGCTAGCTTTTAAACAACTTGAAAAGGGTAATTTATTGTTCTATGAGGAAGATTTGAAGGAATGTGGCATTGAACTCAATGTTGCATCTGTGTATTCAGGAGTTTGCACCCAAATTTTTAGAGAAGAGGCAGGACTGCTTCAGGAGAGGGTCTTCAGCTTCGTACACGCAAGTATGCAGGAGTTTTTGGCAGCAATGTATGCCTTCCTTATGTTTGTCAACAAGCAGCGAAATGTCCTCAGTCAGACGACAAATGCTAAAATCATAAGTACTTTAAAAAAACTATCAGTGCATGAATTTCTGAAGTGTGCTGTGGATAAGGCTCTGGCAAGTGACAATGGACATTTGGACCTTTTTCTTCGCTTCTTGTTGGGACTGTCACTTGAGTCCAATCAGACTCTTCTTCAGGAGCTGCGGTTGGAGCTGCTGAGCGATGCTGAAAGCAACATGAAAACACTTCAATACATCAAGGAAAAAATCAGGGACCACGCTTCAGCAGAGAAGGCAATCAGTCTTTTCCATTGCCTAAGTGAACTGAAAGATGATTCTCTGGTTGAGGAAGTCCAGGAATTCATAAATTCACAGGGTTTTTGTGGTGGAAAGCTGTCTCCTTCACGTTTTTCTGCGTTGGCTTACATATTGCTGACATCTGCAGAAGAACTGGATGTTTTTGACTTGGCAAAGTTCATTCATCCGAGCATGACCTCGAATGAGGGAGTGTTGAGACTGTTGCCAGTAATCAAAGCATCTCGATCAGTTCTGTAGGTATCTCACGCCACTCAAGTATGCAAACACAGATGTGTACACTTGTTTAGCATATTCCTAGCATGCAGTCCTGTTGAACATACTTAACATGCTTTCTTGTATTACTGCGTTGATAACAACCTCAGTATTAGGTTGCGATAAAATTACCTTAAAGGGATTAAACTGGATGTACTCATATAGCTAATTGTAAATATGTCAACTAATTTTAATTGACTTGCACAGGAAGATTCTCTTCAAAATATTCATTTGCCATGACAGTTGACTTCCAAAAGAAAAATATAGCAACCTTTGAAGCAAAGCTGAGAATACAGCGCATATTTGTATTGTTATGAGTTGTATTTGGACACATTTCAGAGTGCAGTAGCATGTAAAAGTACTCATGTAACATGATACATTCACATACCTTTGCAGATCAAGTTTTAGGACTTAGATGAGATAAACAGTTAAGTGTTTCTTGTAATGTAATTTCAAATATAGTTGGTGAATCTTTTGAATCTTTTCCCTTCAGACTGAGGTGTTGTAATGTGACAGAGAAAAGCTGTGCCGGCCTGGCCTCTGTTCTTAGTTCAAGTCTCTCATGTCTAAGAGAGTTGGATTTGAGTTCTAACAATCTTCAGGATTCAGGAATAAACCAACTTGCTGCTGGATTGGGGAATCTTCAATGTAAACTAGACAGACTGAGGTAGGAAGTAGACTCAAACTCATGGTATAGGATGTTGAAGAGATTTACAATGGCATAAATTGCAAACTGCTTGCTAATTGCTGAATTACAAACTATACGTCATTGCATTGAGTCTCAAAACCTGTTGATGTGCTGTGGTATGAAAATAAAATGATCATTGATGGGTTTTTACTCAGAAGGAACATCAAAAGTCTCCATTTGTCATCCATTTTATCACATTGCTATCTAGGAGAAACAACTAACATATTTAATTTGTGATTTTTTTCTTTCTTGCTGTTACAGACTTTTCAATTGTAACATTGGTGAAGACGGCTGTGCCTCTTTGGCCTCGGCTTTGAGATCAAACCCGTCTTACTTAATTGAACTTGATTTGACACACAACAATCCACACGATACAAGTGTGAAAATGCTTTCTGATGTGCTGACAGGTACAAGCTGTAAACTGGAGACATTAAGGTAAGTTCTAATATGTAATAAGAGGGCACTAATTTATATATAACTATTGCTTCCTACTGGGTACAATAGCAGTGGAAAATGTTTTACTCACTTTAAAAACAGTCTAGGTTTCGTACACTGAGGCGTCGAGATTGTGGAAGAAACCGGTCTCCTATCGAGTTCACAGTGCACAAACATCACACTATTCCTCAATAGTTGGCCACAAAGAGCACGGTTATGGGACAATGCCTAAGGAGGAAGATATGCTAGCTAGCTAGCTATCTCTCTCCTCAGTCTGCATCGTCCCTAAAGGCCCTGACATTGCCCACCAAGCCAGTCAGAACAACTTCGGCTTTGGTGGCAGGGTTTGAAATTAACACCCGCCAACCCGTCAAATGTGGTAAAAATCAACTGTGGCGGGTAACGCTGTCAAATCACTAGCCAATTTGGCAGCTTACTTATTATGTTCACTTTGCTGGGTAAGTTCTTGTAAGCCGGGTAAGTTCCTGTGCAGATTTAGGACAAATGTTCAACCCGTGAGTCATCATGATATATTAATTACAGCGTATTGCGCAGAATCTGTGTAAATCTGGCTTACTTGAACATACACGTCACTACACAACAAATGCCGGCGCGCTTGTTTATTTGCATTGAAGCAATGGCGAACATTATAAAGCATTTGGTGAACAGAAAATACAAAATTACTTTACAACATCATACATTTTTTATGCTTTTGTACTGTATTAATCTGTCAACCTAAAATACATTTTTGGTGATGAGGATGAAAGAGGAAGGGAGGAGATGGCTGGATGACAGGATTTTGTTTAAATACGAAATGAATGTATGAATTCCAACCCCCAAATTATATATAATTATATAATCAAATTATATATAATAATTATACAATCAAATTATATGTAATTATATAAAAACAAATATATATATATATATATATATAGTGGGTACGGAAAGTATTCAGACCCCCTTACATTTTTCACTCTTTGTTATATTGCAGCCATTTGCTAAAATCATTTAAGTTCATTTTTGTTCCTCATTATTGTACACACAGCACCCCATATTGACAGAAAAACACAGAATTGTTGACATTTTTGCACATTTATTATAAAGAAAAACTGAAATATCACATGGTCCTAAGTATTCAGACCCTTTGCTCAGTATTTAGTAGAAGCACCCTTTTGATCTAATACAGCCTTGAGTCTTTTTGGGAAAGATGCAACAAGTTTTTCATACCTGGATTTGGGTATCCTCTGCCATTCCTCCTTGCAGATCCTCTCCAGTTCTGTCAGGTTGGATGGTAAACATTGGTGGACAGCCATTTTCAGGTCTCTCCAGAGATGCTCAATTGGGTTTAAGTCAGGGCTCTGGCTGGGCCATTCAAGAACAGTCACGGAGTTGTTGTGAAGCCACTCCTTCGTTATTTTAGCTGTGTGCTTAGGGTCATTGTCTTGTTGGAAGGTGAACCTTCGGCCCAGTCTGAGGTCCAGAGCACTCTGGAGAAGGTTTTCTCTTCAGGTGTTTTTTAGCAAACTCCATGCGGGCTTTCATGTGTCTTGCACTGAGGAGAGGCTTCCATCGGGCCACTCTGCCATAAACCCCCGACTGGTGGATGGCTACAGTGATGGTTGACTTACTACAACTTTCTCCCATCTCCCGACTGCATCTCTGGAGCTCAGCCACAGTGATCTTTGGGTTCTTCTTTACCTCTCTCACCAAGGCTCTTCTCCCCCGATAGCTCAGTTTGGCCGGACGGCCAGCTCTAGGAAGGGTTCTGGTCGTCCCAAACGTCTTCCATTTAAGGATTATGGAGGCCACTGTGCTCTTAGGAACCTTAAGTGCAGCAGAAATATTTTTGTAACCTTGGCCAGATCTGTGCCTTGCCACAATTCTGTCTCTGAGCTCTTCAGGCAGTTCCTTTGACCTCATGATTCTCATTTGCTCTGACATGCACTGTGAGCTGTAAGGTCTTATATAGACAGGTGTGTGGCTTTCCTAATCAAGTCCAATCAGTATAATCAAACACAGCTGGACTAAAATGAAGGTGTAGAACCATCTCAAGGATGATCAGAAGAAATGGACAGCACCTGAGTTAAATATATGAGTGTCACAGCAAAGGATCTGAATACTTAGGACCATGTTATATTTCAGTTTTTCTTTTTTAATAAATGTGCAAAAATGTCAACAATTCTGTGTTTTTCTGTCAATATGGGGTGCTGTGTGTACAATAATGAGGGGAAAAAAATTAACTTAAATTATTTTAGCAAATGGCTGCAATATAACAAAGAGTGAAAAATTTAAGGGGGTCTGAATACTTTCCGTACCCACTGTATATATTTAAGCTGTGACATTGTTAATCTGGTTTATTTCTTTTTGTATTCGAATTCGATCAGTATTCGAATTATACCGTGAGCTTCGGGGGGTACAGCTATTTCGACTGGTGACATCACTCTCCATTTTATATAGGCTTACACACATGAGAACCACTAATCTATATGCGAAATTCCCTGAATATTAGTGCAGATTCCCTCTTGTTAAGACATTAAGAATGAAATTGCACAAAATTATATATCTTGACCGTAAACTGAAACGTCGAGTCGCTCTGCTAAAATTCGCGTTCAGCAGCTTCTGTGAATATAAAGCCCACCTACTTTGATTTGATTGGTCATATCAAATATTCTGACATTGACAAGCAGTGACAGACCAATGAAGCTCAGATGAACACACACACACACACACACACACACACACACACACACACAATGAGGAAGCACACTGTACTTCATTGCTTAGCTGCGCACTGCATATGACTCAGAGCTACAGGGTGTATGCTTCCCCTGCCAAGCTATACTATATAACTACATTATATAACATGCTTGTCTTATCAGATTTTGTTGCCACTAGTCTGAGCTATTGTTGTAGGGTGTATGCTTCCCCTGCCAAACTACACTATTTTTAATACTAGTCCTATGGTTATATAACATGCTTGTCGTATCAGATTTCATTGCCGCTAGTCTGAGCTATTGCTGTAGGGTGTATGCTTCCACTGCCAAACTACACTAGTTCTCCTTCGTCAGCTCACTATGACGTATGTAGTTGCTGACGAATGAAGACCACTACCTCCTGGCGGGGAAATCCACGCCTCGCCTCCCGGCTGTGTAAGTTCTCATCCGCTCTCACGGACAAGGCTTACTCAGCCATGGCGCTCCTGCAGGTCTACCAGGCCAAGGCGCTCAAGGAATTGCAAGAGGGTAGTTCCGACCCAGGGGTTATGCAGGAACTTCGTACAGCGACGGATCTCGCCCTCCATGCGACGATAGTCACTTCACGCTCCCTGGGTCGGGCAATGTCCACGTTAATGGTCCAGAAGCGACACCTGTGGCTGAACCTGGCAGACATGCGTGAGCCCGACAAAGTGCGGTTCCTCAACGCCCCGTCTGCCAGGCCGGCCTCTTCGGCGACGCTGTGGCACCCCCCTGCGGCTGCCTCCGCTCCTGCTCAGCTTAAGCAGCAGCCTACACCCAGGCAGCAGGTGGCCGGCCACAAGAGGAGTGCCCAGCCCTTCCAGGCCCCGGCTAAATCAGATGGCAAGCGTAAGGGCAAGCGGCCCTGAGACGGGCGACCCAGCGATGGAGGAAGTTGCTCTCCGGGATATAGTGTCCGCACCTCTCCCTCCCCTGGAGGAGGACCGGGTGGAGAATATTTTGTTTCATTTTGTACCCTATCGCTGTACCCACATTTTCATTAGAAGAGCAATTTCTTCCATCTCTGGGTCACAAGAGGGCACAGATTGCAGTGAGCGACGCTCCCATGCCTTGCCACTCCTTTCCCCCTCTTCCATCGCCAGTGGGCAGCAGTGCGGTTCGGGGACGCCACCAAGCCTTCCTACGCACTCTCTGCCCCACCCTGGAACCAGGTAAGTGTGGCACAACAAACTCGGACTCCGCTTCGGGCCGCCTCAGTGCCTCCCGAGCCGAGTCCCTGTGTTCCACCTCGCTGCCCCACTCCAGGTACGTCTGTGGTCCCATTGGTCCCACTTGCACGGTGTCTGGGAGCCTGGCTAGCACTTCCCAGCCCGTCTCTCTGGCTCATCCCTACCATCAGACTCGGCTAGTTTGCGGGCAGAGATCGATGTCCTACTGGCGAAGGACGAGATCGAGCCGGTTCCTCCAGCCGATATGAAGACAGGGTTCTACAGCCCATACTTCATTGTACCCAAGAAAGGCGGTGGGGTTATGGCCGATCTTGGACCTGCAAACCTTGAATCGGAACCTTGCACAACCTCCCGTTCAAGATGCTCACGCAGAAACACATTTTCGAATGCAACCGTCCCCAAGATTGGTTTGCAGCGAGCGACCTGAAGGACGCGTACTTTCATGTCTCGAATCTTTCTCGACACAGACCGTTCCTGCGGTTTGTGTTCGAGGGACGGGCATATCAGTACAAAGTTCTGCCCTTCGGGCTGTCCCTGTTGCTCCGCGTCTTCACGAAAGTCGCGGAGGCAGCCATTGTTCCACTCCGAGAACACACCGTTCGTATTCTCAACTATCTCAACGACTGGCTGATTCTGGCTCAGTCTCGGGATCAGTTGTGCGAACACAGGGACATGGTGCTCCGTCACCTCAGCCTGTTGGGCCTTCGGGTCAACTGGGACAAGAGCAAACTCTCCCCTGTGTAGAGGATCTCTTATGTCGGTATGGAGTTGGACTCGGTCAACCAGACAGCACGACTCACAGAGGAGCACGTCCGGTCAGTGTTGAACTGCTTGAGTACAATCAAGAGCAGGACAGCGGTCCCACTGAAACTTTTTCAGAGGCTCCTGGGGCATATGGCATCCGCAGCCGCAGTAACGCAGCTCGGATTGCTTCATATGAGACCGCTTCAGCACTGGCTTCACGGCTGAGTCCCGAGATGGGCGTGGCAGAGCAGCACATACCGGATGCACGTCACCCCGCACTGCCTCCAAACCTTCAGCCCGTGGTCGGACCCTTCGTTTCTACGGGCAGGTGTTCCCCTAGAACAAGTGTCCATGCATGCTGTGGTCTTCACGGATGCCTCTGCCACCGGCTGGGGGGCCACGTACAACGGGCATGCAGTTTCAGGTCTGTGGACGGGGCCTCAACTGCATTGGCACATCAATTGCCTCGAGTTGCTCATGGTACGCCTTGCGCTGGGTCGCCTCAAAGGGGCGCTACATGGCAAGCACATACTGGTCTGTGCGGACAACATTGCGACCGTTGCGTACATCAACTGCCAAGGTGGTCTACACTCTCGCCGCATGTCGCAACTCGGCCACCATCTCCTCCAATGTCAGAATGTCAGAAGCATCTGAGGTCGCTTCGTGCCATTCACATCCCTGGTGTGCTCTCACGACAGCCTACGCTTCCGGGAGAGTGGCGTCACCATACCCAGGCGGTCCAGCTGATATGGAGCCGCACAGATAGATTTGTTTGCCTCTCCGGACTCGACCCATTGCCAGTTGTTTTACTCCCTGACCGACGGAACCCTCGGCACGGATGCACTGGCACACAGCTGGCCCCGGGGCCTGCGCAAGTATGCGTTTCCCTCAGTGAGCCTTCTCGCACAGACACTGTGCAAAGTCAGGGAGGACGAGGGGCAGGTCTTGTTGCGCCGTATTGGCCCAACCGGACCTGGTTCCCAGAACTCATGCTCCTCTCGACAGCACCTCCAGTTTTAGCAATAGTTCTGTGCTTATGCTACATGCTTGTTGTATCAGATTTTGCTGCTGCTAGTCAGCCATTTCTGTAGGGTGTATGCTTCCCCTGCCAAACTACACTAGTTTTAGCAATAGTTCTGTCATTATACAACATGGTTGTTGTACCAGTTTGTTGCCGCTAGTCTGAGCTATTGCTGTAGAGTGTATGCTTCCCCTGCCATACAACACTAGTTTTAGCAATAGTTCCACATTTATACAGCATGCTTGTATCAGATTTTGCTGCCGCTAGCGGTGTAAGCTTCCCCCAATAGATCCCATACACTGTTAAACTGGCTACAGCAATACGCTTGTTGCAATGTGTCCTTGCTTGCTCCAGATGGGGTGATGCTTCCCCCATAAGATTGGATCTATAGCGCTCAACATATGCCACTAACATCAGGATGTATTAACCATTCTATCAGCATCAGTCATGTTGAGGGCAGTGCGTAAAAAAAAAGAAAAAAAGAAGGGCATCCAGAAAATTCGCTGTCAGTTTATGTTGGGGGATATTGGCATATGGTTTTGTTTTGGGGGGTTATTGCTGCTTTCCCTGCTCTTATCCATGCTAGGCTGCATGGATGCGCTGGGAGTTCTTGCCCAGAACAGAACCATACCGCCAATCCTAACTGTATGCTAATTGTCAATCGTATTTGACGATAGTGGTCCTGACAGAAATTAAGCATAACATCAGTTCTGGCAGGTCAAGGTTAGTCAAGCTCTCAGCTGACTCTCAGCAGATCCACGTCTACCTATAGGAATACGACGCCTATCACTGTATACATATAAGCTCCTTCAGTATTATCAGCAGCTATCGCGTTCTCAGGAGCTAATTACCCTCCTCCATCTCCAGCTCCTCCTTTCGTCAGTCAGTATTTGGCCTTCTGAGTGCCCTTTGAATCAGAATAAATTCTCAAATTATGTTGTTCTTTAAAATCTTGAATTAATGATATCTGCAATACATTCTTGTTGGTTCTGTTCTGTTTACCCTAAGGGGGGTTATTGCTGCTCTCTCTGCTCTTATCCATGCTAGGCTGCATGGATGCGCAGGGAGTTCTTGCCCAGAACAGAACCATACCGCCAATCCTAACTGTATGCTAATTGTCAATCGTTTGTCAAAACGATAGTGGTCCTGACAGAAATGTCCTCTCATCTCATGCAGCAGAAGTAGAAGTGGTTCAGTCCAAACGCTACATCTGTAACTGATAATAGAGGATAATATACGAGCTGTAAGTTTCCTGCTGACATGTTGCAAGCTTCATTTAATATCACAACCGACATGACAAATGAAATACTCTGATTCAGACACGCAAATTATTGTTTTGTCGTCACACAGGGGCATGGCCTAATCTAGTAATAAAGTCATGTAAACGTGCAGCGCTTTACTTGCGTTGTCATGGTTACTGGTTTGTGTGTAAATGGGGAAAACTGTTTATTTCAATAAGCTGATATTTGTGAGTTATAAGCCTACTGGTGTGCAGGTAAACGTGCTCAACGATAACTGCAAATCCACCTTTCGCTGCCTGGGGTCCAGTTGTTTCTATGAATTGCAGCAATCAATTTGCTTCTCTGTTGTGTAGCTTTCGGCAGTCTGTAAAAATATACCTCAGATTTCGTCAAATGTAGTTGTACAGTCAGTCGCAAAGCTCCTTCTCGTTTTAGATGTGTTTTGTGTGTTTTTCGCTGCATTCACACTGAAAACCAATGCTTTTAGGAAAACCAATGCTTTTTGGCACTTTTTGCTGACGTCAAGCATATACCATGTTTGGATGATGCTGCTAGAATTATCTGTATTGTTAACCTATCAGAAGCTGTAGGAATGACATCAACTGATTATTCATAAAACTATAAGTACTAGTGTTTCTGTATCTTTAATTAGTTTGAGGCTGGATCCTCTTATTCATTTTCTATGACCTTTGGAAGTGAGGGGAACTTTGTTTTCAGTAAAATCTCTGCCAACCGATTGAACTTCAATTTCATTCGTCTTCATTGAGCACATTGGTCTCTTTATGTGGTCTAACTGTAATTCCCCTGCACTATAAAAGGATGCCTAGGGTCTGAAGGAAGACGGGCAGGTATGGCTGAATTGTGGCAATGGAACCGTCAACTGTGTTACATACATTACATTCAGGGAACCAGGTTAAATGCATGATCTAGATTTTCCCTTTCAAAGAGGAAATCAACATTGCGTCATGGAGTTAATACTATGGGAATATTAATACCCACTCCGCAATACTGAAAAAATGCCTGTGCTGTGAAACCAGCTAGGCTGTAGCCAAAAGTTACTGAGAGAATTATTCACAATGGTGACCACCTTTATGCTTTGTCCTTCCATTGCCTGGTGTATGCCTCCTACATTCTCCTCTATTGTACAGTCCATTCGCACATGACTACATGGGAAAACAAAATGCAACGGACAGGCTGAACAATGGGAAAGTGGGACTCTGCTAGCAGTCATGCCCATTCATCACTACCTGCTTTCCACTTCTGTAACAGCCTATATATAATATGCTACATACTCCCAATATCAGAACAGCGATCAGGCAACTGATGAGGGAGTGAGGTGCAATAGCGATCATGCCCACTCACATCTTCAGTCCTGCCTATGAACACAGAAAGAGCATTTTGTTCTGACCTCCATATTGATGAGTATCCAGAGTGGTGTATCTCTTCATCTGTATCTATGTAATACATTAATATCAACTCCACACTAAAAAGGGTAGCAGATGAGAAATTGGGCACAATAGCTATACCCCCTTTTCTTTCCGAACGCAGTGCATACTATGTGCATAGTCCTTAACAGCCCCTTACTAGTAGGCAGATGAAAAACAGCAGTCATGTCGTAAAGTCTACAAATATAAACTAGAGGCTTTTTTATTTATTTTTTATTTTTTTAGGTTGATAGGCTGTGAACTGACAAAAAAAAGCTGTGCCGCACTGGCCCAAGTACTTCAGTCCTCCTCTACAAGCCTGAAACATTTAGATTTAAGTTTGAATGACCTCCAGGATTCAGGAGTGGAACTGCTCTGTGTTGGCCTGAAGAACCCTTCCTGCAAGCTTGAGAAACTGAGGTATTACAATTAATCAAGTAGGCTAATCAAGTAGATTAACACACAGCCCACAGGGCAAAAACATGGTGCTAACAATCTGATTCTGAGGAAATAATGTCACATGCTGTGTATCAAATGACACTAATTCATGTGTGTTTGCCTTTAATATTTGCAGTCTATCAGACTGTAAAATTACAGCCAAAGGATGTTCTGCATTGTCATCTGCTTTAAAGTCAAACCCATCACACCTGAGAGAGCTGGATCTCAGCATTAATAACCTCACAGACTCAGGAGTAAGGGATCTGCTCCCTGTGCTTGAAGACCCATGTGTTCGTCTAGAGAGATTATGGTAACAGGCCTCTAGATTCATGTGAATATCTCACAATTAACAAATGAAACTGTATGGATATTTAAAACTTTTTCATTGTTTTTATGCTTTTCTCAGGCTGAATAATTGTAGTCTAACACATGAAAGCTGTCAGATGGTGGGTTATGTAGACACATCCAAACACTCGAGTCTGAGAGAGCTGAACCTCAGTGCTAATGACCTGCTTGACTCAGGTTTAAAGCAGCTTTCAGTGGGAGTGTGTCATCTCCTATCAGGACTGCAGTCGCTGAGGTAATAAAGTTTTCTTTAACCCAATAATGATTCTCCCATTATTTACCCACCTAATGGTCTGGGTGTATGTTACTTTGAGACCCATGTTTGGGGATTCTCTAAGCTCTGCATTCATAGGGAGAGTGAAGGAGGCGGAAATAGGCTGCAGAAATCTGTTTTGTTTTGTGCTTTTTTATTATACTGTCATTAACAGTAACTTGTGGTGTGTGGATCATTTACAATGCATTATAGGTTACATCTGTTGTTGCTAGTGAACTGTTACTCTAATTTTCAAATTGAACAATGTGTTGAAAGGATCTATACTTTACACAGAACATTTGTCTGTTTTTTCTTGATCAGTAATCTTGTTATAATTGCACAACCCTTTGCAGTGTTACATATTGTGGGCTTACGGCACAGGGATGTGCTGTTCTGGCATCAGCTCTCAGCTCTAACCAATCACAGCTAAAAGCACTGGATCTCAGAGGAAATAAACTGTCAGATTCAGGAGTTAAACTGCTCTCAGATCTGCTGGAGAATCCACACAGTAAACTAAAAGAACTGGAGTAAGTGTTTGAAACTTAGCATACAGACTGTATAGTCGTTGTGCTATGCCATAAAACACCCCATGATAATTTATACATTTAAAAAACATTTTTATTTAAATTATAAGACAAGATTGGATTGGCTGATTTTGTCTCTCCACCTCACAGATTCATGGATGGAACAACAATTCAGACGCCAACGAATGTCCCTCACACACAGGATGTTCTCCTTGTAGATCCAACAAAATCAACAGCACAAAAACAAAAAAACATATGCGTATGCTCTTAAGAAAATAATTTAGTGCTTTGAGTGAGTTGGACAAGTTTGCTCCCAGCTGTGTTACATCAAACCAGTCCTGAAGGAGAGCTATATGTTAGATCGTCATTGTAAGTGTGACACTTGCATAAACATAGCCATTATATTAAGAATGTCTTAAGAACTATACCAACTAGCAGTTAGTTAGGGGTAATCAGTCTTACTTTTCAGTATATAAAATTAGACCCATCTATGTTTTAATGTAACTGTTTTAAAATAGTCTTAAAGTAAAAAAAAAAAAAAAAAAAAAAGATTGACTTATAAGACTAGTCTAGTAGTTTATGCAACCGGTTCCAGGTCTCAGTGTCATTCATTATCTGAATTACTCAAACCAGCAAGGAAAGGACAATAGTGTAGAAAAATAGTATTGAGCAACGGTATGGAAAATACACCATGTGCGTGATATGGCATCACTGGACTGAATGAATCACACTGTTCTTGAGCAGGAACAAAATGTCATAAGATGATTGGAGATTAGGTTCAAGGGAAACTATGAGGACTAGCAGGTTTGATGAGCAGGACGGGTGTTTTAAGAGCTCCACATCAGCTGCATCTTAAAGACTGATTTTTCAAACAAACACATTTTTTTTATGAAGTATTACTGTACATTTTGTAGTACATATGTTGTATATAGTCAGTTTTAAAGTATAAATTCTTTTAAAGTAAAAATTCTAGCAAGATTTTTGCTTATTATAGTGCGACAGCTGCTAAATATGTTGACTTGGCAAAATGTGAATGTTTATACAGTATTTACTGTAAACTACTACCTCTTCTGAGATCCTAAAATTCCAACTCTATCATTTATTTATCCATCTGTCCGTCCGGTAACCACCTAGCAACCAGCCACTATTCCTTAGCAATCACCTGATTGTACAGATAAGCAGGTATAGTAAATTTTACTTCAATGCAATTTCTATTGAAACAAGTATGTCATGTATTTAAATATATTTGGGTAAAACTTTACAATAAGGTTTCCTAAGTTAACTACTTAAGTAAACATGTGAACAATACTTCTACAGAATTTATTAATCTAATGGTGTCGTTTTCAAAAACTTGCACTTTGAATCCAGTTTGCGTTTGCAGGCCCCCAAAAAGCCGCTGTCCTGTAAATGAATAGCCAAAACACAAAAAGTTTTTCCGTATTTAATTGGAAACAGTGTCGTAAACTTGTTTTTTCACAAGGGTTTGTCAAGTCATCATCAAAGTTTGTCTTTGTATACATTCCTTTTGTAGTTGTATTATTAATTGTCATTGTGCCACACATTGATTTATTGATATTAATATCATCAAATAATAGTCATTGTAGAATGAAGCATTATCAGTATTTAGTTTACAAAATAATGAAACTAAGAATAATGATGTGAGTCTCTGAATGAACAACAGAGGGCAGCACAGGATCTGTCGGAGGCTTGCTGCATAAATACATTTTATTATCATGTTCTTTATGTCAAGATATGTCAAAAGCTGCCTTTGTTTCTTAAAGCTGTAATGTTGCTCTTACATGTTTAAAAATGAAATTGTTGACATTTGTCATACAAGAAAAGTAAGAATGGATTAAAGAATTGGAGTAAATACACAAAAAAATGACCCAGTATCATCAAGTCTTTAATTTTAATGTTTATTTATGAAATAAGAAAGGGGCATCATTCATTAATAGTCATTATAGTCATTACAGTGTGTCTTTCCTCAAACATGTTGATATTCAGAGTTTCCCCAAGCTTTCTCTGGTTAATCATAGCAAACCATTCTCCACACAATACTTTATACCATGGAAACAATTATACATTTGGACTTTGGTCAAAATTTAGGCTTTTTTTGTTTGGGATATTGCATTTCCAGCTTTTGACAATACAGTATTTTTAAATAATTAAGTTACTTCATTGAAAAGTGCTACGATTTATTTATTTGTGAGTGCATTTAACGCCAAAATACACTGGTTTAACAGCACCTGCATGCGTCTCATTCACAAAACAAACTGCTTTGAACCTTGAATCACTGCACTAGGAGAGTGTTTAAAAAACAGGAATAAATTGAAAAATACAACAATAGAATATAGTTAATTTGGCATAACAAATAAATGGTCTATTAAGGCAAACTTCATTTCTAAAACAAACAATCTACAAAAGTGTATTTCTTTTTAAAACACTGCTCATGCAAACATGATGCAGGCAATACTAAACTGTGAATTCATAATTAACAAAAGTAAACAATATCCGTGTTTATATGATTCGGAGACTTCTATTACCCCATCTAAATTCATGCTGTCCAGCCAGTGCTGTAAACCAAAGAAAAATAATAATAACTAACACAAGGTCTAACCCTTTGGGGTGCGTCATGAGCAGGTAAACTGGTCCTAACTAAGCAACACTGGCACCTATCCCCACTTTTACAAATAAGATTCGTCACACCTGAGATTAAACACACAATATCTGTTACTTGTAAACAATTCATTAGCCATGCAGTCAAATATAGAATTCTTTTTAAAACCAAGAAATGGACAAGAAGTTGTTCTATTGTTCATCTCAAGTCATTTAGCTAATTAGTAAATTTCTCATTCATGATTATCAAGCTTAAATTATAACGTCAGTAAGTCATGGTCAATGTACAAATAATCTACAGAAGTGGTTCAATTTTGTAATCATTTTAAATTGAAATTGAGCATGAATGTGGAAGAGTGTGGTTACAATTCCTGAATCCTGACCATATGGAAAAAACATTCCCATCCCATACACAGTTAAAATTTGATGCATGTTTTCTGCATGATTTATATAGATAACACAGCATAGATGCAGTGTGAGTGGGTGTGAGTTTGAAGTTGACTTACTGTCATGTTAAATAAATGAAGTCGGAGCTCAGTGCCTGTGTTTGAGTTATTTTTTCCTGGGGTTGCTGGGGTAAAGGCTGGTTAGTGTATTTTTCTTCCTGAAATATGAAGGGTATAGAGCAGAAGGAGCACATCTGAGCTCTTGATCTCGAGAGTCACGCTAAGTACGGTAAGTAGCTTTTTGTTTTCATTAAAGACAGTTTGACCAGGTGTTACTGAACATTGTTTGGTTGAGAACTGAAAATTTTTTTGTAAAAAAAATTCTTTTGATGATCCATGTGATATTTAGAAGATAATTTTCTGCCATTTAATTGGGTCATTCTAGAATTGTGATCTCATTTCATGCTCACACTCATGCACACGTAACATACAAGAGATTGAACGTGAATCAAGGCCCCGATAAACTCACGGCGAAGCTCTTTTTCGTTCTTCGCTTAGAAGTAAAAAGCAGTTAGGAACACCCTTGCGGTGATATATGTTTAGTAAACATCCTGACCTGTCCACACTGCTGAGAGCAATGTTTAGATAAATATGTAAATATGTGCTGCGCACCTTCCTCTTGATTTAAGCCTACAGACTATACTAAAGATCTGGCTATGTGAGACTATTGTTTGAATGTACCCCTTTTCTTTGTAAGACACATTGAGATTACAATCCAGAATGGCTTTTACAGCATTATCCTGAACATGGTAAGCATTCATTTATGTCAATGAACGGAAGAAAGGCTCTCTGCCTCCCCCTAATGGTGGGTTCCTTAAGTAGGCAGCTCCCTACGTCTCATGAAGTTGCAGCTGCCTCCCCAGAGGTTGGGTCCCTAAGCAGGCGGCCACTTAGGTTCCATTAATTAGGTAGTTCCTTCAGGGGTATTTAATGGTGTATCCTCACCCCTGAGGGGTTCTTTTTTAAGTAGGAAGCTCCTTAATACCAACGAGGCAGTAGCCTCCTCCCCCTAGTGTTGGGTTCAGTAAGAAGGAAGCTCCTGGGGTGTAACCAAGGTGTGGGATTCCCCAAAATTGCTTAAGCTTCCGGAAGCCCCCCTTGAGTCTGGTAGAACGAGTTGCACCTTCCCCATTATGGGTTCTAAGCAAGGTCCTTGTCACAGCTTTCGAGGACTCGCAGTCTCCCTTATGTTAACCTAGGGGCAACCGCCTCCTTTAAGATTTTGTTGGTGACTCCCTTTTGTGATATGCTGAAGTTTCAGGGTTGCAGCTGCCTCCCCCTGAATGGGGTCTTATAAGCAGGCAGATCCCTTGTGGTTGAGTCATGGCTACCTCACCCAGAATTGGGGTCCCCTAAGAAGGAGGCTTCTTCATTTATCTAGATGAAACTGCCTCCCTATTAAGGGTTCTTCAACAGGCAGTTTACCCTAAGATGCAGAATGCAAACAGCATATTCGCAAGGTCGTACCTGCCTCCCCTATAATAGGTTATTAAGCAGACAGCTCCCTTGTGTAAGCTGGAGATCGATAATGTGGTTGGACCTGCTGGACCTCCCCTTCGGGGTCTGTAAGTCGGTCCTCTGCTCCCACAAGAGAGCTCAAGATTATCTCCAGACCCAGTAGAGTGAACCCTCCCTGTTACTGGGAGACCTTCTCTTGGGTCCTCCACACTCTGTTCCAGCTCAGGCAGACTTTGGAGACTATAGCATGGCTAACACTTTGCAGCCGCTTACTAGTTTCCTCTGTGAGCGTAGTTCACTCTTCCCTTAAAGGGTTTCTTTATTAGGGTTTATTGTCCCTGGATCTAGCCAAGTCAAAATCTTGGGTGAGCATTGGACTCCCCTCACTCAGAGGGTCCTCCTGCTGAGTCTTCAGCTCCCCAGAGAACCCATCTCTGGGCTCTGGTGAGAAGTGGTTTCGCCTGAGCTTTTCATCTCTTCTTATTGGTTGAGCACCCTTCAGGAGTGCTGGCCTTACGAGATGCTGACTCTAAGTCAGACGGGGTTGAGCATTTTGCTACTAAAACGCTCCCCTGTGGTGTTGAGGGGTTGAACCAGATCCCCCTATAAGGTTGGTGCCTCCCACTACAGTAATTGAAGGTTCAACAAGTAGGCAGCTCCCTTATATTTCATGAAGCTGCGGTTGCCTCCCCAGAGGTTGGGTCTCTAAGCAGACGGTCCCTTCATGAGTCAATACTAAGGTTGAAGCTTTCTCCCCCTGATAGCGGGTCCTTTAAGTAAGACAGCTCCCTTAGGTTGTGAGTGAGAGGCGATGGAACCATTGTTTCCCTGTGCCAGTATTCCCTTAAAGATAATGTCTGGCATAAAGGTTGGCATTACCAGATCTTTGAGCTCCACCCGTTTTAGGGCTCGGAGCTTAGGTGCTAGCCATAGGGAATAGTGTCACTGACAGTTCTGTGGATCTGAGTTTCTGAGGGACCTGAGGGAATCTGACTCTCCGAAATATAAGTCCGTTGAGTCCTTGTTTGTGCTTGTCACAGCCAATTAGGCAGTTATTCCCTCAGCATTGCGAAGTGGGCATAGTGTCCTCTAGAGCAGTGTTTCTCAAACCTGGTTCTGGAGGACCAACACTGCACATTTTGTCCTGGAGTTTCTTCTAATGAGCTGATGAGTTTAATCAGGTGTGTTTGATTAGGGAGGCTAATAAAATGTGCAGTATTCGGAGCAGGGTTGAGAAACAATGCTCTAGAGGATGCAGTGCGAGTTCCCATTCGAAAGGGAATGTCTAAGGTTAAGCATGTAACCATGGTTCTCTGAGAAGGTGAACGAGACACTGCCTCTCATTCCCATGCATCGGGCATGCCTGTCTACGTCTCCTTTTGACAAAGAAGTTGATTACGTCTAATACAGGTGCCCTTTTACACTCACGATCACATCGGTAGTGACGTTACTGACTGTCATCGTCCAATGATATTGTCACGTTTCAACATGCTTCAGACACCGTTCATGCTGGAGGCGTTCCCCATAGTGTACTCTAGAGGACGCAGTGTCTCGTTCCCCTTCTCAGGGAACCATGGTTACACGTGTTAGCTGAGACGTGTTTTAAAGATTCCTTATAAGCTGTTCACGCAATGGCAATACAAAAGCGATTAATACATGAAAGTTCTTACATATACCACCTTTAAATATGCCATGCATTCTCAATTTGAATTATTTTTCATTTCAGGTTGATATTAAATATTTATTCTATTTTAAAAGTGGTTTTACACTAAGTTAATAGGAACCATTAAATTATTGACAGTAATGCCACTGACATTTCATGATTAATTATATTACAAGATGCATAACAAAAAACACAAGCATTGATATTATTACTCTATCAATATATCAAAAATAAATTGTATCAGCATGACAGTAAAACCCTTTAACAATTTAAAATGTAAAATAATCTGGTATTTCTCTTTTCTTTTCTTTTTAAAGACGTTACAGTTGTATTTGAATTAAAAAAAATCTATAATTTTCTAAAATGGTTTTCTATAGGAACAGTGTATATTGCAGACTGACATTTTGTTGTCCAAAAGCAAAAGCATCTGCCACCACAATTGTAGAATGACCCAATGAACAAATCTCATTGTTTTGAACTCAGTATAACAGTGTGTGCTTCAAAACTGCATGCAATTAAGATTAATGCATGCAAACAAAGCATATGCTACTTCTGTATGAGGCTGTGCTTGCATTTTTGTGCTTGGATACAGATATTGAGAGTAGCTACAGTTCTGTCTTTACAGGAATAGTTCAACCAAAACTGAAAATTTTGACATTTACTCAGTACCATATAATGCCAAACACATTTGATGTTCTTTTGTAAGTGGAAAAAGAGATATTTAGTACAATGTTAATGCTGTTCTTATCCATACAAGTGAAGTGTGAGAAACAGACCCAGTGTAATCACTATGTTCAGCATACACAGAACATTCCACCGAATACTCCACACAGGGATACTCCACCGAAAAATGAAAATTTTGTCATCATATACTCACCCTCATGTTGTTTCAAACCTGTATGAATTTCTTTCTTCTGCTGAACAGAAAGGAAGATATCTAGAAGAATGTGAGCAACCAGACAGTTTTAGATACCATTGACTTCCATAGTAGGAAAAAAATATACTATGGAAGTCAATGGTATCTAAAACTGTCTGGTTACTGACATTCTTCTAGATATCTTCCTTTCTGTTCAGCAAAAGAAAGAAATTCATACAGGTTTGAAACAACTTGAGGGTGAGTATATGATGACAGAATTTTCATTTTTCGGTGGAGTATCCCTTTAATGTTGGTGCATGGTTCCCGATATTCCTTACGTTCTAAGAACATTCTTTTTAGGTTTTTATTTTTAGTTCAAGAACATTGCAGAGAGGTTTTTTGTGACAACCTAATAAAAGGGTAATTCTTACAGTTTTGTGGATTTTGGGCTGACCAGGTTTGTTGATTTTTGTTTTTTTAATTCAATAATTTTTTTGTCTTGTCAGAGGGAGAAAATGTCTGTCTATCATAAAAAACTCAGGCCAGTATCACCTAATAATTCCAACCAAATATTTACATTTTTCAAATTCTATGAAATCTGTCCATCCAGTTATATGTGTAATGTTTAACAGGGTAGACCATAACAAGGTGAATGTTTTAAGCTAATAAAGCCCATTTTTAGCTAGGACAGAATAACATGCTAGCAGAAGATTTACATTTAGGAAGAATTCTAATATATAATTTCAAGTCCAGTATAAATTGGCACAACAGGGTGGACATGTTATGTTTTACGCTATTAGATAAGTCTTTTAAAATGAGGAAAAGAGAGAAAAGTTTATGACTGATTCTTACTTTGTTCTTGGAGTTGCTTTCCCAACAAGGAAATTATGTCACTTCTAGAAAGTCATGTGATTTAGGGCACACCAGTAAGATTTTAAAGAGCAAGTAGAACCAATGTAACAGGGTGGACTGGAGATTTAGGGACATAAACTAATTTAACAGTTTTACACATAAAAAACAAACCAAGTATCATAATAAAAAGTATTTTACGTCGAAGAGAATAAGTAAATGAACAAACTAATACTCAAAATTACTAATTTAGAAATACATATGTAACCTTAATTTAGAAAACATGATTGGGGACATGGGAATTTGACTTTCAAGTGCTTCAAAAGGTTGGGGACATAAAACCCACTAAACTGTAGGAATGACCCCAGACAGCAACATAGTGTCGCCCCAGATCCGGCCCACATCTGGTACACATGGATTCCACACTTACCAGAAGTGGGCCGGATCTAGGCCGACACTATGTTGCTGTCTGAAACCCCAAAACATAAAATGTTTGTTCGTTCGTTCAAAACTTACACAGAATGTTCTCTAATGCTTATTTTTGTTATTGTATAACCATAAACTAACCTTCTCAGTTAAACATTTCTCTTTCCATGACAATAAACTACATTTTGTGGAATTGCTCGATGACTGACATTAGTGTCACACAGCATTTAATTGAATGTAGAAATTAAGATCACTATTAAAATGTGTAACAATTATATGTTATAAATCCAAATCTTACATGTTTGGAATGACTTAGGGCTGAGTAAATGATGACACGATTTTCATTTTGGCTGAACGGTTCCTTTAACGTAGAGTAAGGCTTTTCCTGTTAAATCTCTGTGCTGTGCTTGTGCCGTGAAAGCTAAGCACAAATTCGTTACAGTTTGAGGCCGTCAAATGACCAAGAATACGGAATACCGAAATAGTAAAATAATTTAAAGCGAATACTGTACAATAAAATGAAAACCAAGGCCTTGCACAACTGGGTGAAAGTTTCTCTCAGTTTTGTACCAAGGGTGGATTCATGCTTTTTCTAAAATCACACTCGCTCTATTTACAACGTCATGTAATAAAATGAGTAAATTCCATTGTTAAGCAGCTCAGAGTTTTCATGAGGTACAAAAAAACATCCATTTGTAAAAAACGGTACAATTGTAAACGTCTGTCGAAGTTTGTCAGACACAAGAACCGGAGATAATATGTGAGACAGAGACTGTGGAGTCATATCTGATGTTTGACTGACAGAAGAGGCCACTCGATACTTTAAAACAGTCTAATCCACCTTCTGAAACCTCAGTACACCCGACAAAGGACAGTGCCGGGCGTAAAGTTCCCTAACGTCACCCTACATACTGAAAGCCAGCATGTGTAAGAGCGGCGTTTCACTCAGACAGGCCGTGTGTGATCCTGAGAGTGACAGTGAACCGTATGTTTGTGCGATCACTCAGATCTGCGTCTGCAGCGGGTGCACGAGTGTCGACGAGGGTTTGGACGAGGTGGAGTGGGACGAGTGCTGAGGTTTGATGCCTCGGCTCCTCGTGTACTGGAGGAACTGGTCTGGGATTTCCGCAAGAACGTCCTTGGCCAGACGGGCCATGCTGAGAATGTGATTCCCTCTGCGGTCAATGTAGTCTCGGAAAGGAACAAACTGAGGAGAGATCAGAGTGAGATTTAGGAGGAATGCGCTGTCGATAACTACAGAAAACCTCTAGTTTGTAAAACTAAGCTTAAATTACATCTAGTGGAAGTCTAGGTGAACACCAACGTAAAAAAAGAGGTGTGCTTAATTGTATTTAATTTGCAATTGTAGTATACTAAAAACTTGCGGATAATATATGAATTATATAAAAAACGCTTAAGTGTACACTTTCATGACACACTTAAGTACTTTTTTAAACAGTGTAGTTTGTAAGTCTAAAGCACATGTAAAGTGCTTGATTACAATTTTAACTGTAGTGTATTATTTGGTAAATATACTTAAATACATCACATACAAGTTTCAATAGAAATGACAAAGTATATCGTATTATACCTCAAATCCTTTAACCAGTACACGTTAACGATGTTTCACAGACAACAGAAGAGGTGTAATTATGAAATTACAAATAACAATGTTCTTATGTCCTACTTCACTGGATCAAAAAGCACTCAAAAGTTCAGCTAACTGCAACTAATATACATTTAAACTATAATAAGTTTTCATCTAATTGCAATTAACATGCAGTTATGTGTCCAAAAACATTACATTTAGATTTCACACAAAGTAAATTATTTTAAAGTATAGAATTTCTCTCTTTAAATGAATGCAAAAGTGTATTTCTTTTCCACAAGAGCAGTAAGCATTTAAAAGCAGAAATGTTTGTTACCCTTTTACTATGTTGTAACATTACCTCATATCCAAAAGATATTGTCCATTAATTACCAAAATATCTGCTTCAAATGCTGTAGATATCAGGTTAAAATCACCTGGAATACTGCCTTACTATTTCAGTCCAAAGATACATGAGATTCACGGCTGGAAAACTCACCTGCACAATGTCTCTCTCTGCAAAGCGACCCCTGGATGATATCCTGACCTCATCTCCATCTAGTTCAATCATCTCTGTCAAATGGAAGAAAATGCCACAGGAAAAACAATCATGTGGTGCTTCCACTCGACTCAGGCTGTTATACTGAAGTGTGCTATCATTGGATTTCATACGAGTTCAAACACATAATTTAATGCAGCAGCAGCAGCAGCTGTGAAATGAGTTCAAAGAGCAGATCATGACTGTGCTGAGATAACTAGAACACTGGGAGCTGCATATAAATCAGGCTTTATCTCCATTAAAGGAAAAACAAATGATCAAACATTATACAAATTGTGAGCCCAGCAAAGACCAAGGTTTTTAGTTTTGACGTAAAGGCACTATTTAATGGAAATCTGGATTTTTTTCTCACTACTGTTTATGACACCACTAATCCTCTGATTTCATTGGGGATGGTGAGGACGATTGCAACGAGGACGAACTCAGAGGACGAATGCAAGGGTTTGTGAGAGTAACACCCTGTCATGTGACCAAAAGCAGAGAAAATGTTCCAATTCACTGCATCTCCACTTGAGTAAAGCTTCATTAGGGCTTGGTTTAGTGTGTAGGAACCCTAACTTTCAGAATGCAAAACTTCTGCCCCATTACAGCACATTTATTCAAATTTAACCGCAAAACTATCGATACGCCAGGTTCATAAAGTAATTTACATATAGAAGTCTTAAAGGTACAGTATCAAAAATAGACTATTTAATTGTAAAGGTCAAAAATATGCATATTTATAACTTTATAAACTATAATCACTGGCTTCCGGTAACGGCCTTACGCGTGTCTATTTCCAGCGGAAGAGTGACCTCTGACCCGACGTATGACGTATTGATGAACGCGGAAGCGCAGAGGATAGAGCAAAACACCAGTTACGAATTAGAAGTCTAAAAACAGGATTTATTTTAAGAGAAATGAGGGAGGAGCTTGAGTTTGATGCCCAGCGCTGTTTGTTTGAACCACGAGAGGCGTCTAAGCTTACGCTACTCCTACATCCTACGTCATGCGTCTGGTCAGAGGTCATGCGTCGGGTTAGAGCTCATTCGTCATACATCGGGTCAGAGGTCATTCGTCATGTGTCGGGTCAGAGGTCATTCGTCATGCGTCGGGTTAGAGCTCATTCGTCATACGTCAGGTCAGAGGTCATTCGTCATGCGTCGGGTCAGAGGTCATTCGTCATGCGTCGGGTCAGAGGTCATTCGTCATGCGTCAGGTTAGAGCTCATTCGTCATACGTCAGGTCAGAGGTCATTCGTCATGCGTCGGGTCAGAGGTCATTCGTCATGCGTCGGGTCAGAGGTCATTCGTCATGCGTCAGGTTAGAGCTCATTCGTCATACGTCAGGTCAGAGGTCATTCGTCATGCGTCGGGTCAGAGGTCATTCGTCATGCGTCGGGTCAGAGGTCATTCGTCGGGTCAGAGGTCATTCGTCATGCGTCGGGTCAGAGGTCATTCATTCAAATAGACATGTCGTTTCTGGTAAGGCCATTACCGGAAGCCAGTGATTATAGTTAATAAAGTATTATATATGGATATTTTTCTTACAAAAACGTATCGCTTCGCTTCAGAAGACCTTTATTAATCCCCTGGAGCCGTATGGATTACTTTTATGATGGATGGATGAGCTTTTTTAGGCTTCTGCCATTTAAAGCTTGGAAGAGCCAGGATATTATATTTTCCTATTTTGTTTGGCTGAAAGAAGAAAGTCATATACACCTAGGATGGCTTGAGGGAGAGTAAATTATGGGATAATTTGTATCCCTTTAAGGTACACTATGTAACCTTTTTTGTTTCAAAATTCACAAAATGTATATAATAAGAAAATACATGAATCCATCCTTTGTCTTATCCTGAATCACTACAGTAAGTATATATATGAAGAGTTCAGATGCAAAAGCCTCTAAGTGCCATCTGAAATTTTCCTCTAGAATGATAATTTTTATCAAGCTCGTTTATTTAAGTTCAGTAATTTCACTTAAATGACAATTAATAGGTAATTTTCATTGCCATTTAAGTGAAATTACTGAACTTAAATAAACGAGCTTGATAAAAATTATCATTCTAGAAGAAAATTTCAGATGGCACTTTTCCAGAGGCTTTTGCATCTGAACTCTTCATATATATATAATAAGTGTTTATTATTCAGACCATTTTAGACTGGGTGGGACGCCAACCGCTGCGGATTATCCCAGTACCTGCGTGACTCGTCATATACTCTACATAAACAGAAACAGAGTGAAGGAGCTCCGGCTACAATATTCTTCCTCGAGACGCATGTAGTTTTGTTTATTAACCGCTAGAGCGTCAAAAGTGACATATTGTACTTTTACCTTTTATCACTCGCCTGCTTTTAAATAATCGTACAGTCATAAGTTCAATTTCAAAATAAATTTTCTAGTGGTCATGACACACAAACAACGATATCAGTGAGTGCAAATTATTCGTATTGAATTGCGCTATTACACAATTCAATTATACAAATCCACAATAGGCAGAGAGAAAAGTTTAACCAAAAGTAACTGGATCACACATTTACCAGATGAAAGGAGAGGTGCAGATTTAGTTAAGGAATGAACTGATAAGCCAATGGAAAAATCAAAGCTCTTATAGTACACACACTACTAATGACGTTTTGGAGAATTTCTGATTGGTCTCACTGGAACATGTGTGAAACAGATTCTCTTTTGATCTGATCTGGTCTTCTGAGTCTCTGATGGACTGGACTGATATCACATCTTCACACATCCTCAAAGACACACACATCTCTCTCATCTTACCGTCAAATTCGGCCGGCCCGACTCCAACGATTATAATTGACATGGGAAGACTAGAGGCCTTGAACAGAAGGGAAGAGTTCATTAAAACAAGACCCCCAAGAATACACTCCTCATATAATTCAACATTTGCATAATGAAACATGCACAAAACAGACTTGTAGTCATAGTATTACAATGTGCATTCAGATCTATCATAGAGACATTTGAGGTGCTGTCCTCTGAGTGCAAACTGTTTTTTTAAAGCAATGGCTAATTTACTAATGGCTAATAAACACTTTAAACGACTATATTTTCTTTATTATAACTAATTTGAATAATCAAAAATTTAATATTTAGCTTTGTCCTGCATTTTATGTTCAACCCTGTTACCATATGATTTATTTATATAAAACAAGTTTTTGTGACCTTTGTGACCTTTACAGGAAGGGTCATCTTTTGGACCGGTCATCTAGCATACCAGTAGGACAAGTAAATAATCTTATTCAATTTTCTCAATTTTAACATACATTATTTGTTGAATGTATTTGTCAAAATCTACTATTCAACCCTGTTACCAAGGTATAAAAAATAAAATAAAAAAAACACCGTTAATGTTTTATATTTATCAATAACTACAAAGACGTAGGCCCCTTCTAAATGACGGCTCAATTTTAGTTGAAAATATTCAAATATGTAACTGTTACTTGCAACCCTGTTCCGTATTCTGTAGTTTATTTTTTATATCTTATAAATTTGATTTAAATGTTATGCTTATTTAAAGTTTGAGCCTTACTTTATACCATATTTGAGGAAAGTGCCATGGGGTGGCAGCCAGTGGGATGTAATTATGGAAATATGAGGCACATTCATAAAGCTCATGTAATGTTCTTTGCTCATCTGCACACTGACACATTATGAACGACTCTTGCCACTGTTCAAATAGTCTCTGCCCATCACAGTCTGTACAATATCACATTTCAGTGCCTCGGTTGACGTGTTTTGAAGGAAAGACAAATGGATTCAATTTAAGGCATTTTTCTAATTATGTATACTTGTTGTAATAGTATCCACAAAGAGGAATCAACAACTTTTGTAAGTGGGCGTAAATTCTTCTGTTTTATTCAGTGCAATGATAGTCTCATTCTTCATCCAGTGATTAGAATGATGAATGGTTAGGCCTGTTGTTTACAAAGTAAACAAATTTGGACTTTTTTTTATTAAGGATCATTTTGCATGGTACCATATACAGTATATGCTGGGGACATATTTATGCCTTCAGAAAGAAAACAGGGTGGACAGTAACAGGGCTGACCATTTTACAGTTTAATAGGCTTGGTGTCGAACATCACATGAACAAACAGGAAAACAGGTCTTGTCACATCCGTTTGTCGGAGAAAGTGTTAACTGACGCCGATATCTATGGACTTTTAAGGCAATAAGCTAATCTAGCTAGAAAAAAAATAAATGTTAAGTAACATAAGGTAAAATAAAAAACTTCAATCTGCATTTCATCGGACATCGATTATGCTCAGGTTTGGTAGCTCCTTTGAAGACATCTTCAGTAAAACAGCTCTATATTTAATGAAACACATTCAAAAGACCTGAACCGATGGCGATGCAACCCGTTCAGTTTGTTGCACATAAACCCAATTTGACATTAGAAATCTTGTGCTCAAGGCAGTAAAACTACAAGCTCCTTTTTAAAAACAATTACCAGTCGCCTATTACAAAATCATGGAAACAGGGTTGACATTTTAAGATCATAACTAAGTTACAAACATAAAATTAAATTTGGACAAATAATTCAATTCTGCAGGATGTCTTTATAATACATTCATGGATTTGTTGATTTATGGCAACTGTCAGAGCGTGTTTGAGGCAAAGGATGAAACTAAAAGCAGGATCTATGTGCAGAAGTCTATATTAATAACAAAATGCTCAGGTATCTCAGAACTTATCAAAAAGCATACATTGACTATAATGGACAAGGAACAACTGAAACTGTCCACATACACAGGCAAACACAAGGGACTAAACGAGGTAATTAACTAGAAACTAGTGTGACACATGAGGGTAAGTCAAACACTATGGCAACAGATGAACAGAGACAAAGAAAACCGAACTGGGAGGAGAGCAAAACTAGCTCAAAGTCCAACTCAACAAACACAGATCAAACGAGACAGTAACAGGGTTGAGGCATAACCAAGGCTACATTCAGACTTTGTTCATTTTATGATTAAAGTGTGTAAAACGTTCGCCGGATCCCGCCTCCACCTTCCCTGAGCTTTGATCCAGTTTCAGTCTGACTGCTCTGATCGGATTTTGCGTGGTTTATGTGACTTTCTCATGCCAAGTAAAACATAAACATCAGATCTTGTTATAGGAAACATGCTGAAAGTCATTGCAGAAACAAGCTTGTGTTGTAGCAAAGTGCCGGAAGAGCAGAAAATGACAAAATAACAGAGACGTGTTTTGAGACCAGCGGAGACACCACACATACCAGCCTCATATGTTTCTCACGCTGCCTCATAATACACAGTCCAGCGCGGCGGCGACACATTGTCATGTTGTAAGTAAGACAAGATGACGTCTATAATGCAAACCCCTCCATGTTGGGGTTGTTGTTGTTTTTGGCGTATACCTACCAAACGCAGCATAGTTCCCATAGAAACCAATGCAGATATTTCGAAAAACAAAAGAGCGCCACGGTGACGGGACACACAAATCAGATCCGATCAGATGCAGTACACAGTGTGGACGGTCAATCATTTTAGATCAGATTCCAATTGGATACACAAATAATTGGATTTGGACTGACAATGTGAACGTAGCCTTAGGGACACAATAAACCATCCTAGTGGCATTATGTAAAAATCTTGCTGTTTAGAAAAATAAAGTGATACCACAAAGGTTGGTGTCAGCTTGTCTTTTCATTTTGTTTTCCAGAATGGTGTGATGTTTCCAAGAACTGTGTTTTTGAACTTACGTTTACGATAGATTCTTTAGTTTGAGCCATGTCGGAGATGACCCCATCAGAGATGATGAGAAGGATGAAGTATTCTGAACCATCCTTTACTAATGATGCATATCTGCAAAGAAGAAAGCCGATTACTTCATATCCTTGTAACAGACACAGGGCTGAATCACAATTAAAATCTAATCCATCCTAGTGTCACAAAGAAAAGTACATAAAAAAAAAGTCAAAAGCACCTGGATGGTATACTATTTATGGTAATTTTCCAAGTATGCACTTTTTGTCTACAATTGGTTCTCTAATGAGGCACTAGGATGCAATAACATAACATTTTACTATGTAACATTTACAGATTTGTAGCCTAATACTGCAGTATATCAAAATGTGAAAAAAATAAAGGTGTCTGAATACTTTTACTGTAAAACACTGTCAAATTTATGGTTTTTGAAGGCAAAAATTATAAATGACCATATAATTTACAATGAATAAACGGACATTCCCAGATGTCCCTGCGTGGCACATCACATATTTCACTTTTACTTAGTTTCATTTCTTTTTGTGATTAGTAATATGCATTAGGGGGATTTATATAACATTTTCTGTAATGTTTTAATTACTGTAACTTTAATGGGATATTTTACAGTGCATGGCTGTAATTGTCAAATGTGTAGAGTACGTATTATGTTGCTGGGAGAACTCTGTGAGTTATTTTTGTTATTTAGTATCTGTTTTCTTGTGCTTTGTTTCTGTTTTCTTGGTGTCCAGGTTTCTAACTGAGTTTGTTTCCTTGGTTACAGATTGGGCTCACCTGTTTCTTGTTTAGTTGATTATTATCCTGTGTTTTTATATGCATGTTTTACGCTTGGTTGTTTCAATTAGGAGTTTATTTTATATAGTCTTGCTTCGATTCTGTCATGTCTGTTTATGGTCATGTTTCTTGTCAAGCCAAGTCTTTGTTTATTGTTTATTGGTTCATGTTTATTTGGAATAAAGCTGCACATGGGTTATTAGCTTCTTGCCTCCGTTGGACTCCCCATATCTTCTGAACAATGCTTTGCAATAATAACAAGTGTGATAAATAGTGTTTAAGAATGTTTAAATAAAATTGGCCTCACCTTGCTACATGATTAATGACAGGGGAGAAGTATGTTGGTCCATAGAGACGAACAAACTTCAGACTCTGATAATACGCTTCTAGAACGCCCTCGATACCGCTGCAGTATGGGTTATCTGGGTTCCCATTCTGTAAGTACACATATAAATATACACATGTATACATATGCACAAGTTTATAATACTAGCATCCCAGTGAAGGATGTATACATAAATGTACAAATGTATGCCAAGTGAGTACATATTGAGCTTTATGAAAAAGTTTGCTTAATTATATTAAATGTGCACTTGTAGAATACCTCAAATCCATTAAGTATATTTTTAATAAAACTTGCATATAAAATAATATTAATGAAATAATGTGTACTTAAAGAGTACACTTTCATGACTGTATAATTTCAAATACATTTTTGCTTACACTTCATTTTAAGGTGTCCTTGTTGCAGTGTAATTATACATTTACAGAGCATTAATTAATTACCTGTATGGTAGCACTTTATTTTGAGAGTCCACTTTAGATATTTTACTAACAATAAGTAACTTGCACTGGCCCGAGTGTGTTTGTGATGATGCTGATCCACTACCTCCACTGATTTTACCTCCCCTCCCCATTAAAAAAAAAAAGGTCTGGGCTATTAGGGATAAATTGAGTCTCAATCTCCATGAGAGGTCAGGGCGCAGTTCAGATACAGGGTCAGTTATGGAACAGGGTTACTCTGCCTGGGGTTAAATTAAGCCCCAATCCCCTGTAAGGGATAGGTTTAGTGTTTGGTTCCAGCACACATCCCTGGGTTATGTCCCTTAAGTTTAGGTTAAGCTCCAATCCCCTGTAAAGGGTATGTTTTAGGATTCAGTATATTCAGGTATATGACTTATCGAATTAGGCGAAAACAATTGCTACCCATATAATCTCCCAAATAAGACTCCATTTGGGAGAGATATTGGTTTTTTTTATCTATTTTTTTTTATAAAACATCTATGGTATGTACATCAGGCTCATTTAACACTAGACGCCCTCTTCCAAGGCGGCCTGCTAGTCCTGGTGTGTGTTTCCAACTAAAACAATCTATTAGACCCACCATTTCAGGATTGTTGTGGTCCAATTCCTATTAAGACTTTTCTTGCCCCATCCCCATCCATTACAATGCGACCACATCGCTTCCCCTGTTTCTGGGGTCCAATAGACCAGGTCTGCCTCTGTCTGGAATTGGCCAAAAGAAAGGGTCTACATTTCCTTTCCGGATGTCTTGATATGTCCATTCAACTTCCTTAATATGAGCCTTTCCTACTGCCAACTGAAATTGATCATGGGCATGCAAATTTCCACATTAGGAAAGGCTTGTTCTTCTGTCCCCAAAACTCTTTTCAACATTCTCACTAGCTATCGATGTTTGATTTCTGTTGTTCACCCAATTGATAACACTTTTGTCACCTTTGGCAACCCTTGTTGGTGTTCTCTGCTTCAAGAGCTGTTAGATGTGTAACTTGTGCCCCTGGATTAGGACTGTGGTTTGGGTTAGTAGAATAATTTGACATGTGCTTCCAAAGTTACTTCTAGTCAGTTGAATGTATGTTCAGGGACCATCAAAATAGAGTGAGCAGATATTAAGCAGACAGTCTACTAATAATCTATTGAGAGTTAATGACATGTACTTGCAAAGTTACCTATAGTTAGTACAATATCAAGTGTTTAAATTTGTTATTATGTATTGTTGCATTTATTGTTTATGGATCCAAATCCAAATCCAAGACAAATTTACCCTTGAGGATAATAAAGTGTATTTCATTTCATTTTTAGTAGAATATCTAAAGTGGACTATTGAAATATTGAAAGTGTTACCACAAACTTACTATAGGATCAGGATTAGAGTTTGGTTTAGAGTTAGTTGCATGTGGTTATGCATCATTTATAGTTATTACTATTGTAACTACATGTAATGTGTAAGAATGTAGAATTAAGTGTTACCAAAGTTAGTAAAGTACATTTTAAATCATTACATTTTAATAATCTTTTGTCATGCTTTAAAGAAGTAAATTTTTTGATGTGTTGACTGACATTTTTCAATTGTAGTGTGTTACTCAATATTACATTTACAGTTGTTATATTTGAAATGTACTAAATTGCATTACCATAAAAGCTTATCAGTATATTCGGCAGTACACTTTACAACCATTTTTTAAAGACAATACTTTTAAAAGGTATGCTAAAATGTACTTCTTTTTCACAAGGGTAGAACATCTTTTAAAATACTAATTTTAATAATATCCAGCAGATAACACAACTTGGAGATAATAATCGGCAAGGTCTACATTGAGCAAACATTATTACAGTAAAATGACAACATCAAGACTTAGCCATCAAAAGTTTGATCTGGGCATGTGAGCTCACATCCCAGAAGCTTCCTGCTGTAAGAAGCACGTTTAAAGAGCGCTATTCATTCAAGTAAAGCTTTAATGCTCTGCTGAGTGCATATGGAGTCTCCTGTGCTCAGCCCTGAGGAAAAGTGTGTGTGTTTTAGCTGTGTGTGGGCAGCTGCAGCCGCGGGCAGTGCATCTGTTTGGTCCAATAAGAAGGATCTGTGTCTCACTGTATACGGGGTTATGTGATAGATTCTCTGTGACGGTTTCGTGGGTGTGGAACGGGGAAAAAAATCAAAAAAGAAAATAAAAGAAAATAAATTCTGTCCTCTTTAGAAATGTGAGACAGCTGTGGGCAATCTCCATTTGCTAATGTCTATCAATCCTTTTCAATCTTCTTTATAAACTGTCTCATCCATATTTATCAGTTACTCACCCCTCAAGAGCTCTTATTTGGATACCAGTGGTGTGGTTGTGTGTGAAATCAAAATTTGAGCTTTTTGTCTCTCGGTTCATGTTTGTTAGCTCATCTGTATGCTTATGTACTCCAAAAAGTTGACAAAATTAACATTTAATAGACGATCGCATTTAAAATTGACAGTCTCTTTACAGCTAATATCCATACTTTAATTTCTTACCTAATCATCAATTGAATTAGAAATTGAATTTTGCACTTTATTGTGCTTGTCCAAGGTACAGAGGTACAAAAGACAGAGCTAACTGCCTATATGTCCTAACCAATAGGAAATAGGTCAACACAGGAAAAAAAGTTGCACTTAGTCATTAAGTGCGGGCTCTAAGGGTCCTGCCGGAGAATAGGTTCAGAAGTGGATCTGAACGAGCTGTAGATGGAGAAGTACAGCAATACCAGTTAGCTCAGCTAGATGTGTATAGTCTATGGTTGGTGTTTGACAGGGACCTGGGTAGGTGCCATACTCTACTAAAAGCACACCGATGGTGCAAGCCCTGCCATAGCCCACTGTTTCTCACTGTATCTTCTTTGGGCCCAAGGATTGTAGATTTGAAATCTCTCCACACACTTGATTCAACTGGGTTTGTAAAGTAAATGAGACGCCTAAACTGTTCAGTACTTCAAAGGGCACTCAAAAAACAGACAAAGTGTGTTTATATGTGCAATGAAATGCTGACAATGATTCACCTCATTATAATTGCTCTTAAAACAGATAAATAAATTAAAAATGCATCCAGTTTTGATGTGAACGCATAAAAAGCCACACATGGGACACATGCACATGCATGAATAAGTTGACAAAATGGTGCTAAAAGCATTTACATACAAAGCATAGCTATGGGTAATGGGTAAATTGATTTGATTGGGGTATTTTTTAATAACTTTTTTCTTACCCCAAAATAAAAACACCATTTAGAACATTTCAGTCATTACAGCTAAAGGGTATGACAATGTTAATGTACTTGTTCTTAGTGGACTAGACCTGCTACGCACACTGTAACTGCAGCTATCACTGTTCCTTTTGTTATTGTTGCTGCAGAGAAAGTACAGGGACTGCTACTGCCAAGACATACAGAGACATGCTGCTGTGAGCATGTTGGACACATTGCTGCTACTGCATATATAGACATACATGATATCCTCCACAGCAGAGGAACTCTAGCACGCCGCAGGAACGCTTACAGCAAACACTGAACCAGACTATTTCAATGTTGAGCAAGGAAGCTCACTAACTATAGATACAGCAGAGGCCGATCAGTAAGTGCACGCGTGTAGTACGATGATATTGCAAGCATGCGTACATTGGAGAACAAATAAAATGCAAGCAAGTACTTTCTTAATAATCTTAATAATAGATTGAAAAATAATTGTCCTCACCAGGGGAAATTCATGAGACACGTGGCCATCGGGTGGCAGTTTTGCACCAAACCCTAGTGCAGGGAACAGCTTATCACTGTCATAGTCCTGAATAATCTCCCCCACAGCTCTGAGTGCCAGTGCATACGCATTCAGATGATACGGGCTCATGTAGTGTAGAGAGGTAGGCTGGGAAGGGTTGCCTGTGATAAATAGAGCAAAAAATACATGAATCAAAGTATTTAAATATCAATGTAAACTGGAATGTGAGAATTCATGCTGTACCAGTAATGATTTAGAATTTTGGGTAATTCTAATATAATAGTGCCATATTTGTAACTTGTGTACCCATGATGATCTACACAGTATTTGATCATTTGATGTCCCTGCAGTTCACTTTCGAATGGAACTCGATGCCGCATAATAGCGTTGATGCCGGTGTCTGAAGCACGTGTCTACACACAGAAATTCCTGATTGTCTGATTGTGATAATGTAGCGATGTAACGTAGTACGGCACAGAAAAGTAAATACCATAAACAGATGCCTGAACAATGCGTTGTCTTCTCCTTTGTCTTCAGAAGCCACATGTTTGAGCACGTGTTTGCTGTTTGTGTGTGCACTGTACTGTCTTTAGACCAGGAGTTAGACTCAAAATGTCAGGTCTGAGATTTAGGACAGTGCCAACACTTTATAATGGGGACTTGCATGGGTGCTTAAGACAAGGAACTCATGCTGTCTTTGTCTGACTTGGATGTTGGATGCAGACAGACAGGTGGGTGCTTTGGTCCTTTTTTGCAGTCCTCTCAGTCTGTCGTGTTCGAAGAACTGCTTGAGGTTGTGCCTTGGGCCATGGCCAAATTAAATCTAGATTGATCTGACGAGATGTTGAGGTTTTGGAGGAATCCGTACTCGGTGCGAGTGCATAATCAGGCCACCTCAACATACTCCACAGTGAACAGTATGTGCAAGCACGGGTAAGAGGCAATGCCGTCGGTGTAAAATGCACTTAGGGTTGTCTCTCCACCTCAAGCGCATCGCCATCGAGGAAACCTGCCTTACCCACAAAGATTTGTAGGGCAACATCTGCCCTTTTGGGTAAGGCATACACAGCAGCACATCAGGCTGGTGTTTCTCTGCACACCATGGAGGTCTTGAAGGGTGATCTGCTTAAAGAGTTGGATTATGGTGAGGGATTATCCACGGGGGTGGTGAAAGAGCAACGCAGGGCAACAGATCTCATCCATTGGTCATTAAGTGGCTGTTATGGTCGTAAAGGAGTGGCATCAGTGGCTCAACCTCAAGGGGAAAAAAGAAAGAAACAAGGCAATGCCCCAGTTTCGCCTTCTAGTTTAATCGGCGATGCAGTCAACACCATTGTCGACAGGTACCAGGAGGCCAAAAAACAATTGCCGGTATTCAGAGAACTGATCCCACTCTGAATCCAGGAGCCAGCTCCATCCACCAGCCGCTCCAGGCCAGGGCCCAGTGGTAGGAGAGAAGAACAAAAGGCCAGTGTGGTGGCCAGTGTTCCCCTCCATAAAAGACAAGGAGAACTGCTCACAGGCACAGCCATCCAGGGGAGACAAGATCTTAGATGCTATCTCCTCTAGGGTGGCTAAGAAGAAGCCCTGACAACCACGGGCCCTGGCCCCCCGAGTGGTGACCCACCCCCCAACCCAGAGACAGGGTTTGCATCCAATCTTAGATCTAAGGGGCCTGAACCGTATTCTTTAGACATACAGGTTCAAGATGCTGACCCTTAAGCTAATCGTGTCACAAATCCAGTTTGAGGACTGGTTTGTGACGACAGATCTAAATGACGCCTACTTTCACATCGAGATTCCAAAACCAGGACATTTCTCAGGTTCGCATTTAAGGATGAAGCGTACCAATATCAAGTTCAGCCTAGCCTTATCCCCACTCACATTTATCATGTGCATGCATGCTGATCTGGCTCCTTTGCGACTCCAGGGCATCTGTGTACTAAATTGCATAGACAATTAGCGGATATTAGCTCAATCAAAGAAATTGGTTGCATTGAGATTTTGTGCTCGTCCACATGAAGTTGGGGCTGAAATTGAACTCCAAGAAGAGGTACTTTCTCAAGGTTAGAGAACCACTTTTCGGGGGGTGGTATGGGATTCAACCATGATGCAGACACATCTGTCTCCTGCATGTGTAGAATCGATCCTAACTGCTATCAAAGAGTCTTACAGGTTCAGAGACTGTTAGAGGTCTCATGGCGGCAGCGGCCAATGTCATTTCACTATGCTTACTGCACATGAGACCATTCCAGCTCAAAAGCAAAGGTTTTCATCCTTTGAATCATCTCTCCAGGGTCGTAAGGATCACACGCCACAGGCTATGTGCTCTATGAGTTTGGAAGGAGACTTGGTTCCTCAACAAGGACCAGGCTCTTGGAGCATGTTGTCATGGCAAATCTTTGATGATGGACACCTCCCTCACTGGCTGGGCCGTGGTTCTCGTGTTCAGGTTCTGGTGCCTGGTTTCAGGCAGGCGCAGCAGATCCTCCACTGGGGAGAGTAAAAGTGCTTGTCTCTGAAGGTAGTTGACATTCCGGGGCATGCAAACTTGTTATCTGGTCAAGGCAGTGGCTGATGCCCAGAGAATGGCAACTCCATCCTCAAGTGCTGGAGTCCATATGGCAGAGGTATGGTGAAGCTGAAGTGGAACTGTTCGCCTCAGAGGAGATGACCCACTGTCTCCTCTGGTACGCCCTCACACCTCCAGCTCTTCTGAGGCTGGATGCCATAGTACAGACATGGGCTTAGACTGTGTCTGCACGCCTTTCCTTCGACAGCTCTGGTGCCGGGGGTTCTAGCAAGGGTTTGCCAGGACCAAGTCCACCTTCTCCTAGTGGCTCTGTTCTGGACGGCCCAAGTATGGTTCTTGGTCCTAATATCTCTACTAGAGGGCATTCCATGGGAAAGTCTCAAGTGCAGGGGATGATCTTCCACCCCAAGCTGGAGAGCTGGAAATCTGGAAACTCCTACTTAGACTTTGCTCCAGGTGATGTCAGAGATATACTGCATCCTAGACCTGACTATATTCCAAAAGTTCATTCTATGGCTGGTCAGCCAGTGGTCTTGCAGGCTTCCTTGCCTCTGGCTCATGAGATACAAAAGCAAGAAAGTCTGCACCTGTTATATCCGGTCCATGCTCTGAGGATCTATGTCCACCCCTCATGCCAGTGGCGTAAATACTCTCAGCTTCTGGTCTGCTTTGGTGGCCACAATAGAGGGAATGCGTCACCAAGTAGTGTATCTCGCAAAGGTTCACTGACGCAATCTCTCTCTCCTACAAGGCATGCAATATGGCTTCGCCTCTAAGGGTTAGGGCCCACTCCACTAGGAGGGTTCCAAAGCTCTTGCCAGGGGTGCATCCTTACAGGACGTCTGTGCTGCACCAGAATGGTCCTCTCTGCACACAATCATCAGGTTTTATAGTCTGGATGCAGATTTAGCCCCAGGGTCTCAAGTCCTTATGGGTTGATCTGGATTCAGCCTGCGCTCAACAACTGTCTGTGCACATATACAGTCTTGTTGGGCAGGCACTATCCCACGGTGTGGCGGCATTGGTATTGAAGTTACCATAGCATCAACGCCATGATGCTGCATTGAGTCCCACTCGAAAGGGAACATCTCAGGTCACATATGTAACCAGGTTCCCTGAGTGAAGAACGAGACGCCGTGTCATGTTGCCACTCCCTGGTTATGCCTGTGCATCTTCAGACAATTAGAACCTGACGACGCACTGTTCAGGTATCTATTTATGGTTTCGGTAATGTTGTTCTCATGGTGTCAACAACATGACACGGCGTCTCGTTCCCCTCTCAGGGAACTGGGTTACATGTGTAACCTGAGACATTCCTTTTCAACCTTGTTATGCAGTGAAATTTCCCCTTCTAAAAATAATGATCTATCTTACATTTTCTTAAGAGTGTATTTTGACCACTTACAACAAAGGGTATTTAGCAGTAATTCATAATGTGTGCCATTAAGTTAGCTCTTTTAAGCTGAATAGTTCAACATTATGGGTAAATAATCTGTGATATTTTTGGTTTTACCGCACAAAGCAAGAATATTGACTGTAAATAATGAAGTATGATTAAATGATATCTGCTAGCCATTCTAACACTGTAATATTCAACTCCAAACATTTTGAATGCAATAGGGTGAGTACATTCAAACATGTTTTGAAAAAGAAATGCGACTGGTTATTAAATGTGACTTGTTATTAAAAATATTCAGGTAACAGACTTGAGGATATTGCTTTTAGTTTAACATCTGCTGTGTCCTAGAGTTTTACATAGTCAGAACAATGAGAAAATGTGATTTTGGGCTTGATACATTCTCTACCGTCTCTTGTTTTTGATGTGTTTAATTTTAACTTTTAAATACTTGAGTATAATTAAATGTGGGTCCTATCTCACTTTTACTCAAGGGGTGACTTTTAATTGAGAAATTTTTGACAGTATGTGTACAAATTCTGTGTACTTTTAACACAACTGTTAGATCTTTGGAAGGTTACAAATGTATAATTGGTACTTTGGTCTAGGGTGGGAAAATAATGATCTCTTGAAAGTTCAGCAGTAATAAAGCTTTCATTTTTAGAAGTACAAATAAATAAATAAATATATACATAAATATTAAAATTGACATACACACAGATACAAATAAGCCATTATCATAACATGTACATGATGTTTTCTTTATTTGATATGCAATTTTTCAGTTATGTAAACTCACCGTTTGACGCAGTAAAATCAATCGCCACCGTGAAATTAATTTGAGTGCTGCAAGTGAACAAAGCAAAAACACTAGAGTGAGCACATATGTATCATAACATAAAATATATGATGCTTATCAAAGCATAATAAAGCTCCTCAGTGAAATCTCCAGGGAGCTGACTGTGTGAAACTATGTCTCAACTCAATTTAATCTGTGGGCAGAAATGAAGGAAATTATTCCCTGAGATCATCTCTTTGTTTATCTAATATTGTCTCTGTCGCTTCCTGGTTTTTCTGTCTGTTCAACAGAATGCATATACAGCGATATTCGCAAAGTGTCTGTAAGAATTTTCCACAGTAGTCTTTTTGCAGATCCTTCGAATTATTCTGCCGATATTTCCAGTGTTTGCTCAACTGCTTGAAGGCCAGGTCATGTGCCTGGGGTCTCTGTGTCTCTCAGAATAGAGCGGTCTATTTATAGCTCAGTTTATTACGGCATCATAATGCAGTGCACTCCCTGTGAATGTGTGTGTGTGTGTGTGTGTGTGTGACGTGGAGAAAGGAGAGGGGAAGGAAGAGGGGATTATTAATGGATGGTAAGGCACAGCAATGTGTTTCCAGTCTCAGTAGATGAGCTTGAGTATGTTCGTACCATACTTCTGTATGCATGGAATACCCGGATGACGTCACATTTGCTAAATATATGAGATGCAGAATTCCACAAAATATCTAGAACGACGTATCTATTCATTCTATAACTAGATGCCACTTTTCAAATTAAACATGGTTTTACAGGAATAAAATCTCTTTGATTTACTCATTGGAGTAAAAAGGACATGCATACGACTGTTTAAAACATTTATTTTTGCATAGTATTTCATATGAACAAAAAGTAAAAAACAAACAAATATATATATATATATATATATATATATATATATATATTTACTGTATTTTACTGTAAACATATATAATTAACAGTAACATATGCATTATGGAAGCTTGTTTTCACCACAGAATAAAATCTTCAAATGCCTATATATTATATTTACACCTTTCATATGGTGTAAAATGTATTTATTGATGTACAGGTGTACACACGTACACACACACCGCACACACACACACAAATCCTCACCCTCCTTTGATGTAGTCCAGGAACGTGACCTCAACATCAATGAAGCAGGACAGCAGAGTGACCTGTCGACATGAAAGTTTGGTAACACTTCCTATGTAGAGTCCTAAAGGGCATCATCACACTTTCGATAAGCAATGCATACTTTAATCATAAATGTCATATCAATATTCATGCTCAGGGTGATGATGTAACTCTCTAGAGTCACAGCATCAGAGCAGACCAATGATGAGCTACATCAACATTTATGAATATTTATATGCACAGCTTATGAAGGCATTGTGCATTGCTTATGAAGATATAATGTAGGACCTTCTATAAGAAGTCTTACCAATAAGGATGTTTGTTTGTTAGAACAAACAGGTATTGCTTTCTTTTGTTCTTCTTAAGTACTTTTTTTTCTTCGTTAATTAAACGGGAAGATCGAGTTAAAAATGCACTCACGGTTCCTGAGTTTAGATATTTCTTCTTCTTTTTCTTTTTCTTGGGGTTCAGCACCTACAGAAAGGCAGCAAAATCAGACACAGAAAGTTATTGAAATGTTGTTGAATCTCAAAAAAATTGTGACCCAAAATGTAAGATTTATGTAAAATTTCCATTCAGTTGGTTTACACAGTTTTAACAAATTAAAAAACTTAATGTGATGCATATTTGTCAGTCATAAAAGAAACAGGAAAGACTTCTGCACTGCACAGTTTTTTTATTAACTAATTGGATCTATTAGATTTGATTAAATTCATTGTGTTTGTGAAATTGTGAAATTCATTGTGAAGTCATTTAAATTTATTCAGTTAAAAAGTATGAACAGTTAAAATGTGGCTAGCAGTGGAACAAGCAATTTTCAGTTAGTCAAAATGTATGAGGTTGAAACAAATTGGATTCATATATATATATATATATATATATATATATATATATATATATATATATATATATATATATATATATATAAACTTGGTTATTTTGTATTCAAAACACTTTCAGTTTAAAATAACTTGTTATAGAAATATTACTCGTTTCTTGCCTGTTTCATTTATGTATGACTGGAAAATATGCATCACACTAAGTTTATTAGTTTGTTTTAAAACTGTGTAATCCAAAATAGATGGACATTTTATATACAATACAAATACATAAATCTTCAATATAGGCCTACTTTTTTTGTTGAGTGTGTATGTATGTGTATGTATTTGTTTTCTTTGTTTTATTGTGTTATATATATATATATATATATATATATATATATATATATACTCACCTAAAGGATTATTAGGAACACCTGTTCAATTTCTCATTAATGCAATTATCTAATCAACCAATCATTAGATAATTCAACCAGTGTGGTCCTGGTCAAGACAATCTCCTGAACTCCAAACTGAATGTCAGAATGGGAAAGAAAGGTGATTTAAGCAATTTTGAGCGTGGCATGGTTGTTGGTGCCAGACGGGCCGGTCTGAGTATTTCACAATCTGCTCAGTTACTGGGATTTTCACGCACAACCATTTCTAGGGTTTACAAAGAATGGTGTGAAAAGGGAAAAACATCCAGTATGCGGCAGTCCTGTGGGCGAAAATGCCTTGTTGATGCTAGAGGTCAGAGGAGAATGGGCCGACTGATTCAAGCTGATAGAAGAGCAACTTTGACTGAAATAACCACTCGTTACAACCGAGGTATGCAGCAAAGCATTTGTGAAGCCACAACACGCACAACCTTGAGGCGGATGGGCTACAACAGCAGAAGACCCCACCGGGTACCACTCATCTCCACTACAAATAGGAAAAAGAGGCTACAATTTGCACGAGCTCACCAAAATTGGACAGTTGAAGACTGGAAAAATGTTGCCTGGTCTGATGAGTCTCGATTTCTGTTGAGACATTCAGATGGTAGAGTCAGAATTTGGCGTAAACAGAATGAGAACATGGATCCATCATGCCTTGTTACCACTGTGCAGGCTGGTGGTGGTGGTGTAATGGTGTGGGGGATGTTTTCTTGGCACACTTTAGGCCCCTTAGTGCCAATTGGGCATCGTTTAAATGCCACGGCCTACCTGAGCATTGTTTCTGACCATGTCCATCCCTTTATGACCACCATGTACCCATCCTCTGATGGCTACTTCCAGCAGGATAACGCACCATGTCACAAACCTCGAATCATTTCAAATTGGTTTCTTGAACATGACAATGAGTTCACTGTACTAAAATGGCCCCCACAGTCACCAGATCTCAACCCAGTAGAGTATCTTTGGGATGTGGTGGAACGGGAGCTTCGTGCCCTGGATGTGCATCCCACAAATCTCCATCAACTGCAAGATGCTATCCTATCAATATGGGCCAACATTTCTAAAGAATGCTTTCAGCACCTTGTTGAATCAATGCCATGTAGAATTAAGGCAGTTCTGAAGGCGAAAGGGGGTCAAACACAGTATTAGTATGGTGTTCCTAATAATCCTTTAGGTGAGTGTATATATATATATATATATATATATATATATATATATATATATATATATATATATATATATATATATATATATATAGATTTCTATTTTAACATTTTATTGCTCCAACTAAACTTAATTTTAATAAAAATATATATAAAAAAATATATTTATCTCTGTATCATGTCCAGCATATTCTCACTTTTGCCACAATATGTGAATATAAGCACACTAAGAATGCATGAATTACATGGAAAAAGAAATGAATCCACTGTGAAGAGTTTCTGGACAGTGATGATGGATAATGATTGTGTGAAAACTCGATCATCAGAAGCTCTTGGTGGAGATGAACATTTGAAGAAGTTTGCTAGACCTCTCGCTGTTATCTAAGGTTCTTGTGCAGTGGCCGCTTTTGATAAGTGTTCTTGTCATGGGCATGATTTATGCTTCAGTGATGTGGAGGTCATACAAAAGACGAAAAAAGATGAGATTTCAAAGGGATGGGGGTCGAAAAGTCCAGAAACAATTTACGCAAGTAAGTAAGCGCAGACACAGTTCTCAAGAGGGCAAACGAGTTACTGTATATCAGAGCATTTAGGGCCAGATTTACTGTGCAATTCCAAAAAAACGCTGATGGGAGTGGAAAGTTCTGCACATGATCTACTGACGACACACACATTAAAGAATAGACACAGCCGGATCATTTCCATAATGACCAACACAATCTACCAAGAGCAGCGAGTGTCTGGTTTAACACATGCTTTTTTTGAGCGTTAAATAATGGCGCAAACACCAGTACTTGACTAGCACAAACCTGAGTAAATCACCTCGCATTATTCATTTAAATACTCTCCTCCCATAAATTTAGCTTCTGAAAGGGAAACTCCTACAAATGCATATGCAATAAGACATAAATATTTATAAATAATATAAATAACCCTGTCCTCGACTTTTCAGCGCTAAAGTCTTCACTGCGTGTCTTTCGTAAACCCTGACAGTAGTTTTAACACCAAAAGAGTGTTTGCGCTGGTGCAAGCTGTTAGTAAATCTGGACCTTAATATCATATTAAATCAGTTTATGTATATATTCAGGTAGATAACGAAAACATTTAGACAGTTTAAACCAACAGGGTTTGAAAAAAGGCTTCATTTTAATCAGATTTTCCAATGCTGCATGGGAAACAAGCAGCTTCTCTACATTTACATTTTACATTTATGCATTTGGCAGACGCTTTTATCCAAAGCGACTTACATTGCATTATCCTATACATTTTATACATAGGTATGTGCAATCCCCTGGGATCGAACCCACAACCTTGCGTTGTTAACGCAATGCTCTTACCACTGAGCTACAGGAAAGCTGTATAGCTACAGGAAAGTATTCTCTACTTTTAGTTACTTCCTTAAGCCTCAACCACGCACTCATGAAGTAATGTAAATGTCTGCGTTAAAGTCTCGGATAGTTCAAGAAGACATTTATGCTATTTTAGGCAGGCGGGTGTGAAAAATACATGAGAAAGATGAAAGTGGCTCACCTCCCACACAGTAAACTGAGAGTGGCCTTTGGAGAGCTCCCTGTAGCTGGTGCTGAACTCTCCAATGTAGTCATGACTGAAAACACACACAGTCTTGTTCAATATCTTGATGCATCTTCTTTCAGTATTTATAGAATGGTTGTTGTTTTTTTCTTACCCTCCATCTCTGTCCCAGTCATACACCTCGATTTTTATTGCTCTGCAAAAAAAAGGAAAATAAAGTTCAGTCAGTGAATTTCTGTTTCATGCCGACTTTAATACTTTTATTGAGCGAGGGTGCATTCAATTGATCTGGCTATAATACAGGTGTGCATTTATTTATTTTAGTTTTTCATCAAAATGTGCATATTTGCTACTACAGTGAGAAGTGAAAGAAACCAAAAAGATCCAAATGTGTTTCTGTGTTTCTGAGTCCTCTCATTCCCACCAAGTTGACGCTCACCTGTCATAGTCCCCGTTGCACAGCGCTCTGACTGGGATCTTGAAGGCCTGCCATACAGGGTCCAGTGTGTTCTTCACCACCTCTGTCTTATGACAGATGGTAAATCTGACACACAGAACACGTCAAAGAGGAGGAACCACAACATTGGGGATGAGAAACAGTCAGTGTGAAAAGGGGTCTTAAACGGGTCATTTCACACATGCATAATTTACTGCGAGTCAAAAAGTGTCATAGAAGGCCGAGACCAAGTTCAAACACAAGATATTAAATGAGGCATCAAACATTACCACAATATCAGGCTTTAAAAATCGAATGTAGTATTGGAATACATCTGATAAAAGAGACACAGAAGAATTGATGAAATATCTCACATGGCTTAAACAGCGCTATGCCCATACGCTGGCAGCTTCCCTAAATACATGGAAGCGCCTGCGCACAAAATTATGAGTTTAAACTTACGAATACTGTACGGATGTCAAGGGTCGTGTTGGAAGAATTGTGTGCCAAGGTCAGACCTTTTGTTGGGCTGAATACATAATGCCATGGTGTTTTAGATACGCAAATGTTAACACCACGCCATCAGTATGCGAGTAAACTGCTTCCATCACCTTAATGTGCATCTTAACTAACACAAAACTCTGAGAATCTGCGTCTAGTGATATATATTATTATATTAATTCTGAGAGTTTCCTCCCATGTCAACCGTTTTCATTCAGCACTTTGAAAATGCATATCAAAATAGTTGGATGGAAACCCGACTGTTCAGTTACCTTTCATTGCCCCACTAACATACCGGATCTGTTACCCCCCAACCCACCCCCCTTTGTTCCGGGACGTCCGAATTTACTAAGTAAGCACTGGTGCTGATATAAATAAACACATTTTAGTGTCTGTATTTTATGAACTGTGTCTAATGGGAAAATGAGGAGAAAATTTTTAAAAAACTTACGTTCCATCTTCATTGCTACGGTAAAAGACAAGGAAAGGGTCTGACTTCCCAAAGAAATCTTTCTTGTCCAGTTTGTTGCCACAAAACTGCATCAGCACTGACTCCTGGTCAACAGAAAACACATTAGCAACTAATGGTGGCATACAGCTAATATGTACTGAGAAGATTGAGCAACTTTTCTAGAGACAAAAACCACACACATAAGCACAAACTGCATGAAGAGAAGAGACAAGAAGAGATCAGAAAAAGAAGACAAGTGACCAGACAAGAAGAAACGAGACAAGTTGAAAAAGGAAAACAAGAAAAGAAGAGAATTATGACAAATGAAAAAAGAGGAGAAAAGAGTTGAGAAGAAATGAGGATGAGAAGAGATAAGAAACAAGACAAGAAGCAATGAGATGAAAAAAGAAGAGATGAGACAAATCAAGAAAAAAAGAAAAGACTCAAAATAGGCAAGACTAGATTAGGACAAACAGCAAAGGCAGAGACAAACAGATACTGAAAAATGAGAAAAGAAAAGAAGACAAAAAGACTAGATGAGAATAAATGAGACAATGAAAGACATGAAGAGAAGAGAATAAATGAGACAAGAAGAGACAAGACAAATGAGACAAGAAATAAGGCAAGAGACTAAAAAGACTATACGAGACGAAACGAGACAGGAAGACATGAGAAATTGAGAAAAGAATAAACAATATGAGAGGAAACCAAACAAACGAGACAAGAAGAGAAAAGAGAAGATATGAGATGAAAAGGGACAAGAGGAGACTAGATGAGGCTATTCGAGAGAAGAGAAAAAGACGAGATGAGACGAGAAGAAGACATTCAAAGTCAGATGACGTACCCTGCAATTTCCAAGTTCTTCAGCTTTCACAATAATACTTCCACAGTTCTTCCCAGGAATGCCTCTAAAGTCAGAAGGATAAATGACAACATTGATCTTGACATCTTCCACTTCAGAAGCACACAACTGACCAATACTGAAAACAGTTCAAATCCTACCAAGGGACGTCCTTCACACTTAACCTTACAGGTTAACCCAGGAGGACTGATCCTAAAAAACAGAACCTTGCTTTGGATGTTAGTGTCTAATAAAGGAGTAAATACTGTATGCTGACTGTGTTGAATGAATGGGTGTGTACAACCCATGCTGTGTGAACGAGTGAACATTAATAAGAGCTCGTAGCCAGTCTACAGTTATGAGTGCATGAATCTGAGCTTCATAAATAAATGAGTGTTTGTAGACAGGCGAATGCATGAGTGTTTTCTGTGCTCTTATATAAGACTAAACACAAGAAGCCCACGCCGGAATTGGATTTAAATTGTATGGACCCAACACTTCAACGTCCTGCACAAGTGCCTGACAAAGATGAACGATGAAAGATTTTGAAGATAATTTGATGAGAGAACAAACTTCTCCCTTACTTATGCGTTGCCTTGAGTGCTTGTTTCAATTCCACTAAGTAGTTCTGGGTTATGTTACAGAGGTTAGAGAAGCAGATCCACGCTAACTGAAGACATGTCTTTAATCTGCTGTGAATCTACAGATGTCCTCTGAGGCACTCTCCTAAATTAACATAATGTACAGCCGGTACCAGGACTTACTTGCAATGATATTGAAAGAGAAAGAGAGAGACGCAAAGCTACCCGTGTGCAGCTCGAAGCCACAAGCTAATCATATTAAGAACCACTTCAAACTACAATCAAGCAACTTTTTTAATGAACCTGATCGCTCATGTATGGCTTCCAGACATTCCCCTTCAGAGGAGACGTATAGCAAATAACATCATCAATAATTATATCATCTAAGTTACACCCACTGTGGCAAAAACACTGAGCGGCAGCATTTCACTGTGAATCTAAAACGGGAAAGAGCTTTGAGATTGACTGTATAAATAGACTTGACAAGAAATCTGAGGTATATTTTCACAGAAAAGTGGAGTCACACGGATTACTTTAATTATGTCTTTACTGCCTTTCTGGGGCTTGAAAGTGGTAGTTGCGTAGCAGTCAATGGAGGGACAGAAATCTCTCCGATTTCATTAAAAAGATCATTTGTGTTCCGAAGATGAACGCCTTTTCTGGGTGAACTAACCCTTTAAAGGTCCCATATTGTACACCTTTCTGAAGTTTTATTTTAGGTTTTGATGTCCTGAAGAATATATATTTGCGGTATAAGTACCAAAAACCATCTCAATATATTTCAGGGTTCATACACATTTTAACCAATACTTTTCCATGACTTTTCCATAACTTTTCCATGACTTTTCGGCACATTTCCATGACTATGTATTCCTGAAAATGTCAGTCGACATTATAAGAATAAAAATATGTGTTAAAGTTTACCCTCAGAGGTTTCACAATAAAATGGATGACAATTTATGTGGTACAATCCAAAATAAAGTGCAAGATCTTTGAAGGACACAGGATAAAATACATGTACAGTGTCCTCAGTATTAAAGGATACTTTAAATATGAAACTAAAACCACCAGTAGTTGGCGGCAAGTCACTGTCTTAATAAGCGAGTTGTTGGAGTCAACAAATATTCAACCGATTTGTTCAAACGGCTGATTCATTCAGAAAAACAAGTGATTGTTCATTGAATCGTTAAAATGATTCGTTCAAAACGCGGATTTCATTAAATAAATTTTAAAAAATAATCGATGTCTGTTGGACTACGGCTTCATTATGAAATTCTCGTTGGCGATATAAAGTGAAAATTGACAATATTGTGTCCAAAAAGTAACTCACAATGTTAACTTTATTGTTAATTTAACTGTTGTATAAAATAAATAGCACATTTGCAATTATGCACAGGAAAACGGCACTCTTGCTCATGTGATATTCTAATATAACAACATAATATTATATAAATATAAGACAAAAACTCATTTGGGGACATCTATAACTGCACTGACACATCACGCAGTGAAAGCAAGCCTGAGAGACAAACGCGATGTCAGCTCGCACTCGCAGTGCCTCGTACATAGTTAAAACAATGATTACAATATCATAGTTCATAGACAATATCGCACACACCTAACGTTAGGCACATAAAGAATGAACTTACAATTGAACTGACATTTACTCGTTTTCTTCTCTCCTCTCGCGTGCTGGAGACATACATAGGCTTTTATGCTGCGTATCCTCTTTCCGCTACGTTAACATTCTCGACCCACCGGTGCTTGCAAAACTTTAGCATGCTCGTGCCACTTTCCTGGCATTTCAATTAAATTTCTGTCAGCACCGACTTCGCCTCAGGCAACATCGCAACAAGTGAGTGAATCGGAAGTGATTGAACGTTATGCCGCCCGAATATAAGGACGTTAAGACAACGCAACATTTTTTTTTTTTATTAAACAGTTTTGGTATTAATCACATATTATGCTGTGTTAAAAAAAAAAATCCATGACTTTTCCAAAACTTTCTGGGTCTTTTTATTTTTTCAAAACCTTTCCAGGCCTGGAATTTGCATTTTTCAAATTCCATAACTTTTCCAGGTTTTTTTCAAAACGTACGAACCCTGATATTTGTACAGCTTCTTTCTCAGGAGCTCTGCCAAGAACAGGCCGATTTTGGCCTGTCTACTTAATATTCATGAGCCTCTCTTCTGATTGGCCTGTTGTTTTCTGAGTGACCCACCATTGGTAGGGGCGGTGACTGAGTAGTTCTGACATCACATTTATACGGAAGTCACAACGGCTCGTGAAAAGGCACAGCTACTTTATGCAGGCTGTGTGCATTTGTCTGTGGATCGACTGTTTTGAAACCTATCATGTTTCAAATGCTATCATGAAAAAAGCCAGGAAATTTCAGTTTTGACAATATGGGACCTTTAACATGTATAATCAAGAATGAAATGAATTCAGAGTTGCATGAGTAAACGCTTTTAAATGCATTTACAACTCCACTATACATGAATAAATGAGTGTTCAAAGAGGTCTGAATGAGTGAATGAGTGAGTGAGTGCAGCTCTGCTTATATAACACTGATCAACATCACTTTATATTACCGCCCGATGTGTCGCCAAACAGCACACACACACACACACACACACACACACACAATCCAAACACAAATTATATACGGGGAAACATAAACATACTTCATGGCAGTTTGCAAACGGGCAGTTGACAAATGGACTTGGACATGAACATCAAGATTTTAATGTTAATGTAATTTTTTTATATATATTTGTATATGGGAAAGTATATTTTAGATGTGAGTTTTGCCTTCACATGTTCATTTTAAAAAGTATTACACTCTGTGTAGTCTCTCAATTAATTTGAGTCCATGAAAAAGGTATTTTGTATGTAATTTGAAATGTGCTGTTTAGATTTTGACACTTATTCAGCTATTTTGACACAGTCAGTTCCAGTCAAATAAGCAAAGCTTATTTAACGCTCATTAATGCTGAAAATCTCTCTTTTGTGGGGGCGTCACACCGCAGGACTGATTAAACGAACACAGAAGTAAATCCACATACGCATTACAAGTTTAATAATAAACGGAGCGATTCCAAGAGGATCCTCGCACCACTGCTGCTCCGGCCCTTATTAACCGGGGAACAGCTCTCTCTTCTCAAAGCATTCAAGCTACAATCCTGAATAAAACATTTTAAAGGATCCTCAAGAAAATTCAGTAGTAAATTCAGCAAATTTGTAATTTGATTCTATATAATGGAGCTCCGATCTAAAAACGTCCTCACATAATCGAAAAGCAACTGATGTGCAATGTTTTTAGGTTAATATGTAAATTCAGAGCGAGCCATTTTTGAAAACAGATTCAGATTACATTTTTTTTTGCGGTTTAGCTAGGAGACACAATATATATGCAGAAACGATTAATATGAAAATGTCCTTCTTTGAGGACGGTAAAATAAACTGAGATAGCAGTGTTAGGTGAGAATTGAAATCATATTTGAACATGTTGTGTTTCAGAGAAGTGTGAAGCTCAAATGCAGGACTTACATGAGGGGTCTTTCCATACGACTTCCCAGAGATCCCACCACCTCTCCCAGAGTACAGTACATCTGGCCCAGGAAGTCCTGCACACACACACACAAACACACGGTAGGAATGGGAGCTAAATTTGGGGCGTTTGAGTCCAAGGTGCCTGATATCTCAGTACACAAATCAACATGAAATCAAAATGGACCCTTATTTATCATGAAAAATAAGCTATTATAATAATTCTTACTATTACTTTATAATATTATAAAGCATTAGTTACATTAGCAGAAAAGAAAAGTTGTTTCAGGGGCAGAATTTTTATGATTTTTATTTTATTTTATATATAATATGGACAAATTAATCATTCACAATAAGATCAGGAATGTGTATTAATAAGCTCCTCTCAGAAATATTTCACAGAAATATGAAAGTCAAATGGGTTGTGAACTTGTTAAACCTGCAAGCTGGTATTTATTCTCCAGTGGGAAATGGGAATGACAACATTCTCTCTATACAAATTCCCATGCGGACATCTTAAAATGAATATTTCATATTCAATGTATTCAATCCTAAATAGACATAATTAAATAAAGTCTTTACTAGTTAACATCATAAATTTACACAAATTTTAATAACTATACAATATTTTGACCCAAAGCAAATTACACCACTATATATTTTTTACATTATATATATATAATCAACACCTGTGACATAAAAGTGCCTAAAAAACAAGTATATGGATGAAAATATGATCTTATTTTAGATTAGCTCATGACAGGCTGCATGTGGGCAAATGTTGTGGCAGAAAGGTTTTGCAGATGGAAATGCAGGACAGAAAAAGCAGACGTCTCCTGAGAGAGCTGAGAGAGAGCATCTCTGAACATCAACCCCACAGGTGCACTCTGGGATATTGTGTGACCTGTGGTTCTGGCCCCAGAAAATGCTTGAATAAATCACGATAAAACCCCCATGATGAGGGTCAAACAAGCTGTCTATAGAGCCACACACATACAGAAAATATTTCTTAAATTTACCCAACACACTAACAGGCACACAAACAAACACAGGTTTACATTTACAAGAAAACACTTACATGTTTGGACAGGTTTTCACTCTTTGAGTCAAGGTCATACCTATGAAAAAAAGGAAAACTCTGTAAATAACACTGAATGAAACACTTGTAGAGATGAAATGTGTCATTTCTGTGGCACCCAACGGATGGAAGTCCTAAAATCCAGAAATGAGTTAGCATCTTTTTTGGTTAAATGCCTTAAATAAGGTCTGTGTTTAACACAATTTCAAAATATTTTCATGTTTTTTCTACAACATAAAATACATCAGTAATACCCCACTTGATTGTATGTGTCTTGAATAAGGCGGTTGGCTTGAGAAACCTAGAGGCTGTCAGGGACATTACACATCATCGGCCGAACAGGCAAACTCATCTACTCACTAGTCTGCTTCATACTTTTCTGTTGTATTATACTCGTGTATTAACTCACATTTTCCAACTCGTAGTTAATAAAAAAATATTAAAAGAGTTGTCGGAAACTTAATGATGGTGATGTTGAAGTCATGTGACCCTGGTGTAGGACACACAACAGGAACGAGCGTAATTGGCAATGGGATGCGAGGAAACTTAAGTTGATGAGTTCATTTATTGATTTATGATGAGTTGATATCGCGTTTTAATATGCTCTCGGTCATAGAGATTTTTAGATGGATATCGAAGCATTTTTTGGTTGGGTAGAATCTGCGACCTCTGACCCAGTTTGTTTGCTGGCTTCCATGCCTGCAGTATGCTGGGTTTTCCGCCAGCTGGCAATCTGTGGTGGCGAAATACTATTGGGTAAATTGGCAACCAAAACAAAAACGGACATTCTGACACCGAACGCACATTTCAAAGTAGAATAACTGGCTGTAGAAGTGTTTTTCAGAGAAACGAGTATGTGGACTCAGAATGTTTCCTAAATCTGCAAACATATTATGGTATTTGTATGCTTTACTACAGTCAAAAACTTACATTCAGCACCTTTAACTTCTGGCAGTTTTATGCATGACCATAACAGCTAGTTTTCTGGAAATATGAATAAAAACACTGTCATTTTTAAATAACTAAACACTGTGTTGTGTTGTCAAAGTTGATATTGTGCCTTTATAAATGATCATATACTTGCATGTGTCATTATATTATTAACATTTTTCCAAGTTCAAATGAAGTTGACCAGCGAATGTGTGTTTTTTCTGTCAGAACGGTTGCATCTGAGGCAGTAAGTGCACTGCATTACGCTTTCATGAACTTACAGATTATAAAGTTTACTGTAGCTATATGGGCGCTCCATTTTTATCTCATGTTATTAAATATGAAGTGCTATGCACAGGCTACTTAAGACAAAAGCTAAACTAAGACACGCTTATCCGCTCCTCAAATACATAAAACATTAGCGTTTATACAGTGTTTCTTGAGGAAAGAAAACGCTGTACTTAATAAAAGAACGAGTTGTTTATTTACCCTTACATTGCAAACAAGCAGAGACGGTGCGACTCCAAACTGCGTGCGGCACTTCTTTCAGATAGAGACGGGGCGGAGATGAGGTTTGATTGACAGATTGAGGATCCAATGGTGTTACGAGATTTAGTCACAAGCTCTTTTTAATGTTTCATTCGTTATACTTGCAAACCCCACAGACTGGTGTAGAGGGTGACCAATAGTAATGATTTATCCAGCCTTGTCTGCAATAAACCAAAGCCAATGGGAAAATCCTATTGGATTTTTTGTTGAGGGAACCAGGCTGCTGCTAGCTGGCCTACAAAAATATGTCATCCCTGCAGCACTATATTGCAAAAATAACTAGATTATTTTCACCTCAAATATAGATAATATGGGTGACTCCAACACACTCTCATGGCAATTCAATGCTTTTTCAAATTGGTGGAGAATTTGTATTCATTCCAGAAACTGCACACTTTACCTTTAAGTCATGTTTTTTACTGGTTGTTTTCTGTATGACACTGCTTCTGTTTTCTCGTGACATTCTGAATGAACACGAGCCAGTTGTTCACCGGCAGCTTAAATGAAGCCTCAGTGGGTGGCAAGCCTACATGTTTGAGGAAAAATCTGTCATGTTGGGATACATGTTATTTTCCTCTCAGCATGAATCTGCACTCTTGGCTGTCTCTCTCTTTGTCTGTCTGTCTTATTCTTCCTCCCGCTGTGCTAAATGAGCAGCGTCAGCATGTGCGGTCCAGCCACGCAGGAGAGACTACTGAGATCGAGACATGCTTTTACCTGACCAAACATTCATGTTGAAATCTCCTGTCTCCTGTCATGTCAGTATACTACATGTTTTACTTTAGCTGTGATGTTGTATGTGTGCTAACTTTATGTCAAGAATCTACCACACACACATACTCAACACAGTCTGCAGGAGTATCGTTTTTGGCTTGTGCTGGCTATTGCTATGGATATCATCAATGCCAAGTACACTGAATGATTTGTCACTGACAAGTGTATTAAACAAGGGCGTAGTTTGAACATCTTGGCATGTTTTGGCGTCGGAATAGGAACAGCTCGCGCAATTCTTGGGAGCGCGCTGGTTAACACACGCACGGTATGGTGATTTGCGTGCCACGAATGCACAATAAACCAGACTCCAGTCATATTGCGCTGATATTTGGTCCATTCAGCTTGGATGGGAACTTATAAAGCGCATATAAAAGCTCTGAAAGCGCGATGTATAAAATTAATTAATGGGGGGGTTGTATGCCAGCCTCATCAGCCCTGAAGTGCCAGCCTCATCAGCCCTGTGAAGACCTCATCGACACGACAGCCATCGGCACTGATCCTCAACAAACTCGTCTCCATACCGGCGTGATGACTCCGATCTTCAACCCGATGGAACTGGATAAATATTCTGAATGTTCTGATCCAATCTGACTTCTGACCTGTAATGCTCGTTCTCAGAGGAGAACTGGCCCCCGACTGAGCCTGGGTTCTCCCAAGGTGTTTTTCTCCATTCTGTCTCCTGATGGAGTTTTGGTTCCTTGCCACTGTTGCCTTTGGCTTTTGGCTTGCTTAGTTGGGGACATTTAATATTTAATATATCTGCAAAACTTAAGGTGGACGATGACGCAGTTTTCCTCTAGAAACAAACTTTCTTGTATATACTCACCTAAAGGATTATTAGGAACACCATACTAATACTGTGTTTGACCCCCTTTCGCCTTCAGAACTGCCTTAATTCTACGTGGCATTGATTCAACAAGGTGCTGAAAGCATTCTTTAGAAATGTTGGCCCATATTGATAGGATAGCATCTTGCAGTTGATGGAGATTTGTGGGATGCACATCCAGGGCACGAAGCTCCCGTTCCACCACATCCCAAAGATGCTCTATTGGGTTGAGATCTGGTGACTGTGGGGGCCATTTTAGTACAGTGAACTCATTGTCATGTTCAAGAAACCAATTTGAAATGATTCGAGCTTTGTGACATGGTACATTATCCTGCTGGAAGTAGCCATCAGAGGATGGGTACATGGTGGTCATAAAGGGATGGACATGGTCAGAAACAATGCTCAGGTAGGCCGTGGCATTTAAACGATGCCCAATTGGCACTAAGGGGCCTAAAGTGTGCCAAGAAAACATCCCCCACACCATTACACCACCACCACCAGCCTGCACAGTGGTAACAAGGCATGATGGATCCATGTTCTCATTCTGTTTACGCCAAATTCTGACTCTACCATCTGAATGTCTCAACAGAAATCGAGACTCATCAGACCAGGCAACATTTTTCCAGTCTTCATCTGTCCAATTTTGGTGAGCTCGTGCAAATTGTAGCCTCTTTTTCCTATTTGTAGTGCTTTGCTGCATACCTCGGTTGTAACGAGTGGTTATTTCAGTCAAAGTTGCTCTTCTATCAGCTTGAATCAGTCGGCCCATTCTCCTCTGACCTCTAGCATCAACAAGGCATTTTCGCCCACAGGACTGCCGCATACTGGATGTTTTTCCCTTTTCACACCATTCTTTGTAAACCCTAGAAATGGTTGTGCGTAAAAATCCCAGTAACTGAGCAGATTGTGAAATACTCAGACTGGCCCGTCTGGCACCAACAACCATGCCACGCTCAAAATTGCTTAAATCACCTTTCTTTCCCATTCTGACATTCAGTTTGGAGTTCAGGAGATTGTCTGGACCAGGACCACACCCCTAAATGCATTGAAGCAACTGCCATGTGATTGGTTGATTAGATAATTGCATTAATGAGAAATTGAACAGGTGTTCCTAATAATCCTTTAGGTGAGTATATATATGAGAGAGAGACAGTAAACACATGGGCGACACTGGAGGGGCCAAGGGGACCCCCCATATTTATGCCACAAGCAAGAAAGACTCACTGTTCAGAGAGTCAAAGCTTGTCCACAGTCTAATCATTGGCAACCTCTAAGTTAATCTTGACTGTGCCGATGAACACCGCATCATGTAAAAAGACATTTTTCTTTCTAGCGCTGACAGAAAAAATACATGAGAAACACCATGAGGCAGGAGAGACTCTCGGACATTGCGGTAGACTACTGAATATTGAACGGGCCATTCATGTGGATTTGGATAAAACAGTTCATTGCTTTGATGCTGTGCCTGGTGGACGTCATTTAGCCCTTTACAGTGGCGTAGAGGACAGGCACACAGGGCCTAATAAATTATTATTATTACTATTATTAGCCTACTTTTATTATTAAATTTATATTACATTTCATTTGCCCCACAATAATTGTATAGGGCATCACCGCATAACCGACACTCTGCAAGGATAATAAAAGATTAATTAGATTAGCATGCTCTTCATTTCAAGAACAACTTGTTTAACACAAAATACTTCTCTTCTAATTTTTTCACTATGGGCCACAAGAGAAATATCATAAAAATAAATTAGATTCATCTCTCATCGTCTCTAAGAGTATATGCGCCGTTAATGCAGTGTTAGATGCCAAAAGCTCGGTCAGTTTTTACTTTCTGTAGTGAATAATTGCCTGAGGGTTTGAGACTTCTTTGCCAGCATAACTCTAGCGCAGAGTTTGCACATTGCTTGTGTGATATCCACTGGCTCGCCTTCATGGTTTAAAATGGAAATATTTTCAATATATATCCCTTCTGAGGGAACTCACACTGCATCATAGTACTGACACTTTGGAAACCCCTCTGTGTGATTGTGTCTGAAGCATGTATGTGAAATCAGTCCAATGGCGAAACTGGACGTCACGGGCATGTGACGCCACAACAAGGAAGAATGAAGAAGCTCTGTGTTGAAAACTGTCAGTATTGTATTTAGTATTGTCTGTCCTGATATTGTAACAGGATCACTAGACAAGTTATTATGGCCCTGCCCTCGCTTTATTATGGGTGGGGATACACACAATTTGTGTGTTGTTTGTTTGGGAGCCTAGCACTTCTATCCCCGGCAAATGAGGAGTTGGTGGAGGTATAACTCGAGCCGTGTCTAAGCTGAACATTGACTGGCCAGCCGAGAAACAGCCGATGCTACGTCTGTACGCTTTTCCCCTGATTGCTCTGCTCCCGGGAGTTCTGGAGAGAGCCCGCCAGGATGGGATAAGTCTACTACTAGTAGCGCCGTTCTGGCCGGCCCGAGTATGGTTCTCGGACCTTGTGTCCCTCCTCAACGGCTCTCCCCTAGAGATTCTGATCAGGAGGGGCATTCTTACACCCTAGACTGGGCTATGTCCATAAGGTTCCTACCCATGTGCCACAGCCTATAATCTTTCAAGCCGTTTGCCCTCCTCCTTTCAGAGATCAGGACCAGGAGAAGCTGTGTGAGAGCACTGGATGCATACATCCACAGAGCTGCCCTCTGGAGGAAAACTGATCAACTGTGTGTTTGCTTTGGATCACCTAAGAAAGGAATTCCAGCATCCAAGCAGTCATTAAGCAAGTGGATAGTCGAGGCTATCTCTGTTGCCAATGATGTCTCTGGTCAGCCTTCACCTTTGGTGACCAGTCACCTTCAACTATATGTACTGTGTGTGTGTGTGTGTGTGTGTGTGTGTGTGTGTGTGTGTGTGTGTGTGTGTGTAGTTGGTCAGTCATGTAATCATCCCCCCTGTCCTGATATTATCATATTCTGGAAGTGACATTTTAATGGATATGTCACATCCATCAGTGTTTGAGTGTGTGTACACCTGACAGTTTTACACCTGGTCCCTTCTCTGAGATCTGGGGCTCTATATGTGTGTATATATATACACACAAACGTCACTGCTGTTCTATTCAGCCTGTAAATCATGTATTATGTGCATCATGTGTCTCTAGGTGATTTGTAAAGGTAATGTACTGTACGTATGGAATGGATGTTTTAATTCTGTGTGGATGCTCTAATGGAGGATCTGCGGAGTGTTTTGACCACGTGCATGTGTGTGTGAGGGAGGTGAATAATGCATAAATGTATTTTCTGGGATACTGCTGTATAAAATGTGCTTCACTGAGCGGAAGCAAGCCAAAACCCTGCAGGCAGTGTGTGTGTGTGTGTGTGTGTGTGTGTCTGTGTGAGATCATACAAAACTGCATTAAATGTCTGTTTTTAAATGTCTAATTGTTTACAATGAACATGGAGATCAAATCTGTGTGCTCATGTTTTCAATTATTGACACACGAGTCAATTACGTGTTACTCAGTTTTTTAAATATGCATGGATTCATAAAAAAAAATTAAAAATAAAGATCTTTTACACCCCTTCTATCATGGACAGATTAGCAATTTCTGAATTAAAATACACTTTTGCTGTCATGTGTCCATAAAACAGGAAATTACATCAAAGACTCCTGTAGTCCCTCATGACTGTGTCAGTGTACCAGATTAAAAAAAAATTGTAATGAGAAATGTTTGATCAGTTTGTTTAGTGTTCATTATTTTCACAACAAATTTAAAAATAAGATTAATTAAGACGTTTATATTCACATATCAAGTGGTAAGGAACATAATTATTACATTTAAGTTGGAGGTTACACCATTTGACATTTAGAGATACATTTTTTTAAGTATATTTTCCAAAAAAAAAAAAAAGTTTATATATATATATATATAGTCCAGTGACTAGAAATGTATTCTCTTGATCCTTTTGGGCAATGAACATTAATCATGTCAAAAATGCATAATTTACCCAAACATATAATCTCAAACACAAACACATTTGCATGCTGATTATACTCACAGGTCAAAGCGTAAATTTTGTCTCTCCTCGAAGAAGTAATCTAGGATGAATTTGTGCACAAAGTCTGGATTCAGCGTGTTATCGATGACTTCTGTCCTGCCGAACTAAACAATAGAACAGCAAACAGCATCACATAACCAGCATGAATAAAAAGTAATGTTTAAAAACACAGGTCTGAAAATACAATACCTCTCTCCACTCCCTGTTCGCCACCGTCTGAGTGTACAGCACGCAAACTACACAGAAACAAAGTTAAAAGAAAAGATTTATGAAAATTGCCTTGATGCGTTAAAATCCAACCTTTTTAGAGAGAAGAGTGAAAACAGCAGCCCTGGTTTGTTTGTTTTGGTTTGTCAATTCAGCAAATTAAGAAATCAAATATGCACAAAAGGCAACAAAAGATGTGTGGAGCTCTGGAGACATTATTGGCTCATTTGTCTTGCATGCAATGAGAAGAGCGGTATCATTAACACACACACACACACACACACACACACACAGAACTTTCCATTGACATAATGATTTTTATACTGTACAAACTGTATATTATATCACATAACCCTAAACCTACCCATCACAGAGAACTTTCCGCATTTTCAAAAAACTTAATTTCATATGATTTATAAGCTTTTCCTGTCAGTTTTATTTGGTCCCCATAACATAGGGAATACCAGATACACACACACGCACGCATCCGTCTCCCAGGACAGATATGAGTACAGGTGGTCATAAAGTTACACTCTATAAACTCTACGAGGCTCTAGGGTCCAAACCCAATATAAAGGTGGAGATTATGCACGCTCGGCAGATGATGATGGTCTTTTTTTAATTAGGCATATTTTTAGACACAGTCTGACGCCAGGTATTGGCTCGTGTTTAGAGGAAGGGCCCCGGGCAGACAAACAGATGCTCAGAAACAGAATTATTTCAGCCGCCTGCCGTTGCTTGTGATATGAGTTGGCGAGACTTGTGAGCAGGCGTGCGTGTGTGTGTGTGTGTGTGTGTGTGTGTGTGTGTGTGTGTGTGTGTGTGTGTGTGTGTGTGTGTGTGTGTGTGTGTGTGTGTGTGTGTGTGTGTGTGTGTGTGTGTGAGAGTGTGTGAGTGTGTGTGAAAGAGAGAGATAAATCTGCCTCAGCTGTCTAAATGCATTCAGAAACTCTTCTAACTTTCATTCTGTCAGCTGGGTGTTTAGACACATATGGCGACCTGGACAGTTTCCACAAATACACACGCATGCACAATAACATGCACTGAAATGTACATATAGGACTATAGATGAGAGCACTGTCATAGATCTATTCTTTGTTGTCATAGAAACCTCCTTCACATATAAGTTGGGAGCAACCAGCCTCTGGGTCATTTTTGGCGCTAACACCCTTCTTCAAGTAGGGCTGTACGATATTAGAAAAAACTGACATTGCAATATTTTGTTTTTCTGCAATATATATTGCCATATATATTTTCTGACTTGAATATTTAGAAAGAATAAATCATTCTAGAAAGATTGGGGTGATTTTGTAGGAGAGTGCATCTGCACAGAAAACATAAACACATTGTAAGCATAGATAAATACAATAGAACAAACTAAGATATAAAATAAACAGTGATTTATGTTTTTCAGATAAGTCTAACAGTATTCAGGTACAGAAATTGAATAATCAAATGTAAAATAACACTGTATAGTCCTCACTGTATAAATGAAATATAATGAATCTTTGTATAAGCTTCAAAAGTGATTTTCTCAATGTATTTTGCTGTTTGATTAACAGTAATGACACAGACAGCAGGAGTATTAGGCTGGCACTTTAAGACCAAATGCACAAAACCATATAATGATACGCATAATACAATGAGAATTTTCTTTCTCCTTTAGGTTGACGTAAGCCATAAGCGACTGTGTTTAGGACACTCACTGAGACGGGCATAATGACATAATTTTGTGAGCACAAATAGACAGGAAGAAAATCTGATTCTGTGATCGCGCACAGAAAACCGTGTCTTCTTGCACAATAATGGTTTAAAATCACTTGAATGTTTCAAATGACAAGACCTAAAATCTGTGCAAGTGATAATCTTTCGCTCTACGATGGTTAGACTTTGCTCTTAATCAGAGAATCACGTGCATGTCAAACCATGGTGTCTGTACGGATCAACTATGATCCAGCAATGTGACGATCACGGACGCACACGTCGCAATATCGATTCTAATACAATATATCGTGCAGCACTACATTCAAGTATGCTATTTCACAAAATATGCAAGTACTAATATCTTGATTTTTTATGTGGGATAATCTGTAGAATATTGGGAATACACTGGGAATAACCAGTGTTCTCCAAAATGGGGATGACGATTTGTAGTTTAATTCTTGTGTAATTCCTTTGCTCCCCTTTGCTTTGTTGGTGGCTGTTTCTCACCATTTATTTACTTCATATTAATGTTAACGTTTATCACTATTAATGTTATAATATAAAACATTGCAGTTCATATGAAAGAAAAGCATTTGCAGTATTTTTTATGGGATGGGGTGGGGGGGTGGGGGGCACTATGTAAAATCTTGCCTAGGGCACCAACAGAGCCTGGACCGGTCCTGAAATGAATCTTGCAGCTCTACAATATCTCATTAATAGAAACACCGTCTCTTTTCAGGCTAGATATCATCATTAGACAGAGTTTATATTAAATCCAATTAAACATGGGCAATTTCAGATACGTAAACGCAGTTTTATCCACATCAAATTTTCTGTTATCACATCTATTAAACTAACAGTTTCTGTTCAGGTTTTCGACTGAAATCTCGGATCATCATGGTTAATTTACCTGAAGTGGTTTTGCTCTGATGATCGGTTCTGAGAGGACGAGCGCTGATACAGAGCCTGATTTCACCAAGTGCAAAATGTTCCTGGAACAACATTCCAATCAACCAATCAGATCTGAGGGACAAGCTTACAGTTTATGTCAAGTTTAGGCTTAAAACCAGGGTTCGGTGCTTCTAAAGCAGTGTTATTCACCTGTCTGATTTTAGGGATAAGTTATGGGTAGGGTTAGGTTTAGGGGATGGGATTTTTGGACAGGAATGTTGACCCAGGAACGTGTCTAACTCGACAAAATCAGGACGTGCCGCAATGATGGAGAAGCATGTCCATTGGCTGCAACCTGCATTTATTACGGCCAATCACAAAAGTCGATATTGTGCATCCAACCGTAGAATACTCCACTGCTTTTTTATTATATACTGAACTCGGATCGCTTTCGTAGGCTATTGAGTGAATAAAAATATAGAAACCCCTTTCATTTTCCTAAAAAAAAATCAAACCAATTTGAACTGGAACGCCATCCCCTCTCAAAATTCTAATGAGTTTTTCAAGCAACATGGATGAATGATTTCTTTTTTGTTGGGGTAAGAATTACGCACAAAGACAATTCTCAGGGCCTTCATCATCACGATCATGATGAGCAGAAGAGCTGTAGGAGAGTCGTCTTATATGTGCTGAGTCTGAGCTGTGCTGACGTGATGGGGCCAGTCACGCAGCGCTACAACTCCTCCCATCATACACCGGCCAAAAGACACTGGAATCCGGGACTCCAGGAGGCTAAATATAGCCTCATCGCTCACTGTGTGTGTGTGTGTGTGTGTGTGTGGCCATCCACAGCGCTTGATGTCATATTGCAGGCAGTATAATTTGTGTGTTTAGGGGGAAGGACCATTTCTTGTTGCATTGATGTCTTAATTCAAGCTTACTTGTGTCATATGCTTTTCATAATAATAAGTCCCAAGTCTTAAATAAGATCTCTTTAATTTCCCAGGTAATTCTTCTGCACAGCAGTGATCAAAATACATGCTGTTTGCATGTACATAATATTTCAATTAATATCCATATTCTGGTTAAGCCTTTATTCTAAAAAGCAGGTTAACATGTTTCACACGTTCCTTTAGCGCAACAGGCAGAACATGATGCTAGCAAAACCAAGGGCAAGGGTTTGATTCCCAAGCAACACACACACTCATAAATGTAGTTTAATGCGCTGTAAGTCTTTTTGGATGAAAGCTCATCCTTTTCACTTGAAAAAAATTGGGTCACGGCATAATGACCATGGGAAAATGTGGGTCCCCATTGGTCAAACCAGTGCACTAACACAGATGGTCAACACATGCATGCACACTGGAAAGTGTTGGCTTTGGCCATGGTCTGCACTAATTCTTAGAAGTTATGTAACAATGTATTTGTACTTTGTATGTACTTTAATTTCAGGTATCTCTTAAAGGAACACGCCGACTTTAGCTTATTCACCGTATCCCCCAGAGTTAGATAAGTCCATACATACCCTTCTCATCTCCGTGCGTGCCGTAACTCTGTCTGACGCACCCACCGCTAGCCTAGCTTAGCACAAAGACTGGAGGTAAACGGCTCCAGCTAGCATACTGCTCCCAATAAGTGACAAAATAACGCCAACATTTTCCTATTTACATGTTGTGATTTGTATAGTCACAGCGTGTAACAAATAACAAGGTAGCATGAGACACAGCCATCTTCTAACCGTATACATACTGGAACTATATTCTCAGAAGGCGAAGCACTGCTACTTGGGCGGAGATGAAAAGGGTATGTATGGACTTATCTAGATATGGTGAATAAGCTAAAGTCACAAAAAGTCGGTGTGTTCGTTTAAAGAGATAGTTCACCCAAAAAATAAAAAAATTCTGTCATCATTTTCTCACCCTCATGTTGTGAACACAAAAGAAGATGTTTTGAAGTATGTCAGTAACCAAACAGTTGATGGACCCACTGACTTCCATGGTCATTATGCCACAACCCTTTTTTTTTTTTCTTTTTTTTTTTTGCATTATACCTGCATGCAAATTTTTCCCAGCTAACACACAAAGTTAATTTATTGGTACTTTTTGGTAATTTCATGACTTACTAATTGACAATGCAACTACAACGTTTTTCTCAGGCACTCCTTACTTAACCTAAGTCTGACAGAAAGAGTCAATAGCTTTCATGCATGTCTTTCAAAATAAAAGTCTCGATTCAGAAAAAAAAAGAAGAAAAAAAACATGTTGTTGTTGTTTCTTTGACCCCACACTCCGCGACCCACCAGAGAAACCCACCAGAGAAACACTGCACTAACCGCTAAGAGTTTGCGTCAAGAGAAAAATATACTTTGAGCTTAATGTTCCAATCTAAAAAATTTACTTCTGACACCTCCAATCCAGGCTTACTGGAAAAACGTGCCTGTGGCGACATTTCTGCAAAATGATATTATGCTGCTTCTTGCATGTTTTGCGACGCTTTCAAAGCAAAATGTCCAGTGAGTGACACTAAAAGCTTGTTCGGTTTTATCCGAAAAAGATGAATGTTTTGGAAATTAAATGTCTGGTGAGTGGTGCTAAAAGTTTAATGCTCGTGTTTGAAAAAAGCACCTAACCTAAACTCTACCGTAAACCCAACCAATAGTGTTAAAGCAAACATGAAGTAAAAACCCATTTGCTGAAGCAACCATGCCATTTAAGCTTACTCCTAGCATCTGAGCTTTATAGCTTCTATCTGTCATGAGTGGCTGCACAATAGAAGTGCAAGAAGATGAAGATATATCACTAAAGTCTTTAATTCAGAACTCACGGTACAAGAAACACAGGAAAAACAAACACAAAGCGTTTATGAGACAAGGCAAAGAACTGAACAGAACAGGGAGTGTAAATACACAGGAGATAGCGAGGAAATTAATGAGACAACATGTGAATGGGATAAATAATCAGACACACTGGGAAAACTGGCACTAAACACAATGAAATATCACACTGATACTATCAAAATCTGCTAAGGGGTAATTAAATGTAACAAATCATATAAAAATATACCATCTTTTACAGCGCTTCGCTTTCTCTGGCAGCACAAAAAATCAAACAGCCTAAAATGTCTTGACACTGTCAATATAAAATTCACTCTTCAGGACTTTCACAACAGGAGTCAGTTGCTCAGAACATCAGGAGAAAACATGAAGATATTAGAAAAGAGAAAGACTGTGTCTTTCCTGCTCGTGTCCCACATCCCTCTCAAAGCGCAGAGCGATAGGCTATATGACACATCTTTGTCGGGAAATATAAAACAAATGTTTTTTAAATAATATTTAACTTTGTTATATTATTTAGGTTACCAAAATTTACTGATTTTTTCCCCCCAATGTTTTCCAGGCTGTAGTGTTGGTGTTTCACTGACGGAAGTGCTAAAATAAACACACGCGTCGATTACAAAATGGAGGTTTAAGTTTAAATAAAAAACAAATTAATTCCTTTATATAGAATAAAACAAATAATAGGCTAAATAGAACAAGGTATTGCTAGGCTTGCTAGCACAATTAGCGCAGCTCACATTTCAATAAACGTAACGTGACGTCACAGTAAAATCTCACATTTGAGTTTTAACAAGCTCCTATATTTCGCAGTAGATTCATTTAGATTGATAATAACAGGTAAAAGGGCTAATACATTTTGTTTCTATGAATCTATTTTCCACAGTGTTTCTATTTTCCACAATGCTTAACCAAAAATACAAGATCAGGCATGCGCTTCTGTCCATACAAGCTCATGCAGTTGTGCGCTGAGACAGAGAATACTCCAGGTGCTGGGAACACTTTAGTAGGCTAAGAAGTAGTATATAGCGAGGTTGGGTTCCTTCAACTGTCCATCATATTAAAAAGGGCTAGGCTATATAAGATAATTGTAAAAAAGAGTATTGTATTTCGCCAGATTTTATAGTGTGAACATATTCAAGCGCGAGTGAGATGCCAGGTGTGCGAAAGAAACAACAATAAAAAAATTAATATTGGAATCCCCAAATTGAAAATTGAATACCAACCCACTGAAAGAATATTAGAATATTTGGGTTCAGCCCTAGTAATGGTAATGCATCTTGGCCGACCACATGTGATCGGTTCACCGAAAACACATCTTCATACCAGGTGGAAACCGGCTTTCTCTCGCTCGCTCGATTTCTGGGAAATTGTCTATAATTTACAGGCATCAGGGAGCCGTTATCAATATACGGGAGACTCCAGACCTTTTGGGAGAGGTGGGACGTCTGCATATATACTCAACGTGTGTTATGTATTTTGTACGTTATCGTCTCTGACAGCATGTTGAAGCCGTTCAGGCCGCCATTGTCTCCCTCTTCTTGGAAAGCGACGATGGAGTAAAATCATCTGGTAGTTTGGGTTTTCCAGGAAATGCGTGTATTCGCTGGACCTCTGCTTCTCGTAATACTACCGTGTATTGAGCATGTTACTTTTTGACAGACATCGATGTTGTGATATTCAAATGATGTAGTTTTGAAGACAGATGGATCGCAAGGTAATAATTTTATATTTCTTATTTAGTGCAGTGATGGATGCCCATGAGTGAGTTATGTCTATGTTTTAATTTCTAACATTCCAACCGACAGCCAGCATAAGTTTTTGACGGACGTGAAAACATGCGTAAGGGGTGAACTGTTTGATTTTTGGGTAATTATAAAACGTGCTGATCGAAGGCGTTCGAAATCTTTATTTCATGGCTTAAATAAATTACATGTTACTCAGAAACTCAGAAATGTTATATTCAGCTGTGGCAAATGCGTTGACTTTTGAAAGTCAAGTTAATTTCTTTACCAGGAAAGGAGTGGTTTTGATGCACAAAGTTGTATAAGACTGAAAATACTGGTTGAGGCCTGATTTATGAGACAAAAGAGCCCTGTTGTGTTGGCTAATTAACATTCGACCTCCCCCATACACCTCACTTCCTCTCAGAAACAACAAAGAACTCACACAAGAACATGGTTTAATGTGAATGTTTATCATTGACTGTTATGCTTTTGGTGTCATTTGAAATGTCTCAAAGTGAGTGGTACAGATATCTCATATCCAGATAGATAAAATAAAAGGAAATAAGGTTTAGAGAAGTTTAGAGATAAGGCCAGATAAGGCAACCCCCCTTCTGTGGGATAGAAGCCATTTGAGGGTGGTGTCCCCCATCCCCCATGTCACCTGGTCAAGAGAGGATAAAGGAAGGTGTGCTCGGGCTCTCTGGTCTCTTCTTTGCTGGACGTGAATGGAATAGGTGGTCTCTCTCTCTCTCTCTCTCTCTCTCTCTCTCTCTCTATATATATATATATATATATATATATATATATATATATATATATATCTTTCTCTCTTTCCCTTTCTCTCTCTCTATCTCAGGTAGGCTACAAGCTGGGTAAGATTATTTGGTGTAACCAATGTATAACCATGTTCTAGATATTTGAATTGATTGTGGAATTGATCTCTGATATCTGAAATATTAAATTGTTACATGTGATTATTCCAACTGATTTTGACATTGTTTATTTAATGGTTAAAATGAATAGTCATACATTCGCTCACCTTTAGTGAGGCACAGATGTTATTAAAACCTTTCATTTATGGAGTCAGATGAAGTAACGAGTAAACACATATGATTAATGTATTACAAAGTTAACTAACCAATACTTTGCATGAGTGAGGACAGAACACGTGATACCTTCCCCGTGTATTGGCGAACCGGCAATTGGACCAATATAGCGGGCCTTACAGTTGTTTTTAGTTTATCTTATAACCAAAATCTTTTATTCAAACTTGGAAACTTGGTCATGTTGTAAATAATAGTGAAAAAATCACTTTTTAAAATGAGCACCCCCCACCTCAAGTGCAATACTGTATCAGATGAGCCAAGCGAGTCTGAAAAGCCAAGATGTAGAATTGTAGCTACTTCTAGTGTTCATTTGAGCTGGAAACAGCAGTTGAAATGTATGTATATTACAGTATGTTTTTGGAGTTGTGCAAAAATGTAGGCAGAGGTCAATTTTTCTAGTTTTTTTTTTTCTTAAATAATTGGTTAGACCACAAGGTGGCCACACTGTCCTGGTCCACTGTTTCTCATTCGAAAAAGAAACGGAAGAGATGTAACAACACAAAACCACTGGAGACCAAAACAACAATAGACTATAGATACAGTAGGCCTACCTGCAACTATAAAGACATTGGTACTGGTCAAAACGTCTGCAAAGAGAAAAATCGAACTTTCTATTGCATATGTGTGTAACGTGTTTGTTTGTCTTGTCGTGTCATTTGACCCAGTTTCTACTTTGTTCCTTTGATTGTTGTATTCAGTTCACCTGGTGTTTTTTAATTCTCATTAGTTCCCTTTATTTAATCCATGCATTTAAACCCTGAGTTCTCCCTTGGTCTCTGTTCGTCTTCAAAGGTGAAGAAAAATGTTCCCAAAACTTCAAAGACCTCAGTACAGCGAGAGCTTAGCCACACATGGGGCTAAGCCAATCAAAAGAGAGGTCATTTGCATATAGAAGTCTTAAAGGCACAGAAAAAATTAAAATAAATAAAATTTTAATACAAATAGTCAGAGAGAGAATGGAAAATGGACATAAAAACCCCCCCCCCTAAATTATGTCTATTATTATATATTGACTTCCAGGGGTATAATGTTGCAAAGGTGTGACTCCTTTAATGGAAGGAAGAAAAGTTGTTTACTTCGCAAACAATCAAATACTTGGCCCAATTTCAAGATGAAAATAGAATTTTCTTAGCAGAAAAAACAATCGAAACAAAACCTTTTAGAGCATATAATGTGCATGTGAGCGTGTGTGTGTGTGTGTGTGTGTGTGTGTGTGTGTGTCAGAAACAGTCAGTGTAATCAGCCATACAGCAGAATGAACAATGCAAGCCTGCAGTCAAACGAATCTGTATGTTCATTAAAGCTGTGAATGTATCTGAACACAACATCTGGATTACACAATACAGTTGCAACCCACGTGAACATACAACACGTGAATATGCAATCAAAACAAAACCACACACACAAATACAAATGCGAATAATACTCTCCTGCATATGAAGGAAAATGCTGTATCTGCTGTATGCCTGCATGTGCATCTTCTTTTATATGCAGCATTAATATTATTCCCATTTGTATTTCTGTTTCATGCACAAGCTTTCTAATAAAACAGCATAAGCATTAGGCAGGCAGGTAAGATTTCACACACTAATGACGCTCCCGACGGGGATCAGAGCTCTGCTGATGAGTGTGATAACTGCATTTTTCTAGTACTGTGATTTCAGTGGGATGTGCTAGTGATACGTGAGCTTTCAGATAACCCCGATCTCTTTACCTACAACGTTTCAATGCGTACTAGAATAAATGGACAAGCTTCTTAAAATGTGACGTGTGAAACCAAAGGCTTACTTGGATCAGACTTTGAGAAGGTGTCTCTGTCCAAGAGGTTTCTGTGGTAGAAAGAAAGAAATGAAGAAACAGGAGTTAATAAAGTCCACTTTAAAGGGTTTTAAGGAAAATCAAGCTCTCCATTACTCGAAATAAAACATTAACCTAACATCATGAACTCTGAATGAATAATGTTAATTAGCATATGCGAAAATTCATTTAAATGCAATTATACACAAAGTTTTGATACAAATACACACTCGGCATAAAGTCTTGTGTTGGTGGAAATATGTCAGTGGATTTTATCCTATGTTCAGTGGTGTTGAACTCTTCAGCCGTTACGAACATTCAAGTAAGGCAGGGTTTGCCAACCATCCCAAGATGAAATATACATCATTGTGATTCAACGCATGGCAATGCATCACAGTGTCATAATTGAGTCGTGATTGAAACTGTGCCAAACGCACAAGAGAGACTAGAAAGTGAATCTGTGATATCACTCTCAATCTCATTTGCAGGGATCACTTTGTGCCGAGCGTCTGAGAAGCAGCTCTGACTGAGAAATGTAGTTTTCAGAGGTTTGTGAATGAGTTCTCTTTATTAATTGCAGGAATTATATGAATCAACAAATAAATCAATACAAACAGCAATCCAGCACATGAAGTATCAATGTAACATTGTGAGAGAAAGAAATGTGATATAGCATAGTGTCAGGCAGTGGATCACTGAAGGAAATCTCACACACACACACACACACACACACACACACACACACACACACACACACACACACACACACACACACTGATCTCTTCTGACAGCGCAAAGTGAATCATTACATCTCTCACAGTAAAACCTCGATAGGGCAGGGGAAAAAAGTCTAAGGATGCCATGGCAAGAACACTGGACACACTCCATACTTCTCAATATTCTTCTCACTTGTCAACTGTTCTCTCACAAATATGATTACACACCATTCATAAGTTATTCATAAGTTTAAGTTATTCATAACATGATTTGAACTTGCAAATTATATATAAATACGTAACCAATATAAAAATATGGAACTGATTAAACAACTAAATGAATTACGTTCTTTATAATCCTAACTAAATATAGTATAACCCATAATACATACACAAACTGAATACACTGTATACACTATAAACGTAAATGAATATAATCAATAACACAATCCCCAACTGAATATTTAACTCATAAATAACTGAATATATTGTAACTAATAACCCATATGCCCAACGGAATATAGCCAATAACCAAAATACATCCCATACACTGAATATATATCACATAAGCCCGAATTAATATATCACCAATTATCCATATGGTGAAAATCCAGCTTTTAATGTTGTTTATATGTCTGTGGTGTTTTTAATATGCTTTAAGACAAACCATGTGTAAATTCATAAGTCGACACCATTGCTGAGTATTTTTTGAAATCGCTGGTGTTTCTGACGTCACAAACTACCATTCAAACACATTCAATATTCATACATATTTTCCCTTCAAATAAACATTAGAAAGTACTGATCTGAAACAATCTGTGCTGAGAAAACCACTATATAACAATTTAAAAGTTGATGATGATGCCAAAAAGATTTGCACGCGCATGGTAAGATTTGTGGAAGTGTACGATTGTAAATTAAATTTATATTCATATTTATTTTGTTAGCGTGAAGCTGCAGTTTAACAATACATGAATTACATTACAGTACAGTAAAAAACAACAGTAAATGTTGCAAATCTTTTTTCTTACGCTTGAAACACAATGTACACCATTACAGTGCTTTACTTGTGCATGCAGTTTATTACAGTCGTATCTCCCTTGTTCTCGGTGTTATTTCACAGAATCACTTGATGGAAGATTTGAATAATCCATCTTCAGATTATTCTGTTCAGATGCTCGGTATGAAGGACCAAGACGTTTCTGAATAAATGACATGCATGCTCCCTGAACATGTAGATGATGTCATGAATACACAAGTATTCTGTCAAACTGAAGCAGAAGAAAGTACATAATGTGCCAATGTGTCTCTTTGCATATTTTTTGTTTTTAAATATGGAAGTGTTATAAAGGTTTATTGGTTACACTTTATTTTAAGGTGTAATTTATTTTTGGTTTAGGGTTAGTTGCATGTAATTATGCATAATTTACTGTTATTACTATGGTAAAGTACATGTTACATATGTAACAAGATCACTGTAAAATAAAGTGGTACCAGCTTATCTTTATATTGTCCTATTCATATAGTGTATTTGTACATGTAGATGTAAATTGACATATTTACAATAAAAACTAAAAAACTTGCATCAGCTTAATGTTTTTTTTTATTGTTATTTATTGTGTAGACCTGATAATTCCCTTGTATCCTTGATGATCATAGCTTTGCTGTTATATTAAAACAGTCTTTGCCTACTTGAATGCTAAATCAAAAATATACCAAAATATTTCGAACACAAGCTGCAAAAAAATAACTTTTGGTGGTGTTTTAGCACACAAGTACTTTAAAGCGTCAATACAACGCGAATTAACTTCATATTTTAAAAATGCTTAAATATGTCATTTTGGTGAGCAAAGATGAGGAGTTTTAAGGGATAAAAATATTGACTACATGGGGACTTTAACTAAATATAACCCATTACCCCAAATGCATCCAGAATATCCACCGTTTTATAATCCCAAATGAATATATACAGATCGGCATAGACACTGGATTTAAAACCAATAGCCTTTAACTCCAACAGAATACTGTATAACCAATCATGAACCCAACTCAATATATTACTGCATACAGTATGTAGCCATTGACCCAAAGGTCCAAATGAATATAACCATTAGCCTTAGGCTAAACTGAATATATAATCAACAGCGTAAAACTGCAGCTGAATAATTAACCAATTATATAAGAGCCCATATATAAGCCAACACCCACAATCACAACCTATAACAATAGCAGGTCCAAATGAATATATAACCAATAAACAATAACCCAAAATTGAATATATAACCAATGATGTGGCAGCAATCCAACATGCACAACTCATATAATCAATGGACATAGTCTTAAATCCAACAAACAGAAACACGCTACGGAGAACATAGGAGAATATACATGCTAAACTAGACGATAACAGGCAGGGAATAGAGCAAAACAGGAACAATATATACATGGTGAACATAACGAGATGAGACATGGCTGAGACTAATACGAAACTGTAGAAACAAACGAGGACATAATCAGTAACCAAGGAACCCAAAACTAAACAGAGCTGGGAAACAGGAACTAAAGGAAACAGAACAGAATGTCAAAATAAGAGTCCACATGACAGACCTATAACCCCAATGAATATATAACCAATAACACAACCATCACTCAATATATAACCCATAACTCTAACTGCCCAAATGAATACAGAACTAAATATCCTACGAACCCAAATGTATATTACCCGTTCCGCAAATGAAAACATGAGAAGAAAATAAACCTAATCTCAAAAACTCTTGCAACTGAGTCCATAACCTGATCCTATGCTCAGCGTTTAGTGATGTTCAGGCACTCAAGTGACGCAGACAGAAGCTCTTACGCACGAACAACATAATTTACACAAATAATGCGCTTGCCTTGCCTCACTGTACACAGCATGTTTGTTAGGTAAGAGTTTTAGTTATTGTGCAGCTGACACCATCCAATATACAGTACAGTCCAGCTGATGTCATCAACCACCATTCACTCCCACAGCCGTGACAACTGGCTTAAAGCTAGCTCACAAACATGCACAGAACTCAGAGAATGTGCAGATACGGCATACTGTACTTTTGTTTATATATACTTTATGATACCCAGAAAGGCCCTTTGAACATTGATGGTTAAAATTTGAAGACTAAACACGAGTCTCGCCTCTCTACGCCACAGATCCCCGTGCCACCTGAGCAAGGCAGACCCAGCCATTACAGAGCAAAGCCCAAACATCCCTGTAGCTGGAGTACAGCAAACGCTCCAAAACCAGAATATCCTCATTAAACATTTACACGGCCGTTCCCCCACAAAACAGCGCATTCCCATTTCAAATCCCAGCACACATTAAACGCTCTCCGTCACAAACCAGCCCGACTGCCAATCAGTTCCACTCACACTCCCGGTCCTCTTATGATTTTAATCAATGTTTATCTCTGGTCCTCTTCCGGACTCGTTCCGCATTCATATTTAGAGCATGGTGGCACAACACTGAGGAATAATTCATGAGGAATGTAATTGTAGTGGCACTAATGAGGACGTGCCCCCTGAGGGACTTTAATATGGAAAGCCCCGGTAAAAACTCGCACTCGGTAAAGATCACCAAATTGACGAGCGCATCAAGACTGACATTATAACAGTATTAATAACACATGAAATCTTATACTGATTCCAAACTGCAGGATTGTGAAAGTGTGGCTTTTAAATATGTTTGATAAAAACAGGAGTGGAGAAAACATTCTGTAACACTTTAGTTTAGGATCTCAATATTAACTAGTTGCTCATTAGCATGCATATTACTAGCATATTGGCTGATTATTATTACTTATAAAGCACATATTAATGCCTTATTCTGCATGACTATATTCTACATCCCTCAATCACCCAATACCTAAACTTTACAACTACCTTACTAACTATTAAACAGTAATTAGGAGTTTATTGAGGCAAAAGTCATAGTTAATAGTGAGAATTGGACCCATATCTACTGTCCAAATGTTCTTAATGGACATTATTAGAAATGTCTCATTAATATTGTCAAAGATATGTTGCATTAGGGAAGCTAAAATAGTTACATTGATTAAAAAATAATAATAGTACGTACACAAGAAATATTATGAAAAGAGGATTTTATGTTTTTTAATTATGTTGTTTAATAGCCAATTTAATTTTGGATTTCCAAAACAGTTTCAATAAATAAAGTTCTTGTAGTATCTCTTCTTAAAAAAATCTTTCAAAAAAAATCTGTGATAATGTTTTAGGCATTAGAGATTTTGCTGACTTTTTCTTTAAGTCAAGTCAGCTTTATTTCTACAGCGCTTTACACAATAGAGATCGTTTCAAAGCAGCTTTACAGAGATAACAGGGAAATAATGCATTCTGGCTGTTCAGTGTTAAACAACAATAACATCATTTAAACTACTACATTTAATTACAGAAATAAATATAAAATGTTTTAGACTGGAGTAAAAATAGTTTTGTCTTTTTTTAATAATTTATTATTTACAGTTGACCAACTAACAGTCTTTACAGTAGCTTTTAACTAAAAGCACTGTTACTATTTAACATTTTTCATGATGATTTATTGAGTTTGAATTAGGCAGGATACGTACAGTACACATATCCTGCCTGATTAATTTTCAATAAACACACACATCTCTTGAACGGTTAATGAGATGATGCTACACTGCATGTGTGTGTGTGTGTGTGTGTGTGTGTGAGCTGACAGCATTCAGGCATTTGACTGACGGATGAACAGAAATCAAACACTCCTGTCGTACTTCTTAAGACCAGAGAGAAGATTCTTGTCCTGCTTGTTCTCCTTCGCCTCTTGTTCGTGCGGTGTGTATTGACACGACCTCCAACACGGAGGGTCCCGCTTCAATACGTTCAGACGGAATGGGTCAATCCGTCGATACAAGCCCTCTTCACTGCTCAAGCCCAAAATAGCTTCTGTTTTCACCTTCACAACTATTGATGCCCTTATACATCTGCATACTCAAACTTTTTCTTTTTTCTTTTAAAATTGAACAATAAAGAGACAATTTTCTAGTAAATGGTGAAAAAAAAGATGACACATTGCATACACAATACCCATTAATCATTTTTAAAAGAGGAGGAATGTAAAAATGCTAAAGAAAAACTGTTAATTGGTTAACTGTAAGTGAAAATCTTTAAGTTAAAATATTATTTTTTATAATACTGTTATATTTTATTATTAAAAATGCTTATACTGTACTTTTACTGTATTATGTTTTGAAATGATTTATTTCTTGCAAGTTTTTTTCTTTAAATATAAATAAATAAATATAATTTCACTGTAAAATATTGTAAAAATTAACTTTATAGAGTTTAAAAAACTATGAACTGCCGTATTTTAATTTTTTTCATTTTTTCATTTTTCAAAAAAAAAGACAAATCTTTTTTATGGTAAAATATTGTTTAAAAAATATGTTTTTACAAATATGAAGTAACATCATGTAATGCCTGAAATATCATTACTGTATTTTACAGTAAATTCTGGCAACCACAGCTACAGTAACAGTTTAAAAAACATTTTTTTTTAAATTACAGTGTAGTGATGTTTACAAAGGTACAAAATTCAAGGTCAGGCAAATCAGAACTTAATACATTTCATGAATGACTAATGAATCTTGAGCAAAAGCTGATTTTTCATGTGATAAATATAAATTTACATTTCTCCTCCCTGAAAATGACACACACAGCAGAGCCCTGCTCTCTCATATCAGGTGTGGATACTGTTGCATTTTAATAGTGAAAGGTGAATAGACTGAATTACTCTAGTTATTATAGAGTTTTACATATCAATGCACATCCATTGTGTGCTGTGAACAAAGCATCTGATTTGAATTCCGAGGTCTAAAGGAAGTTAAATAGGAAAAAAATCGCTGCTCCTCAAGACATCAACGCTTGATGCCATTATGCAATACTGAAGAACAGAGAGCTGTCTGATGTGCATCATACATCTATAACACTTTATCACTGTGGATTCATAGATGCATATAAAACACTTTATATAGTCAGCTGCACGTTATTGTACATAAGAGCCATACTTCTTATAGCCTACTATTAATACATTGTAATTGTACTTAATTATAATACTTCTTGAAGAATGTAATGCATTACAACACATGGACAACACCAAGTGCTAAATAATGTATTTAAATGCAGTATGCACTTGAAAAATTGTATTATGAATAATCATAATGTCTATAAGTTATAATGCATTGTGTATGCATGCTTCATAACGTGTTAACATTGCTGAACGAAACATCACTAAATTACCCTTCATGATTTACGCACAATTATGATTTGTTATATTATAGGCTAAGCACGCGCTGATTATTTTGCAATCAAACGATGCACGCATATAACAAATAAAACACTAAATAATGAACTTTATAAATGCAGAGCCTTGCAAACACATTACTATGAGCAAGAATTTACATTTAAAAAAGACTGTCAACTAATTGGAAATATGCAATATGAAAAAATGCTGATACAGCCCTCGAATTTTCAGCCATCGCATTTGAGTCTTTTGGTACACAGAAGCATCGAGGTGCAAGCACTCCTGCCAGAGCCACGCGCGTCACTCACCTGCACGACACGGTGATCTCAACTTTAGTGGCGGGGATCACTCCCGCGAGCGGCTCGAAATCCGCGAGACTCGCCATATTCACCAACCCGCTCATCACTGTGGACATGGTGCTGGGGGAGTGCTAGGGAAAGACACTGCGAGCATCCTTCACTCCATGGATCTGGAGTGGGTGCGTGTGTAAGGGAGTCACACCGCTTCACACGCGACGTCACAGGCGCGCGGTCAGTCCACGCGCGACAGAATTCCTGCCAGTCACGCGCACCAGCAAGATGCGTGAACCATCCGCTCAAATACAAACAGCCAGCGCGTATACTGTAACTGTGTACTCACTGAACTATCTAGATATATCAATTTCTATCACATCTCTAGGATTTTAGAACGTTAAAAATAAACTTCTCAACCTAGTTTGGCACAAAAACATTACATTTCACACACAAAAAAGTATTTGCTACTGTACATGGTTAGGGTACAACGGGGTACACCTTTAAAAAAGTGCTTTTCATTACTCCCATTGTGTATGATTGCAGATTTTTTTTAAATATTTTTTATTTTTATGTTTTGGAGCGACAGATTTTGTGTGAAAATAAATCATAAATGCTTGTTTAAAATGTTTGTTTGTTTGTTTGTTTGTTTGTTTAAAAATCGTATAAATGTATGAGGTGGCAAGGCTGGCCTTTTACCCCACACACACAGGGGAAAATGTCTCAGCATGTAACCATGGTTCCTTGAGAGGGGAACTAGACGCTGTGTCCCATCTGATGCTTTGGGGAACACCCATGTGCAACTAGTCCAGTGTTGATTGGTGCTCCGTCACCTTGTGACATAACAGCATCAGCTTTTGATAGGCTGAAGCAAGCAGCTCTCAGGCATGCAGGAAGTATGGCAAGAGGACGCAGCACGGGTTCCCTCGAAAGGGAATGTCTCAGGTTATACATGAACCATGGTTCCCTGAAAGGGCAACAAGCACCAGCTGACACTTTGGGGAACGAAATACCCACTTTGCCATGCTGACAAATGCCTGTCCTGGTGTGAAGCTGTCCCGGCACAACTCAGGACAAAAGAACCTGGGACCCAGGTCCAGGCTATAAAACGTTGTAAATGTGTGTAGGGCGGCATTGTTTTTAAACGATCCGGCATAAACAAGTGCATTAGATGATGATGGTGTGTGCGCACTGGCATGAAGCAAGCGTTTTCAGTTCAGTTCTCATGCTTGAGCGTAAAGCTTAGCTTCCATAGGAATTCATTGAAAACTTTCGCTTTCGTGCCAGGGTGCATGCATGGTGAGAGACAGAGCGAGCGCAGGTTAAAGCAAATTTATTTGAAGGTTATGTTTTGCTATTGGCCCTTAGCAAATATATTTTTGATCTCTATCTTCTGATTTCTATCAGTGATGCTTACTGCTTATTGTTTTGCACGCAGTAAAGCGAAACATTTGGAGAGTAGCATCATGTTTAGAGAGAGTGTAGCCTACCTGATGAACTATTCTAATATAAATTTATTAGAAGTTCTTATCGCCAAAATGTCAAAAAGACAGTCATATTAAGCATATTTTCATTTTTCATATCCACATATAAAGCTGGTAGTGTTTCTGATCAAAAGAGATCCCGAAGATGGAACTGCTAATAATAATCAGGATAGCAGGAGACACAAGCAACGGGAGTGAGATCAGTCAGAATCAGAAATCGATGCAATGGAAAGGGCAACGGCGTCGTCTGTGAGAGAATATCACTGATTAACTGAAAGATTTTTGGTCTCAACGACCAAATATACATGACAGAATAATACACTAGGCTGTAGTTAGGGCTGTGCAGAAACTTGTGAATGATTCTCTTACAGTTGTGCACAGTTAAGCACTGCCGGGCACCCCTTCTTTGGGGCCCGAAGCGTACCAGCAACTAGTCAGTTTTTCTCCATTGAGAAGTCTTACGAATGTAGACTTCAAGAGTTCTGACTGGCCAAAGTCAGCTGAAGAACTGTAGATCAACTGTAGATTGGTGTGTACCTTAGGTACATAACCTGGCTTCGGGTGGAGAATAACCATCACCCTACACAGGGCAAAATTCAATGCAGGACGAGGCAATTGACAGGGCCTGCCGATCTCCTACCCTCTTAAGTGATGTAATTGCTAATAGAAATGCCATCTTTAGATCAATGCACATATTCGCTGCCAATTCCAAAGGCTCGAAGGGTGCCAAGGACAACCCTTCCAATGTGATGGCTAGATCCCAGGATGGGACTCATTAAATGAGACACCAAATGGTGCTTCCCCAAAAACACCACCCACATGTGCGTGGAAGGCTGCAATGGCCGCCACAAAAACTAAGAGTGGGAAAGACCAGTAGAAAGCGTTCTTGCAGAAACTCCAGCACTGAAGCCACTGGGCAGTTAACTGGGTCCAAACTGTGCACTCTGCACCATAAAGTGAATACTCTCCACTTTAAAATATAAAGTTTCCTCGTAAAATAAGCTCAAGAATTGAGAATGGTCTCTATTTGGTGGAGAAACCTGCATTTAGGAACTGGAATCTCCCAAGGGAGATAGTCTAGGAGAGCTGACCCCAAGTGCTTGATGTGGTCGAGCATGCCATCTGAGACTGGGCTAATATTAACCAGTCGTCTATATAGTTATATGGATGCCCTGGAGTCTCAGAGGAGCCAGAGTTGCATCCATACACTTTGTGAATGTGTGAGGGGATAACGCTAGGCCGAACGGAAGAACGCGATATTGGTATGCTTTGCCCCCGAAAGCGAACCTCAGAAACTTCCAGTGTTGTTGAAGGATGGAAATGTGGAAGTATGCATCTTTCAGATCAATCGTGACAAACCAGTCCTCTGACCTGATTTGATACACAATAAACCTGTAAACCTGTACCCATAACCTGTATCGTTGTTGCCCTGAAGCGCCACCAGCAAAGTAGTAGTACGGCATGGCTTGGTGAGCAATGTCAGGGCTTTCAGGGACGACGCAGCGTCAGGGGAGAGATCAGGAGCCAAAGTCTCTTCAACCCTGGGCATCATCCCATAGCCATTCTCCTTAAGCCCTACAATCGAAGAATAATGATGGACTGTGTGATTAGATATGCTGGAGGAGAATGGCTTTTTCCACGATCTCGACACCTCAGTGTTGGGAAATCATTCTCATTGAATTATAAGAGCAGACTGATTCCTATAAAAAGAGGGAAGTGCTTCCAATCACTGTGTTCTTGTGTTCGCAATGGTTAAACTCCAAAGAAAGATGTGCAGCCATCATCGCTTTGCATGAAAATAGCCTCACATGCAAGGAAATTGCTGCAAAGAATATATCATTTACCGGATCATCAAGAACTTCAAGGAGAGAGGACTGTCTTCTCCTGAGTCACCGCTACATAATCGTGTCTCATCAGTGCAGAGCTGGGTGTCAACAGCCTGGTGTCAAGAAGGGCAGCAAAGAAGTCACTTCTCTCAAAGAAAACCATCAGGGACAGACTGAAATTCTGCAGTATAAGGATTGGACAGCAGAAGACTGGTGCAAAGTTTTTTTCTCTGATGAAGCTCCCTTCTGACTGTTTGGGACATCTGGAAAATCTATTGTCCGAAGAAGGAAAAGTTGAACGCTGACATGAGTCCTGTGTCGTACCAACAGTGCAACATCCTGAGACCATCCATGTGTGGGGTTGCTTTTTATCCAAGGAAGTGTGTTCTCTCACAATTCTGCCCAAAAAACACTGCCAGGAATAAAGAATGGTGTCAAAACATCCAGAAAGAGCAACTTCTCCCACCAATCCAAGAGCAATCTGGTGATGATCTGTGCATTTTCCAGCATGATGGAGCACCAAGTTACAAGGCAAGGATGATAATGAAGTGGCTTGGAGATCATTACTTTGACATTTTGGATCCATGGACAGGCAACTCCCTGGATCTAAATCACATAGACAACCTGTGGCCAATCCTCAAAAGGCGAGTGGACAAACAGAAGTTCACAAATTGTGATCAACTCTAAGCACTTATAAGCAGAAATGGATCGCCATCAGGCAGGATTTGGAGAATCATGAAAAAGTGTCAACACTATAAATACTGACTCTTTGCATATATTGAATGTTTTTGCAAATTAAAGCCATTAAAACGTATGAAATGAAATTCCAGTATACCATAGAAATGTGAAAAAAAAAAAAAAATAGAGAAGAGAGAGAAAAACTGAAATACAAAACATACTTTTTAAAAGTATGCTAGTGTACTTTTTTTTTTTACAACGTAAATTATGACAGAATTTTCATTTTTGGATGAATCATTCTTTTAAGGGTGTTTCTTCAAGAAGTTGACCCCATATCTATAACTAGATCTTTATGCCAGAAAAGAAAAATGTGCCATCCAGCTAGTGCATGTGTAAAATGAGCATTTGATGAGTCATCTTATAAACCTCACATAATACTGTATGTGTCCACAGCAAACTTCCCTCTCTGATCACTGTGATGCATTTTGAAGTCCACAAATACTTTATAAATGTTGCTGCGGCACACAAACATATTGATTTGTCTGATTAAATTGAAATGAGGTTATGTTTTTTCACATACACCAGAAATGTGAGGGCAGAGTTCCACTTACACTGTAGCTGTTATTAGTCACTCTCGTGTTCAGGTGAAATCACCACAGGTGTCACACAGATGCTGTGGATTCATTCTTGCCTGGACTGACATTATACAGTGTTTGGAATATGTGTCATACCTCAGAGCACCTGTACACACTCAAGTGTGCCGTACTGCCAACAAAGACACACAGAGCACAGTCTAGTGCACTAAACCTCTTACACTCCCACCAACAGCATTCACCAGAGCAAACCATCAGTGTACTTCTGTGGAAAACATTAATATTTACTATTTGTAAATACACTTCATGAACATTACTTACAGTGCCATTGCATTACATTAAAACAAGTGTCATTTCAGATATGCACAAAAGCATATGATGATTGAGAGATGGAGAAAAAAAGAAGAAAAAAAATTCCTCAAAAGCTTGATGGACATTTTAACATTTGTTTTCTAAATATATATATATATATATATATATATATATATATATATATATATATAGAGAGAGAGAGAGAGAGAGAGAGAGAGAGAGAGAGAGAGAGAGAGAGAGAGAGAGAGAGAGAGAGAGAGAGAGAGAGAGAGAGAGAGAGAGAGAGAGAGAGAGAGAGAGAGAGAGAGAGAAAATATGCTAAAATGTCCATCAGGCTTTTGAGGAATGTGTTTTTTTTTTTTTTTATCTCTCAATTGTATTGCATTGCATTATATGTTTTAAAACTACAGAGCTTTGATCATAAAAGTCAGCATTTAAATATCATCTTACTAAAGCCCTATTTACATGTGATTAGTATTATCTGGAGACCTCGTGTGATTTAGATCTGAATTTCGTTTGGCACATTCACATGGGATAAGCAAAGCCTGTGATTTTACTCGAATTTACTGACTTATCTCCCAGATGTCAAGGCTTTGCGTAACATTGAGAGTCTGGTTCCATGGTCCGGTTAGATGGATAAAAAAATTTAAAAAAGAAACAAATATAGTTTTGTGCCCTGTGTCACTTACATTTCACCAGGTTAAAATCTAATAGCTCAAGCTTTACGCTTGATTTATTTGTAACACATTAACCTCGAATTATGATGTGAACTCACTTGATTGTGCACTATTTTGGATAGGCTTTATTGCTAATGTTTTGTCGTTATAGGTCTAGCTGTATGATAAATCATAAATTGAAGAATATTACTTACCGCATGCGGCTATACATGTCATCCATCTCCATTCTTTTTGTTTTCACTCTTCTGATGGTTTTCAGCTTTCTCTTTCTGAATATGACCCAGCACCCAAAATACTATCAAAACACTCCAACGCAGCCTCCATTCTGTGTGAAAGATGAATAAAAAGGCGAACAGGAAACAAAAACCTTGAGAAAATGATATGTGACCCCGCCAAATCCTGGCCAAATCACAGAGATGAAGATTCAGTGTTCTGTGAAATATGGTAGGTCATTTGCGGGGAAATGTTTAGTTTACAAATTACAGATATGGCACGGTATTAAGATCACAGACAACCTCCGCAATTATTACAAATGACTAGAGGTCACCAGGTAAAACTAATCCCGTGCGAATAGGGCTTAAGACATTATTGGGATTATAGCATTTTATGTAAGTAGTCTGCTATACTGTTATAATGATCTCATTGATTCACATTACAAGCACCATTACAAGGCCTTAGGCCACTTCCCCACTAGCATGGTGGCTTCACCCTGGCTTCACCTCGGGCCTCCAGGCCCATTGCTCCACCTCAGCCTGTCAGCCCTCCGGCTCCACCTTGGCTCTGCTGTGGTCAGCCATGGCTCAGGCTCCACCGGGCTCCCTCGTCCCTCCGGTTCCTCCTTGACTCTGCTGTGGTCAGCCATGGCTCAGGCTCCACCGGGTTCCCTCGTCCCTCCGGTTCCTCCTTGGTGTCTCGTCGTCCTGATTTCACCACAGACTTTCAGGACTCCAGCTGCGCCTCTACCCTCCATCCTTTCGGCTCCTCTTTCCTCCGGCTCTGCCTTGGTCCTCACTCCCTCCTGTGTCGCCCCTGTAGTGATTGGTACTCAAGTCACCACTGATTTTGTGATTTTTGGATCACATGTCACTTAAGGTGTGAGTACATCATATGACCACTTCCTTCCTCTTACTTCAGGGCACCATCAAGGTCTTTTACCTTGGCAGTATGAGAACACTCCCAACAGGAGGCTGTTCAATCATTCAGGATTAATGTTAAGTGGAGGGAGTTGGTCAGCTGCTTTATCTAAATGATTGGTGGGATATCGTTAACTTCTAGAGCCTCTTCTGTATTATCAGCACAAGGAAGACACAATTTTACTACTAAATCAATACTATGAATGATAAAGGAATAAAGTGCATAAGACGGAATCCATTTCAACAGCCTTGAACACGATGATCTGTGGGATGCATATCTCCTGTAGCACCAGAAGGGTCCTAAAATCTGGAGCACGCAGATGAAGGTACCTTGAAGTGAAAGTTTCCTCTCCTGAGCTTAACCTTGTTGCTAATGCCTCTGTGTGTCTTCTGCTTCTCAGACACTCCGAACTCGGTCAATCCACTCTCGTCTCTCTGGCATGGAGACTCGGGACGTGCTGTAGTCGTTACTGTCTCGCTGGACGAAAACTCTAAACATAGAGTTTGCTAAAATAACTGCAGCCTTGGTAAGCAGAAGAGACTTCTTTCAAAAACATTTTAAAGTCCCCCTGTAGTCAATAATTGTATCCCTAAAAACTCACATTTGATCACTCACCAAAATATCATATTTAAAAAAATAAAAAAATCTTCATGCCTTAAAATAGCTTGAATGTAACTCGACACCCTTGCCTCATTTAGTATACGCGGTTCTATGAATATGCAAATGAGCCCCGCCTCCACTCACTCAGCTCAGAGATCCACTCGTTGACGATCACACATTGATCTGATTGGTTACAAGATAGTTTGTGACGTCAGAAACACCAGCGATTTCAAACCGTGTTTTTGAGACTGTCTTTGGTTCACTGTAGTTTTAAGGAGAAAATACTCAGCAATGCTGTCAACTTAAGAATTTACACATGGTTTGTCTTAAAGCACATTAAAAACATCACATAGACATATTCAGGCTTGATCTTCACCACAGGGGGAATTTAAAAAAAATCTTACCGATCCCAAACTTTTAAACAGTATTGTATACTTTAAACAATATAATTATTAATATATTCCTATAAATGATATATTCCATGCCAGAAATAAACAATTCCTAACAAGTCTCTTAAAACAATATGAGATCATAAAAACTGTGTAATTTTAATAAAATAATATTCCCGATGATGGATGATATTTTTTATAAATTCTGTTTAAATTTGTTTTGGAAAAGAGCATGTCACACTGCAGGATCCTGCTGACACGCTGTGGCATTTCATATGTCAAGCGTTTTAGACTTTCGCCATTAATAATTAATGCGTTCCTCTGAGTAATGACAATGGAGTGATGTCGTGTTTCTGTCTGTGTTCTGGCATTTGCGGCCATACATAAAACACGGTTTCTTTTTAAAGAGAATATCTGACAGAGACGACCAGAGATGATAAATATTTGACTAAGGTTTTCATGCTTCTATTAAGAGGCCCGTGTCAGAAAACAGGAAGCCGCAGTCATTTTGATGCAGCTATTTTGGTCGACGGTGCTGGCATTGAGAGGCCAGGTGTGGAAACTTCACCATGATATTCAGTGATGGTGTGTGTAGGACAGGCGCACACACGGACACACTGATGGATTACACAGATTAAAACATCCTGGATGACAAAAGAACTTGTCAACCTGAAGAAAGGATGGAGCTCAGAAACTCACACTGAGCCAGCGTTAACTTCACCTAATGATGATTTTCATAAAAACGAGCACAGAATTATTTACTTTACTTACTAGAATACAGTGTCTATGATGAACGCTTGCTATATGAATCGTTGTCATGCTGCGCTCTAGTGGCCTCTTTTAGTGATGCTTTTCTTTAAAGAGACAGTACACTCAAAAATAAATCATTAAATTAACATTTCCTCTGATTACTGACATTTAATATACAACACAAAGAGTTATATTGAAGCTATTTTTCATACAATTAAAGTGGATGGTGACAGCGCCTAATATAAACCTACATAAGCATGATATAATAGCTTTTTTTTTTTAAATACATGCCGAATGAAAATGTTGCCATGCTAATAAAATCAAATAACAAATTTGCTTACATGGTTGCAGCCCTTTTTGCAATCACCAATTACTCAAATTGCATGTCCATAATTAATGTGTGTGATATATTATTTTAATAAAACAAAAATCTAAAAATTTTAAGCCATAGTCACCATCCAGTTTGATTGTATGTTTATATACATAATCATAATCATCAATTATAACCATCACAGTTTTCCATTTTCATATAGGGAGTTGTATGGACCACCTTTATGAAACTTTTGGAGTTGGACAGCTCTTGTCAGACTCCGCTATAATTATTAATATAAAAATCATAATTCCCCATTTTAATGAACACAGCGGCACTTCAAGAGTTTTTGACAGATGACATTTAATTCAATTGACATCTGACATTAAGATCACTACTGGCTCGCCCATTGTGTTGACAACTAAACCTCCAGAGTAAATCTGAGACGTCATAAATAGACAAAGCCAAAGCGTGGCTGGAAAACTAAGAGCATTAAACAATTGTTACAAAAGCTTTCAAGTCAGTCTTCATGTTTATTTCATCTAGCACAATGCAGTGAGACAGTCTGACATGTAAACTACATTTAGTGAACCGCAGTGTGCGGAGAGAAAAGCTCTAGATAAGTGGTACAGGCACAAGTAATTCTCCTATCACGTCTGAATACAGTATATACATACATACATAAAGTATCTAGAGTGTTTATCTGAATGCTACACAGACCCAATAGGCTTAGACGGCAGAGGAAAGAGTTTAATAGACTGATGACAGCACAGATTGAGAGTGAGGAGAGTGGGATGTGACAGTTTCTATATTGTTATGCTCTACACTGATCTAGTATATTATACGTGATATTAGCAGAAAGATGGGTTCCACATTGACACCAAACACACCAGTTCATTTAAGGTCACGGTGATTCCAGTTGGGTGAAAAGAAAGATAAATCAGGGTCATAAATCAACCCATAAAAAAGGAGAAAATCTTCAGAGAAAAGAAATTATATAATGCAAAAACGAAGCAATTTTTAAGCTCAACATTTTTTTTTGCGACAGGAAGTTTCAGCGTTTCAAGTTTTTTGCAATTGTCATTCTTAATAGTAATTCTTGTACAGTACCAATACATAATATTTAGTTCTTGTACAGTATTATAATAAATATATTACTATTAATGATACATAATATATAATTATATAATTGAATCATTATATAATCATTAACAATTAAGTGTGTGTATATGTGTATATATATATGTATGTTTGTATGTATATGTGTGTATATATATATATATATATATATATATATATGTTTGTATGTATGTGTGTATATATATATATGTATATATATATATATATATATATATATATATATATATATATATATATATATATATATATATATATATATATATATATATATATATATATATATATATATATGTGTATGTATGTATGTATGTATGTATGTATATATATATATATATATATATATATATATATATATATATATACACACAAAATAATTAGAATGCGATTTATTTCCATTACAGTAATAATAATTATGGGGAAATGTGCCTAATTGTCTATAATGCAAAATAAATTTCACAATGCAAAAAAAAATCGTAGTGTACTTAAAAAAGCCTTAATTTTCTTTAAGCAAAATATTACTTCTTTTTTTAACGTTACAGTGAGATTCACCCAGTTAGTCCACAGAATCTCCATCGCTCCTCAATGCTCTGTCGGTTTCCCAGAACCGGAACGCTGAAGCCAGCCACAGAAGATCCGGTTCCTCTCCCTCAAAGCCCAACAGAACTCCACGTCTCAGTGTCATCTTCATGATTGTTAGAATTAACCAAGCTGACATTTAAGGACAAAGAGCTTTTTTTAACATGTGACGTTGACCTAATTGTGGGGCATCACTAAAGACGCAATGAACTCTGGGAAACGTCCAAAGGAACCATAGTGAGAAGATTCCGATTCGGGTAGATTCTGTCAGGATGTGTGTGTTGGATGCCAAAGAGTCAACTGGATATCCGTGTTTTATTGGTGGGGTCAAAGTGCAAATGTCTTTGGCAGCTGCGTTACCGTAGTAACACTGCAGTGGCGTTCGCATGGAAGGAGTCATCAGTTACTGACGCCCTCGTCTATCGAGTCGGCCACATCTGTGACCTCCAGACTTCCTCTCGCACGCCAGATCTTCACCGTCCGGTCACTGCGGGGCGAGAGGAGAGGAGTGGTAAAGTGAAGGGACTTAAAGAGTATGATTCTGCTTCTGATTCCATTTTTATGTAATAATCCTGGATCCTAGCTATGTGTGTGACACACACACGCACGCACGCACGCACGCATACACGCACACACGCACGGCTTTGTATTTGTATTTTGTATTGGGCCAACAATTATGCAAATGATAGTCGAGAAAAAACGATTATTGTGCCACATTCTGTTCCTGTCCTTTAAAGCGGTGCACTTTCGCCCCTCTTTAAAAGCCCCAAATAATTTTTTCTATATTTATTAATTACTGAGCAGGATTTATTACAACAAAACTAAATATAGTCATTATATGTCTTCAAGTAAGGCTTATAAAGGATCACTTTAATGCCATGCTGTATTTTTGTTGTTGTTTGAGAAATATTCCATAGATGTTACAGAACCAGTAATGGAACTTTGTGAAAATATTAAACTTCCAGTTTTTGATATTTTGAATATTGATGATGTATAAGTTTGCTGCCTGTTAAGAAAAAAAAAAATAAGCAACATTATGAATTTCAAAACAATTTTAGTGCACTTTTTATTTCACTCCTAAATCTCCCATCATCAGATTCATCATTAGATAGTTGTTCTATCCTTCACTGTCTGAAGAGTATGAAAGTGCTACAAACAGTATTTTAAAAGAAACTTAGAATGAAAATTCAGAAGCAAAAATCGTTCATCGCAAACTGTTTTGAAGGCCAAGTTGTAATTAAGACATTCCAACTTGTAAAAAGCGTTCACGTCCTCGTAGAACTCGTAATTACAACTTGTAACCTGGGAATTTTCTGAGAGCTCCAACTTTGACCATGTGACCTGTGTACTAGGGCTGTCACTTTACGTTCGAAAATCGATTGCACAATCGATCGGACAAACCAACACAAGTTTCGAAAACGAAAATAGGGAATCGATTTTAACGGCTTTCTCTCGGAGCGCGTCCAGCTCGTCACGATTCGCCCGCAGCGAACGCGCGTCACACAGCAACTGCAGGCTCTGACACACACACACATAACAGCAAATTATACTTCTGCATAAAGTGTCTTTTTTTACTACAAAAATGTGAATTCTGCCGGTATTCAGACAGTCTCATGCTTACAGATACAGATTCGGCTACGGTCTACAATCGCCTACGTAGGCGAAATTTGTTTGACATTTCTAATGGTAAACACAGCCATGTTGAAGCCTGCAGTGATGTTTTTCATTGGTGTTATGGCAGTCTAGCCTGGCAAGCCAGACCTACATCAAGATGTTGGGTCTGGCAACTCACCATAGACACGGCTCAATCCGAGGGGCGGGATAAACGGCTGTCTTTCAAATTCCCTCTGCACGCAATAGGACAGCGCTTCAACCAACCAGAGCGTTTTCCCAACAGCGGAGCTAGTTGATAGATTCAACTTTTGCCATATCTGGCCGGCAAAACTACGAACACATCTTCCTTTTTTTAAGAATGACTTAAGTGCCGTTCTTTGCTCTTTTCTCAAAGAAAAACCTAACTCCAAGTCCTCCAGAGTCGCGGACAAAGCCAATTCGAAAGATGTTCGCCAGCAGCCGTCATTCTTTGTTTTCAAGTGGCAGGGGGAACCGTCGCAACTCTGTTGTCATTATGTTAAGCCCGCCCCGCCTACTCTATACACGACGTATTTGGCCTGACCCAATTTAGGTTTTTGCAGCTCGAAAGTCAATGGAGAGTTGCTAGACTGCCCTGGCTGCAAAATACATTTTGCTGCCGCTAGGGTGCGTCTAGATTTCTAGGCTAATGGCAGTCCACTCTGCTTATTGTTTTTCGAGAATGTTGCATTCCTGTTTGTCATTGTGCACGAAACTTCACGCCAATAAATAATCAGAAATATTGCTGACTTGTGACTCAAGCGCCCTCTTTACGTTTGTCCTAATGCCTGTTAGTTGTCCGTGGATTTGCCAATATTTGGCGTTTAAAATGAAAACAATCGAATTTTACAATCGATTCAATGAACACTTATGTGTAAAAAATCAAACAGGATTTTGTCACAAAAGTGACAGCCCTACTGTGTACCACCTGACCTCTGCAGACTCATTTGGATGTTGATAGTGTTTCCATAGAAACGCATAATTCCCAGTCTGTGGGCGTGAACAGTTTAAAATAGAACGTCACGTGTTGTCATCACGAAATGACGGTGTTTTGATCAGGAGATTCAGTACTTATTCAGAAGATGCGTAACAGCGCCCCCCTGCCGTATAACACGGAAAATAACACGTATAACATGTCTCATAAATGATGGAAATGTCCACCAATGGCAGGGGAAAGCGTCAAATGCTAAAGTACATGCATAAAGCTTAAAAAATGCATAAAAAAAGGAAGGAGACTGTCTGAACATTTTAATAACTTATTAATAAACTTTCAGGAGTCAGTGTCGGCTGCAAAGATGAAGTTGACAATCTTGACTCGTCATATCCGCAGTATAAGTGGATGCGCCTAACAATAGCACACATTTATCTAGGTTAACGTTAGAGCGAGCGGCCACATAAAGTGGCTAATGTTAGGCTACGTTTTCAAAAGCCATGTTTAAGGTCAATGAATGATGACTTTTAATGCATTCTACTTCTTTCTTTGAATCTACTTTGAAATCAAAGGACCCTAAATCAAAAACCCTAGCCATTGTTGCAGAGCAAATGACCCAGTTATACTCCACTATGTATTATTTGGTTGTGAATGAGAAGCAGTTCTCGATTGTTCTGCGTGTAATACTCACTCTGAGGCGGTAAACAGAAGACTGCTGTTGGTAGAGATGCTGTTGATGGGACTGTCATGGCCTCGGAGCTCTCCCAGCGGACTCAGGGTGTCCGTGTGCCAGAGTTTGAGGACTCCTCCCCTACAGCCGCTCAGCAGGATAGCAGACGCAGGCACGACTCCCAGAGCACAAACCCAGTCACGATGAGCATTGGGTACCTGCTGTAGGGCAAACAACATGTCAACTCATCAGACCCAGGACAAACACAGTTTGAGCCCTGATTGATTCACGTCCTGATGAGGTAATTATCCTCTTCCTGATTTCATCCTCAGCACTGATTAATCAACTGATTGGCTAATTGTCCTTCTGGAAGCTACTAAACTTGCATTATAATGTTGCCAGAGTGAAGCCAAAAAGTATTTGGAAACTTAAGTGACACTTTATCATGAATAAATATATAAATCAGTCATGAAATTCTGCAGCCGCTGAGATTGTTTTCTCGACATTTGAATAATCTGGTTCAGTGTTCGTTACAAGCTGGTCATTGTTCCTCCTAAACCCCTCCACCTCCCCCTCCCCCTCCCCCAGCTCCACCTGCCTAGATCTGCTATTGGATATTTGTATGTGTACTCATGCAGCAGCAGCAGCATATCTTACATGCTCACAGAAGTGTGTCTGTGTATCTATTGGCAGTAGCAAGTCCAGCAGCAACAGTGTGTGTAGCAGATCTATTCCGCCAAAACTGTATACATTAACATTATCATATCTATTAACATGCTAAATTATTCAGAGAGTTGACATGATGGAAATTTAGGGCTGATCCCAGGCAGATTTCTGTGCGCGCACTCTGAGACAGAGAAAAACACAAACGAGCAAAGTCTAGGCTACTTTGAACTTCGGATGCGTGCCTTAGCGGTCAATGACACACACAAACATCTCAAAATGCCCGTCTTGGCAAGCACTGCATCCGTGTCAGTATATTAGATCCGTGCATTCGGTCTTAAAGTGACAGCAGCTTAATATACTTTCTGCAGTCTCTGTCAATATGTATCTGTGGCTTTATGGTCGATACGCAGCCCTAATATGTATATATGAAGACTTCAGGTGCAAAAGCCTCTGAGTGCCATCTGAAATTTTCTTCTAAAATGAGAATTCTTTTCAAGCTCGTATGTTTAAGTTCAGTAATTTCACTTTAATGACAATTAATAGGTAATTTTCATTGCCATTAAAGTGAAATAACTGAACATAAACATACAAGCTTGATAAAAATGATCATTATAGAAGGAAATTTCAGATGTCACTTAGAGGCTTTTGCATCTGAAGTCTTCATATATATATTTAGTTTAATCATGTATAATGTTGTAATATAGCTGGTTATACCTGCAGTAGGTCCTTGCGGGTCAGGTCCCATTTCTTAATGCCGTTGTCTCTGGAGCCGCTAAACAAACAATCACCCTGAACCACCAGGGACTCGATGCCATCATAGTGGGGCGGCTCGAAGTTATGAGTGGGGCTGATACTACCCACAGCACCCTCTGTCACATCAAACATCTGCAGAAACAAATGACATCATATTTGGTAGGGGTTAAAGGACTTTTCAGTCAACATTTATGTGATTAAAGTCAAGTTAACATCGATTAGTCGCTGATGACGCCATTAATGAAGAAAGAAGCCTGAACCTCGAGCCGAGCCTCAGGCGTGGGTTGCCTTGTGTCCAGATATGGCGTCTGACACAGCGCTGCCCACAAGGCTATTGCTCCTACATAACAGCTTATTTTTATCACTTCACTTTTGTCTTTGGGTCGTTATATTTCTCACAGATTTCTGCTCGTTCTACATCAGAATCAGATAAATCAGCACAGTGAAGATTACATTTATATAAATGCATTAATGAGGGAGAGAGCGATTGCCTGTGATTTAATCCTGGCAGCGTCTCTCTACTAATAGTGAAGCTGTGAGTTTTAGTTACTAAGAAATACATGCTAGATTTTTTCAGTGTCTAAGCTATTGGTAACACTTTACAATAAAGTTTGTTAGTTCACATTAGTTAACTACATTAGTTAGCATGAACTAATAATGAACTGCACATATACAGCATTTATTAATCTTTGTTAATGTTCACTTCAACATTTTCTAATACTTTATTAAAATCTTGTTAACATTAGTTAATGCACTGTGAACTAACATGAACAAACAATGAACAGCTGGATTTTTATTAACTAACGTTAACAAAGATTAACAAATACAGTAACAAATGGATTGCTTATTGTTAGTTCATGTTAGTTAATACATTAACTAATGAACCTTATTGTAAAGTGTTACCAAGCTATTATATTAAAGTCCAACTGAAATCAAAATTGACCACATTTACTTTGTTAGCGCATATTACTAGTCTTGTGGTGAAAAATGAATCCGTGCAAGTTAATACACAGATACAAATTGTTTGCCGTGGTAATCTTTAATCAAAGTCTGAAAAGTTACTTCCGGTCTGGAATGGCGTTCCCTCTCTGATGATGTAGGTTTGACGGCTTGGGTTGGGAAACGCTTAACCACTCCCCTCAAACCGATAGTCTGCGATGAGCAGAGATGGAGAGGAGGAGCGCTAGAGTAAAACCCTGCCCTCTGTTCAATATTCCGTTTCACTGGGAAATACGTCACAGCACTGGAGAAAAGTCGTTTGCAACGTCCGGTTCACGCGGACTTAAATAAATCACAGAACAGTGTTGACTATACATTTCTGCGCTACTGAATGTTTCGGTGTGCGTGATCTGGACGTGATGTGCGAGCTACGCTGTTTACGCTGCGAGCTGTATGTGTGTGCGTTACAATACAGTATATTTTAGAACAGCGAATAACTTGCGTGTACAATAAGCTGTTTAAAACGTGTATTCTCCCGATCAGTTTTGAGCATCCAGAAGGTATAATCAAACACATCTTGTGGAGCGCTCTCAAAGTATGCATTTATTTGTCATTTTAACTGTTGGAAACAGAGCGTAAAAGTGAACTTCAAAGATTTCTTATCCTGTTGCGCCCTCTATAGGCCACGATCAGCGACTAGTCGACGTCAAAGCATAAAGCATCATGCCAGAGCATTAAAGTCAGTGCAACCCCTAGTATTTGCCAAAAATGAAACTTTCTGCGCATTTACCAGACAAGTCTGAACAAGTTTGACTCGCGCATGCGTGAGGTGGAGAATTTTGTAAAGTCGTCTTACGAGAGATTCCAAGTTACAGGGGCTTTATATGCCCGGTACGAAGGGCACTGCAAACAACATTAATATAACATGCAACAGGAAGTGGACAGGTACATTTACAAGTTCACTGCGCATCAGAGGAGTACTACCAAAGACTATAGATATAGAAATACTTGTGAATGCGAGAAACTGCAACGCGCAATATGGCGGAATAGTCCCACCTTCTAAGTAAAAGAGCCAATCGCTGATTGGAAAAGTCATTGAGTCACTGCAGAACAGTGCCAGTTCCCATAGAAACATGAGACTCACGCTTAGGATTGCACGTTGGCTCATCTAGCCTGAAAAATACGCTTTTTTTTAACACTATTTGAGCATAAGAAACAACATTTATGGGACAGTTCATGTCAGATTTTGTTTCTGATTTGAAATATGTTATTTAATTGTGAGTTCGCCAAGCAGATTTTGAGATTTCAGGATTCTCCTGTTCAAATAGATGGGGATTCAATTCAATTAATCACACTTCTTTTTCACAAGGGTACTCCTGTCCAATTTAATTGAACATGTATTTTGATGTGTATTTTGTTAGAACGCTTATTGTTAGAATATAACAAAATCAAACAAATCAAGGTTTTAACTATATTTACTGTAGACATTTCCAAAACTTTTGGTAACGGGGTTGAAATTATTCAAAATCTCTTCAATAGAAAATAAAAGTGCACTTGAGGGTGAGCATCTCCTTTCACTGATCATTTGTTGAAATGGAAAAAAGATACACATGGTCTATTTTGTACCTTATTTATGGAAACCGCCAGCTAACGTCAACCAAATCACTGTTACATATAGATATACAAACCTTGATGTAGTGATCCTTAGAGCCTGTGATAACTAGATCCTGTCCATTGCCAGTCTGATCAACAGTCAAGCACATGACTGGACCGAGATGGCCTGTTAATTTTCCTGTAGACACAAACCTGAAAAAAAAAAACAGGTGGAAAACAACTGAAACTGTCAGATATATGATGCGGCAAATGATGTATAGCTCTCAGAGTGGGTGAAGTGAAGGATGCGGTGTCGAAGTCATACCTTCTCAGGTCCCATACGCGAACAGAGTTTCCCGCGGCAGCATAGAGAACGCTTCCAGACGGGTTCAGAAAGATCTGGTTGATCTGGTTTTCCCCGGCCGGGATGGTCACAGTGCGGTTCGTACTGGCTGCACATGGGTCACCAGTGTTCACCAGACCTGACGATCTGAAGGCAGAAACACACAATCACAGAGGGAGAAGTTTTGAAAACCAGGACACTGGCATTTTGATCAGTTAATTAATACATTTACAATTACTTCAGTACAGGAGTGTCCAAGCTGGTACCGGAAAGCTTTTAATACATTTTTACCAACATGGCCTCAAGATCATCTGACCCAAAGGTGAAGGAGATCTGAAGGAAGGTGTTGGACAAGCCAAATTCCAAACGTCAGATTTGTATAATATGGAATAGTGACGAGAATTCAGGACTGCTTTATTCTGTGAACTGAGACGTGTTTCGAGATTCATCTTCAAATCTGGATGATCATACCACAGCGGTCATGGACTTTATTCGGTACTGTGTAAGTGACTGCATACCCAATAAAGCAGTTCGCTCATTTCCTAACCAGAAACCGTGGTTATCTGCTGAAACCCGTTACAAAATCTGCGCGCGCACTAGCGAGTTTCTATCTGGTGATGCGAACGCGTACAAGAAAGCGAAGTACGATCTCCGAAAAGCCATCAAGACAGCAAACCGGGAATATAGTAGGAAAACAGAACTACAGTTTAACTGCCGTAAAGACGCGCGTCAGATGTGGCTGGGGATTCAAGCGCTAACACTACAAATCGCAGACGAGGATGCTTCCAGCTGCCAGTGAGTCTCTCCATGATGAACTGAAGATGTTCTGAGTTTCGAGCTCGTAAATAAAAGACCCCCCAATGCGACGTCCCGCAGTATTGAATGATTCCCTGAGGCAGAAGTGAAACACGCTTTTAACCGTGTCAACACTTGCAAAGATGCTGTGTTTACAGAAATCTCTTTAAAAAGCTCAACTGTACCAACATGCTTTAAAAGTACCATTATTATTCCTGTACCAAAGCTGAGTTGTCTTAATGACTATCGCTCTGTGGCATTAACCCCTATTGTAATGAAATGCTTTGAGAGGCTGGTGCAGAACATCATCCCAGATACTATAGATCCCCTGCAGTTTGCCCACCGTCACAACAGTCAGCTGGACAATAAAACTGTTACGTGAGGCTATTATTTGTGAATTATAGCGCTGCGTTTAATACGTCACCCCAACCAAGCTGATCTACAACCTTATGAAACAGAAGTGTGCTTAATTGTATTGAATGTGCAAAAATGTAGATTTATCAAATGGTTCAGAAGATATAGTTTGATAAGTGTATTGAGCCATTGTTACAAAATGAATTGGCTTAAATCTTCTAAATGGCTTGACTAATCACATTTCTTTTGATAACTGTTTGTCATTAGTGTCTATAGATGATGCATGCAAAAGTTTGTGTGAATCAGTCAAGTAGTTTGGTAGGAGAGTTTTGTCTGTCATTGAGGTTTTCGGAAACTCGAGTTGGCCGACAGACTGCAGCACGTTGTAATGTTGTCCACTAGAGGTTACCACATAATAAGAAATTTTTTTCTTCTGAAATCTAATCAGTTTAAATGTTTGAATCCAAATTTCACATAACTTTATACACACGGACAACAAGACATTCTGTTTAAACAATCCAGTTTCAACTTCTGCATAATATATCAAAATATCCGGCATTTTTATCAATGGGATTCAGAAATACTAATGTTGTACACAAGAGGGAACCACAAGAAAATAAAAAATAAAAAGGTAATTGTGACTTTTTGTCTCACAATTCTGACTTTTTTTCTCACAATTGTGTGATATAAAGTTGAAATAGCGAGTTATAAAGTCAGAATTGCGTGATATAAAAGTTGCAACTATCTTTTAAAATGTTTTATTCTGTGGAAACAAGCTTGCATAGATTCCATCAGTTTGAATGTCGAATAAATGTACAGAACCAGTTTATTTGTAGAGCACTGACTACGGTATATAGTTTTAAATAATTAGTTTACAAAGGGATGCTTACAGAAATGCATTATATGATTAAAATTATTTTTGCAGGCTGAAATAAGGGATTCCTTTGAAAGTCAGTTGTCTCTTGCTAACTTGCATTTTGCTAACCTGCTTCATCAATCCCGAGCTATCATCCACATGGGCCATTTATGCTTGGATCCCGATGATCGTCGCTTGCGGCTTCATTTTGAAGAATTAAATGTTTGTGCTTGTAGTTTCTGAATGCGTGTCTGATGTTCAGGAACTCACGTGAGTGTCCGGATGCACTTGGCCGAGTCACGGATGTCCCAGACTTTGATGTAGGAAGTGGAGACTGTGAACACCAGACTGGAGCTGTAACGCACAGACACCACATTGTTGGGGTGTCCGCCTAGAGACATGATCTCCTGTCCCGTCACCAGGTTCCACACTTTACAGGTCCGGTCTGGGAAAAGGAAACAGGGCCAGGTTATAAAAACTGGTTGGACCAATTATTCTTACTAGCAAGTAATAAAAAATATAAAAAAATGTGCAGTGTACAAAATTTTTTTACATAAAAATTAAAGCTGAAATAAAATTAAATATCAATATTAATTGAAAAACTTAGAAATGTTTCATTGGCAACTAAATGATATAAAAAAGTTTGTTTAAAACTGAAATAAAAAGAAAAGCTAAATAGAAATATATGAGAAGCACATAAATCACTAAAACAAACTAAAAGGAAAATAAAAAACTTAAAAATGTAAAAAATAAAAGCTAATTCAAATGATTACTAAATAATATAATGGTACATAAACATTCATAAAATAACATGGTTTACGATTCTGGTGAATTTGTGAATATTATTCTCCAAACTAAAAATCCCAAATCATTTTATTTTTGTGAAACAGGACGAGTGAGCACAACAAAATCCTACTAGCATACATGCCGGCAAGAATAAAGCATATAATGCAGGTTGAATGGTGTTCTGACCTTTTGACCCAGTGAAGAGGAGGTCATCTGTGGAGTCGACACACAGCACAGCCTTACTGTGACCCTCGGCTATGTGAACACACTGCAGAGAGCCACCACGACTGCTCTTCGACACAGGAACAGGGTTGATCACACCTCTGACGCACATCAAACAATCAACAATCAGAAGATTCCTCCATCAAAACTCGTGTGTCGAGACATCATCGTCTTCTATCCACACATTGCTGCAGATACAGTGCCATAAAGTACTTTCCCCATTCCCTCTTTAACCACATATTTATCTCCATGTTTCATATAATCACATTTTGACCCCGGAAACCGGAGTAAACAAAGCATAGTTTTGAAAAAGACTTGGAGAATATTTCAGAAGTAATTTTTATTTATTTTTTTTGGATTTTTTAATTGACAAAATAGATCAAACGGCCAAAGCTGCATCACATTGGGAACCTTTTAAAAGATTCCAGAAAAACTTTCAAAAATGGTTATCATGTCCATCAGCTAGTCGCAGTGTTTATGATTTAACAATAGTGTGTCATTTAGTTCTCTTACGAGAGGTCTCTCGTACTGCGTAAGATATCTTACGCTAGGGGAAAATCCTTTTCCGCGAGATATTGAAGCCAAAAATTATCCTTAATTTTGTAATAATGCAAAACGCGTTGCAGCAGCAATGCAGACATAGGCGAGACAGCTCGCGCGCCTATTGGCTGCTCTGCGGCAACTGCAGCAGCCTATCGAGCGAGGCCTGGCGTGACGTCAGACCCAATCAGGGCACTTCGCGCCCGCTGCGTCACGTCCCGCCGAAATGGGCGTGGTCTAGGCCTATAAATATCGCTCGCAGGCAGCTATTATCTGATTTTTCATCCTTCAAGCGAAGCACACGCATCGCTGGAGCTGGATTAGAAGCCGCGCCGTCGAGAGAGAGCACCTTCAGCGGGACGAGTCACTGAAGTCGCTGGCCGCGCCGCCTTCCTGCCTTCCTGCTGCGCTTCCGGCGCTTATATCCTTCTCTTTTATTACACTGTATTTCTGTGTGTGTGTGTCGCCGCCGCGACACACATTCTAAAAGAGCTAGCGTCTTTTTAAAGATGCCTTCCTGCGGCTCGTGCAGAGCCACACTCAGCGACGGGGACCGCCACGTGATCTGCGTTTCCTGCCTGGGTGAGGAACATGCAGCTCTCGCGCTCGCTGACGGCGGATGCCCTCACTGCGAGCTGATGGCAATGGCGACTCTGAGGACTCGCCTAGCCGTCTTCACCGAGACTGCTCCCCCGCCCGCCGCGGCGTCGCGCCGTAAAAAGCGCCGTGCCCAGCGGGCCCCGGAACCCTCCCTCCGCGAAGCGTGGGCACCCGGTTTGCTTCGCCTCAGGGTCAATCAGAAATGCGTTACAGCTCTGAAACCCTGGAAAGCGAACGACTGGTACCAATCAGGTGTAAGCCTGGGGACTTCCTCGAGGGTGAAAGTGGTGTCCACGGACGCGTCCACCTCGGGATGGGGAGCGCTGCTCGAGGGCAGACCGTTCTTCGGCCAGTGGTCAGAACGGGAGAAGCTCCTGCACATAAACTGCCTCGAAATGCTGGCAGTAGACAACGCGCTGACGCGTTTTTGTCCCCAAATAAAAGGTCACCACGTCTTGGTCCGTTCGGACAACATGTCTGTGGTGTCCTACATAAATCGCCAGGGCGGCATCAGATCCGAGAAACTGTACAGGCTGGCAGAACGCCTCCTGGTATGGGCTCAGTGCAACCTGCGCTCGCTCAGAGCAGCGCACGTGCCAGGGATCTTGAATATAGGACCGGACAGGCTGTCCAGGAACAATGTTCCGGCAGGCGAGTGGTCTCTACACCCACAGACAGTCCATCTGCTGTGGAAGAAATTCGGCAGAGCGGAAGTGGACCTGTTTGCGTCTCAAGAAAACGCTCACTGTCAAGAATTTTTCTCCAAGAGCAGGAGCGCGCTGGCCCATGTGTGGCCCCGCCGCCCGCTCTATGCTTTTCCCCCCGTCTCTCTCCTGCCTCAGGTGATAGAACGGATCAGGGAAGAAGGATGCTCAGTACTGCTGGTAGCACCGTTCTGGAAAAACCAACCTTGGTTCCCAGCCGTGATGCAGTTAGCAAGTACTGCCCCGTGGCCAGTACCAATGAGGAGAGATCTCCTCTCACAGGCCCGCGGCTCGATCTGGCATCCTCACCCGGAACTATGGTCCCTTCATGTCTGGGCCATCAACGGGTACATGTTGGACTCCCTAAAGGAGTATTAAACACGATCACGCAGGCTAGAGCTCCGTCTACAAGACGACTCTATTCTTCGAAATGGTCGGTGTTTTCGGGCTGGTGCACAGCCCGTGGTGTGTCACCCACAAACTGTGGTGTGACGGAGGTGCTTTCCTTCCTACAAGAGCTGTTGGATGGGGGCAGGGCCCCCTCCACGCTCAAAGTTTATGTGGCGGCTATAGCAGCGTTCTCAGAAACAACGCTTGGTCAGTCAATAGGAAGGAACGATTTAGTCATCCGCTTCCTTAGAGGGGCTAAGAGACTGAATCCTCCCAGACCTCCCTCAGTCCCCGTATGGGACCTTTCTACGGTTCTGGAAGCCATGAAAGGTGCGCCATTTGAGCCTTTACAGTCAATCGATTTGAAACACCTGTCTTTCAAGACGGTGTTTTTGCTGGCTCTCGCTTCAGTGAAGCGCATAGGGGATCTGCACGCGCTCTCTGTGAGCGCGGCGTGCATGGAGTTTGGGCCCAATGACTCAAAAGTTATACTCAAACCTAAGCACGGTTATGTTCCAAAATCCCTCAACACACCGTTTAGGGCGCAGGTTATCTCCCTGTCAGCCCTACCGGTCCCTGATGAGGAAAGAGACGCGAGCCTCCTTTGCCCAGTCAGGGCATTACGAGCTTATGTGTCTCGCTCGTCTGTTTTCAGACAAACGGAGCAGCTCTTTGTTTCGTTTAGCGGACGTTCTAAGGGACTAGCCGCGTCGAAACAGAGCCTATCCAGATGGATAGTTGATGCTATAGCGCTGGCATACGCCTCCAAGGGCATGCAGTGCCCATTGGGTGTCAGAGCGCACTCCACGAGAGGCATGGCCTCTTCGTGGGCCTGGTCAAGTGGGATTGCCTTGCAAGATATTTGTATGGCGGCAGGCTGGGCCTCCCCGTCTACATTTATAAGGTTTTATAACCTAGAGGTTCCCGCCCTGCAGGCCAGGCTGCTGTCGGTCTAAATTACCAGTATTATCTGACCTGATGCGATCAGCTCAGAATGCTGCGTCTGCTGAGCACAGCTCAATGTTCGACAGTATAAAGCTGGGCAAACTGTGTAAGACCCACATTTTCCCCATCAGTTCAGGCCGTACCCCGCCCTGTCTGTATGATGAAATTCGCGTCCCATCGACGCTACTATAGGTGGAAAAGTGAGGCTGCACCCCTCCCTCTTCCCGGACTCCCTGTGAGTTCCCTGAGTGATTGTGCACTATATGTACCCCGGGCTTTCGCCCTTGGGTCTTTGGTGTCAGATCTCAGCATGCACGGCGTTTTACATTGGGTCCCCTAGCGTAAGATATCTTACGCAGTACGAGAGACCTCTCGTAAGAGAACGTACTCGGTTACTAACGTAACCTCGGTTCTCTCTAGAAGAGGGAACGAGTACTGCGTATCTTGCCGTGCATGCACACGCTCTGGTTGCTTCGATGATGAAAAACCAGATAATAGCTGCCTGCGAGCGATATTTATAGGCCTAGACCACGCCCATTTCGGCGGGACGTGACGCAGCGGGCGCGAAGTGCCCTGATTGGGTCTGACGTCACGCCAGGCCTCGCTCGATAGGCTGCTGCAGTTGCCGCAGAGCAGCCAATAGGCGCGCGAGCTGTCTCGCCTATGTCTGCATTGCTGCTGCAACGCGTTTTGCATTATTACAAAATTAAGGATAATTTTTGGCTTCAATATCTCGCGGAAAAGGATTTTCCCCTAGCGTAAGATATCTTACGCAGTACTCGTTCCCTCTTCTAGAGAGAACCGAGGTTACGTTAGTAACCGAGTACGTTCTCAGCATAAACAATGAAAGAGATCATAAATGCAAGTCATTTTTTATGGCACTGTATGATTTTGCCAAAATAGTTTGTGAAGCAAAATATGACAGGGCATGTGTGCCAATGAACGCTGTCCAGAAATTCATCCACATGCAGTCAAATAAACATTCATGATGCAAAATCAAAATAAATACAATAAAAGCAATCAGAAAGTTAAAATAAGGTGGAGAGGCTGAAGCACATCAACTGAAAACTGAAATTGTCTGATTTGCTGATACTGTTGAATGCATGAATCAATCATGCTGGTCCGGCCCATCCTCCCGTAACTACTGAAACCACTATAAATGCATGAACATCCACATATTCACAAACACTCACAGAAATGTGTTCTTCAATTAACTTATGAAAAATGCCTAATTTAAGTTCACATTAAAAACCAAAAACACTTCAGATGCAAATAATCAGAGTAGTCAGCATTTGTAAGGCAAGAACTTCTCACGACCCCTGGTATGTTCCTTACCGGGGTGAATTAGAAGGATTTTAGTTGCGGCCGGACACCCCGTTAGCGACATTTCATTTTGAAAGGACAGTTTTTGTTTTAAACCAGGGTTTATTTAGTCCCACGCGACAAGTTCTGCAGGGCAAAATCTATGACCACTTTTAAATCCAAGCCAATTCGGCATTTTGTGGCCACTTTTTATGTGGACTATAACTCATATCCTGGATTTGAAAATGCCATGTAAATACCATTACATGACTATTTTGGATTACTGTCATGTGTCTAAGTTGGAATTTCGACCCTCTTCTGAGTTGTACACCATTTGTGAACCAGATGTTAATGTGCATGTGAACGAGGATATGAGTGGGATTCTTCTCATTCTTAATAAAGCGAGTAGTATGATTATTGCAGTCAATGTAAAGTAGCCCGTGTTTTACATTTTGGGGTAAGAGTCAGAGAGCATGCTTCTTCAAAACAGTTTTTTTTTAATCTTATATGCCAATCTTTCTACACACAAATCCTGTTTGCAGGATTCGTAGGATTTATTGTTTGCAGGATTTATTATTTTCAAAGTAGACTGTCTTAAATCCAACACAAACAGGCAGAAGCCGAAAAACCTGCTGCCACTGGGGGGTGCTAGCTCTTACTGTGTGATATCTTTGGCTTTAGCCTTGTCAGCCACGGCTTGTCCCTTGTCATAAGTCTTCCTGCGAGAAAGAGGGGATGGTTCCGGTACTCTCTTTTGCCCACCTGCTGGAAGTCTGTTGCCAGAGCTGCTACTTTAAGATCCATTTGCAATGTGAAAGACAGAAACATAAAAATAAAACACAAGGACTGAAAAAAAAAGAAACACAAACTTAATGTGGGCAGCATGCATTAAAAAAAACACACAAATAAACCTAACATTGTCTTTTTTTTTAAAGCTAAAAAAGCGAATTAAACTCAAGTTACTACAGCAAAAACATTATTTGCTGGTTAAAAAAAACAAACAAAAAAAACAAACATTGGCAACAATGCAAAACTATCTGAAAACCGTTAATTAGAAAATATTCGCCAAGACTGGCGGCAAACCTGTGGCAACTATACAAAAATTTATTTCTCAGTGAAGTTTCTCATTTTTCACTGAAGTTAAATGATTATTGAACTTGTGAACAAAAAAAATAAAAAGTAAAAATAAAATAAAATAAAACTTTCAAATAACTTTCTATGTTTGGATTGTTTGTGAAAAAAGGAGTTCAAACAGATGTCAGATTGTGATTTAGTTAAAAGAACATGAACGGTAATTGTGAATAACACCCGTCTTAACCTCTTGCTGTAGATCATCACAGTTGATGTTATTCTTGAACACGATCCTTTGCAAAAACTGTTTCTGGTCAAACTTGAAGTAAATTTCTGGTAAACCACAAATAGTTGCCAGAAGTGTACAGTTCTTCCCACTAAAAGGTAGTCCCCACAACTCACGCATGCTGTTATCTAGCTATCAGTAGTCCAAGTTGCAAGAGAAATAATAGTAATTGTAAATAACTATTTACTATAATGGTCTGAAATCTTTTGAGACAAATAGATTGTATTGCCAAATCTGACTATAGCTTTGTTGTTTAGTGTTGTTAGCCACTCACATGGAACAGCAATGAAAGTCAATTGAATAAAAGTGTTAAGAGAAAACAAGTTTTTTAAAATTTTGACTAAACCGAAATTAACCAGATGAGATCAGTCTTAACAGTATAGCAGAAAAAAAGTTAGCGTGACATCAAAGCATCTTTCTTTAACAAGGCACAACATTTAGCGGAAAAAAAGGACATTTTAAAGTAAACAAAGTAGGAGTAGTTAGTTCATGCATGATGTGAGATGGAGAAGTAAGTAAGCGAAGATTTTAGTTAGCAAGGTTTTAGGTTACTTTACACTTACATGCTACCCATTCTAGAGGACAATCCGGCAGGGGGGAGCATGTAGTCCCGATCTCTGACTGTGTTCCCAGCAGACTCCAGATCTCCCGCTCCCTCTGAGGTCTCAGTCATTGGGTGTAAAGGGATGAAGTCTCTTGTCGGTGTGTCCGGGCCAGAGTCACAGTTGTTTACGTAGAGTAACTCCATCTGAGTAGTGGTCCTCCTTCGGGCCTTTATAATTATTGCAAAAACAGATGGACAAGGCAAGTTAAATATGGAACAGGATATGCAAGGAAATGGTTGCTATCCAAAGTCACTTATTAGGTTCAGTCCAACTGAGATTAGGTGTCTTGATTAAAGAAACTGTGATCATAGCTCATGGATCAACCTTTGAATGGTTTGCACATAAAATCTCTTGGTTACCAAGGTTTCGGTAAGGTAAAATTCAGGTAATTTGTCCCATACCTTAGTCCTAGATTTAGTCTCGCCGCATAACTTCATGAGGTCTGAGGCCAGGGTGCTGAATTATGGGAAAAGATATTGACTTCGGTTTGTTCAATCATTAAAGCACAGTAATGAAAACAAACATATTTGCCATTGGCAGATTAACTTACTGTCCTTCCACTGCAGGACTCGGGGTCGACTCGTCGCTACTACTGTCGTCTCCATTTTCTAACGAGGAAAAAGAAATGAGAGTGGATATTCAAGCAACCACAAATGGGTGTCTAACTTGCACCAGAAGAATTGGAAGAACTTGCAAGATACTTGAATTAAGGCAAAAAAACACGCCGACACTGTTATCTGTGATGTTTAAGAGACTTTCGAGAGTGTGGTAGTAATACAAAGCAAATGAGGATAAAGTATGCACAGCGCTACCATGCTAGTTTCTTTAGTTGCCGTGAACGCTGATCCAAACCGTTTTCTGATATAAGCTGTGACCAGAAAGAGGCTATCGTCAAAGTTAGTGCAAAAAGTTTGTGGAGAAGAAGGATGAGGGAACACAAATGGTAAATCATTCAAAAAGGAGGAAAAAAATTAGTTGTACATGGTCTGGAAGAATCGCTTGTTTTCCTGTTGCTGGACTGCGATGTAGCCTATGCTATTGGTGATAAGTAGTATGTTGCTAGCTGGGGATTGATGGTTTAAAATGGTAAGAACCGGTAGAGGAGGTGTGGACAGATGAACAGAAGCCTCATGCACCTGCGGATGGGACCGCTAGCCTGTGGTTAGTCCAAGGAGGTAGACCCATGCGCTCATTACAGAGAGAGTGTGGCTATTGGTACTCACCCAAGGGCATGTTACCTAGTTCTGTTTAAATCAGGCAACAGGGGAACAGAAAAGATGAAGTTATATGGTATGATGGTACTCATGGATATACCACAATACAATGTGAATATGGAAAAGATATTTCAAGGGTTTCCCCACTTTTTAACCAACCCATTTCTATGACTTTCCCATGATTTTCCAGGCCTGTGGATCACAATTAAAAAATTCCCTGATTTTGAAGGTGTTTAACGACTGTGGAAAACCTGTACATGGGGAAACTGTACAACCTTTCATGGGGACTGATTGATTGTTATTTGACTGAAGTACAACTTTGTTATATGTAGGTCCATTATTGTGGTCTCAGAGGTGTCCAATCTGGCTCCTGAAGGGCCAATGTCCTGCAGCGTTTAACTCCAACCATAATTAAACACACCTGAACCAGCCTATCAAGAACTGCAGGACCTCTGCTAGAAACTTTCAAGCAGGAGTGCTTGAACAGGTTGGAGCTAAACTTCGCAGGACGTTGGCCATCCAGGAGCAGGACCTTGGCCATCCAGGAGCAGGACCGGACACACAAAATTTAAGGTATCAAAAAATGAATTCTGGTCAGACATGTCATTTAGACAATCTCTTCCTGTCTAAAAAAAAGGTGGTTCTTGGGCAAAAAAAACTGCAAAGTGGACCACACTTAATGCTGATGCCGAGACCCCAAACTAAACACAACAGAGTTCAGTGCTGTCGTCGACACCAGCTCATGTTAGTCCAAGTCCAGGCTGAGACCTGAGTAGGTAAGGTCAGAGTCAAGACCGAGCCTCATGGAGGGTCGAGTCAGAGTCAAGACAGAGACCTGAAGAGGGTCGAGTCAAAACCAAGTCCAAGTGCTTCCAAACCCATGACAAGACTCAGACTCCAGACGGACTTGTGTCAAACAAAACTTATAGAGTTGCAAAGGGCACCCTGGCCTGCTCTTCCAGTTAGCCATGAGCACCCGGGACTATGCACATGATCTGGGTTTCAGCCATTAGCCTGTTTTATATAATATTCAGGCTCACACCACTACAAATGAAAGTGCATATCTTCATCACAAGATGCATGCTGCTTGCATTGTCATAAATAGTGCATACAACAACTACACATACTTATAGTTTCTGTCAGGTTCTGGGCAATACTTGAATTGTTTGAGGGTGGGTTGAAAGAATTTTGGCTGGTGCAACGCCATGACTAGTCATCGGAGACTCAACACATCAACTTGTCAATCAGCTACTTAGTGCAACCCCTAGACAAATAGCAAGTAGCAAATACTGCTCCTAAACCACTTTTCCACTGGGGCTGGTGCATTGCCGGAGCCAGCGCTTGCCCAGGTTGCGTTTTCCAATGATCAATGACTGACCAAGACCAGCAAGTTTTCAGGGCTGGTTTGGACACTAGTCCAGGGTTTTGTGTGTGGAAAAGCACAGCCTGCTTCCAGATTGGGCACCGACTCCAGCCCCAGTGGAAAAGTGGAACTAGAGGGCTACCTTCCTGCAGACTTCATTTCCAAACCAGCTCCAACACACATGCTTGATATTTTCAAGTAATCCCGAAGACCTTGATTAGCTGGTTCATGCATGTTTGATTAGAACTGAAGCTAAACAGTGCAGGATAGTAGCTCTCCAGGAGCAGGCTTGGCCACAATTGCACTTTACCTCAGATTGGAAAACAGTGACTGTCAGACATCTGACATGTTTAGACCAAATTTTGTGATTGAGTATTTGCAAAATCACAAAACACTTTCGGATTTCTTATGATTAGCAAAATCTTTCACTATGGGTATTCTGGCATGCTAACAGGGCTGAGCAGTACCGCTAAGGTCACTGTTAAGGTCTTAGGGCCTGGGGTCAAATGGCTAACAGATAAGTTTCAGGAGGACTGTCCCTACCTTGCAGAGCATTCCCCAACAACGCATCCAGTTCCGGGTTAAACTCTGCCTTCTCTTTCAGCATGTGGAAGAGCAGCTGGTTTTGAGTGGCACTGTTGATCTCAGTTTGCTTGAGCCGCCCCTCCATCACCTTTATCTGAGATTCCTTCACAGCTGCCTGTAGACCCTGAAAGCATGTGGTCAGGCTAATGTTTTAAAAATGACTGAATCTACTTATGAGAATTGAACCTTTAACATTATAGCATGTAACAGAGAAGACCAACGCAGAGTAACAGTTTTGTGATTGGATACCTTGTTGATGGCCATGGACATGAAATGGTCCAGTAGGAATCGAGATTCAGCAAGAGTGCAGGAACCAATCACAGATGAGACATCAATGACATCACCCTCTTCCTACGCATGAAGAAAAAAAAACCTGTATATGATTTTTTTCAATACTAGTGGTTTGATTTAGAGTAATTTGAGTAAATTCATTCGAGTTTAAAAGCAATATTCCAGTGGTTTGATTTAAAGCTGCAGTCCATAGTTTTTCCTCTTTGTCGCCATCTCTGTTCGAAATCTGCAATTGCAGTTATTCGCGGAATTATCAACTTTACGTGGGTTGTGGTTCGGCACAGCACAGCGCGGATGAATCCAATGTTTTGAGGAGAATGTGCGGCTGTCAGTCACAGCGCCGGTGTGAATACTGTCATTCGCAATCACAGATTATATTTTTTGGAAGTATGACCAACATAAGAATTTTCACCGGAAAATGTCATCTGAACAAGCAAGTAACATCCACTGTTCTGACCAACTAAGGGGAAAAAAAGCATTGCAGTAAATCGCGCTGATTAAATCTAACGATTGCTTATCATATCACATCAAACCGTGCAAATTATACTTTGTTCTCAAATTGTTAATGTTAACAACATCAGCATTGCGTGACTACATTTAATGCCCTTCCGATATTTATCCTTGTTTTCGCATGGGCCCGGTTGCAGTCTCTTGTTTTCTTGCAGTCTCTTTTTTTCTGTAGTCACTCCGAAGTCCGAAGTGTTTTGCATTTTACAACGGGTGAATCTCCAGTTGTCACTGGTGATTGTCGTTTGAACCTTTCTGGATCCGCCATCAAATTGATAAGTTTATATCAAGTGCTGTGAGAAAAGGCTATAAATCTCCACCTCCAACATCCTCACACACAATATAGCCCACTAGCCGAGACCCCTTCTTCTCAAATTTATTCTCAAATTTGTAAGCCAAAAAAGTTATGGACTACAGCTTTAAAGGGGCCATGACATAAGAAATGTTCCTTTATCTTTTGACATATAAGAGGTCTTTCCTAGCCAGTTTTAGTCTGTCTACACTGGAAACATCAAAGTATACTTTGTAAATTGGTAAGTTTTTCTCTCTGAACGAGAAAAGATGAAGCTGTGTGGTATTGAAGCATCCACTGTAGCATGTTACATCGCAAGGCCCTGTTCACTTTGAAGGTCTAAATGCAGTGAATTTTGTCTTGAACTTCAGTAACCGACGCCGAATGTATTTTCCCATGCAACGAAGAGGCTGACAGATCTGAGTGGATTGTTCTCAATGTTTGGATGGTGCTTGAAGGCCCAATGTTTACACCTTTGGGGGAGATAAATCCATGAATGGCATACTAATAGTAGTCAATGCACAATAAACTGGGTTAAGAGAACATATTTTAATATTTTAAAAAAATTCACTGGCATTAAAAAAATATTTTAATGCCAGTGACCTGATTCAGAATTGTTTCAGTGAACTGATGCAGTGTCATTACATTGAATTGATTCAGATCATAGAAGGAGTGTTTCATTCGACTGAGTAGTTCACAGGATATTCCACCATCTTAAGAGAATTTCCAATTCGAAAGAAGAGAACATGTTCAGTTCAAAGGGCACTACAAACAGCATAGGGAATAAGAGTACACCGATACATCCCTTGACAGGAAGTGAAGGGAGGAATTTACCCATCAGCCATTGCGCATAAATCCAGCACTTCCAGAAATGTGAATTAAATAAAGGCTCCACTGCTATTATTGAGGAGTGGTTTGTATACAGTTGTTTGTGGGTTGTTCGAGTTACAGTGATCATGAGTACGTTTGAATGAGATAAAATATACATCTAATCTAACCAAATTACGTTTATTTTCATTTATTTTCACATTAAACATCGCAACAGATAATTATCACTCATCTTAGCACTTTCAAATATGACATTTAATATTTAATTAAAAATAAAAGGTATATTTCTCTAAATAAACAGCATTATATACACATATATTACAAACGTATAGTAATTTATATTATTTTTATTTACAGAAGTATTTTATGTCATCGCAGTGTAAACTCCTCTAATAACACATTTACACTGCAAAGGTGGTGTAGAAGCACTTCTGAAGTGGCATCTAAGGCTACGTTCACACTGCAGGGCTTAATGCCCAATTCCGATTTTTTGTAAAAATGCGATTTTTTTGCAAGGCCGTTCACATTTCCAATTAAATGCGACCTTTTGTGATCTCCTGTGTGAACGTGAAATGACCCAGAAGTGACCCGCATGCGCAGAAGAGTACTCAACGGTCAACGACGTCACTTGTTGTTTGCGGAAGTAGCTAAACTTTAACCAGAGCCCGTCTACGGAGAGCCTGTCCACTCCCTATTAAGCCCTATTGTACCGAATTTTGGTTGTAGTACCACCAGAGTTCCACTGGGGGCGCTCGCCATGAGTGCAAAATGAATGGGAGTCAATGGGGCTAGACGGCTAAATTTGTCTCTTTCACCCGATTGCCGTTGAGAAATCTCAGATGTGATTGTAGATTTTGCAAGTTCAACATGGGTTTTAGGTCGAAAGTTGAATGAACGAGTACTTATGTCGTTTTGATTTCTTACAGGTTGAGTTGTTGTTGCCCATAACACGCTAGCATTCTGCTAATGACGTCAGCATTCTGACGTCATTGACATTTTGAAAGACTTTTTTAAATCAAATAAGTGACTCTAAAAAATCTAACACCCAGCAATGTGTAATTTCTTTGCATCTCCTTTCGAATACAACATTCAAATTACTAGACAAAAAATTATATCCTGAGAAAAGTGGATTTTGAGGGGTATACCGCCATTGACCTCCATTCATTCTGCACTCGTCCTGTGAGCGCCCTCATATGGAATCAGAGTGGAACTGCAACCAGTTCAGAAGCCGGAAGTGTAGTGAGAGTGAAACTTCTCGCCATATTAGACATTCTCTGCTTTAACTGTGATTCTCTCACACACACACACACACACACACGAGCGCGCGCAGCGACCGTTACACAAGAGCCAGACAGCAGCCGCTGACCTATCTAATATCAGATTCAGCACAAATAAGTTAACATAACGTATAATGGCCGTGGGCTTTTTAAAAAAAAAAAAAAATGTATTAACGGGCTCGTCGAGGTCGACCCGTTCGGCAGATTTACCTCAGCTCGACGAATATGCAGTCCGTTTTCAAAACGACGACTACTTCAACGCAGAATTATGACGTTTTTCGCGTATCAATGACGTGCGGGTCGGATACATGCGACCTGGCCGTTCAGACTGAAGTCGCATTTCAAAAGATCGGATATGTATCGGATTTGGGACCACATACCCAAGTGGCCTGGGTCGCATTTGAAAAGATCGGATCTGTGTCGTTCAGACTGTCATGAAAAGATCAGATACAGGTCGCATAGGGGCAAAAAAATCGGAATTGGGTCGTTTCAGCCTGCAGTGTGAACGTAGCCTAAGTGTCTTTACACACACTCTTTAATGCTGTTCAGAGGTGGCATAAATGCATTTGCACATCAATTACAACTGTATGATTTGACACTAGGGGGGTGAGGTGGGTCAGAGCAGACATAATTAAGTCTGGCTTTTATACGGCATTGCATCTTTACACTGAATTTTGAGCATGCACAGAGCAGCCTTTACTGGTCTGTGTAAAAAAGCCTTAATATACACAAAGTTGCATGGGCGTAACGCATTTTGTCAAGAGAACTTGAAGAGATCCCGTGCTCAGGGAGTAGGGAGCAGTGGGAGTTGCCTCACCTTGGCTTCCTCCATCTGCATGATGTTGGCCTGACAGTCAGAGATGCTGTCGTTGATGTAGTCGATGTTGGCCAGTAGAGACTCCAGCTCCTCATTCAGAGACTGAACATCTTTTTCTACCTCCGGATCTTCCGCCAGCAGCCTCTCTTTCTTTCGGTTTATCTTATCCCGCCGGCGCGTCAGCTCTTCACGTTGCTGTGGGCGGGATTTCAAACAATGAGAAGCTAAACAAGTTTGTACAGCTATTACTTTAGGAATGTAAATGCAATTACATTTAAAAAAAAAATTCATATTAAAGTTTTTTAAATAAATATGATCAGTGTATGTATTTGTATCTACATTATTAGCATTCAAGGGATACTTCACTGTTTAGCATTAAGCTTTGTATCAGTAGAAACCCGGTAGTATATTCGAATGACCGTGCTTCCCTCCCTCATGTCCCTCTGAGACAAGAAATGTCTGTATTGCGTGTCTGGAAAAAAACCTCAGATGACAAATAAATCGTCATTTAGTTTCATCTGAGGCTTTTTTGGCCAGAGGCGAGAGACTTCAGCCAGTAGTAGGAGCTCGTTCCGCATGTTTTCAACCCGCTCATAGGGGGATCTCACGATAAAACGCGGTCTTTTCAGTTTCGAGTCGACTAGTAGCCTAGTTGTATCATTTCTCCCGATACTGCCCTCTGTAACCGGTAGGCGTGGCTTAGGAGTGGCCTCGTAGGGCAGCGAAGCAAGTGCATTCTGGGAGTTCTTGTCTTTCATCCACTTGAGCCAAAAATTTATTTTCTGGCTTTTCTCAGTCTAGAAGGCACCAACTTCTAAAATAATTTCACATTTCTACTACATTAATGACCCAATTTAAATACACATTCATCTTTCCAGTGGTGAAATATCCCTTTAAGGCAGATTTGACATTGTAAAGTAGGTGTTTCTCGTGATAACAGGTTGATTTGTACCTTAAGAAGACGATTCATGTCAGTCTCCATGTTGGAAATTGTAACGCGCTGCATGATAATATCGGAGATACGGCGTTCCAGACTCTGCCATTTCCCACGAGCCACTCGGGTGGAGTATATCCCAGCCGGCCTGCGATAGTATAATCTAAAGCAAACAATTGACAGTCACAGGCATAATAAAGTCATATGAACATATTTATAGTGCTCACATGAGGCCTGTATAATGTACCTGGTTCCATTAGGTGCTCCTGAGCCCGAGTATGTCCGACCCGCGGGAGGTCTGTGAGAGAAGTCCTGGTTTGACTCTAGATTGACCTTTCGTGTGACCTTTCCTGATATAGGCCGCACCTGTCTCCTTAGAGCGGTTACCTGAGAGACACAGCAGCAATAACTACAGGAAACTTTTGAAAATCCGATATTGCCAAAATGACCAGGCAAATAAAAACATAAAAAATAATCAACAGATGAATTGACAATCAAAATAGTTGTTATCTGCAGGGCTAAATTAAAGCATTAACATTTATATGATACTTTCCCACTAACATAAAAGTAAATCTATATAATATTCAAATGTATTACCTAAAAGTATTTAGATAATACATATAAAACCATAGTGAACCCCAAAAGAATCTGGGCACTTAAAAAGTATAAGTGCATTATAGTATACAAGTTCATCACTGTTATTTGACTATTATTTATATACTAATACAGTATATATGAATATTTTGAGTTCGCTATTCATTTTATAATTGCGGTTTTAATTTGAATAATTTTGTTTCGCATTTTGTTTTGCCATTTTTACTTTTAATATTCTAGTTTAGCTTTAACTTTGTTTTGGTAATTTCAGTACTTTAACTTATACATATTTTATTTCAGTTAGTTGCCAAAGTAAAATTTATATAATAAAATGTCTATTATAGTGTAGTACATCAGTGTTGTTTTAGTATTATTTAAATACTTTTATATCATTTATTAATATTTAGAATTAGCTTTTAATTTTGTTTTAAGTTTGATTAATTTTGTTATGTGCTTTTGTCATTTCTATTCATTTTTTTTAAATCTATTTCTATTTAGATATAATTTAATTTATCTCAGTTTTTGTTTTAGTCATTTTAGTACTTCAAATTTAATTTATTTTATTTCAGTTAGCTGCCAAGGCAACATTTCTATTTTTATTTATTTTTTAAGTTTAAGGTTTCATCTAGGGATGTCCAACACTGAGTTCAACATAATCAGAATGTTAATGCTATGGGAACGTTTCTGCATGACTGTGTCAGAAGCACGTGTGAAATCACTCCAATCTCATTGGCGAAACGTCATGTGACAGATGACGGCGCAACCGGAAACTATAAAGAACACCCGTACCAAACATTGTCAGCTTCTGTGCCTTCAGTAAGTGCTCTGAATAAATCGATTGTCTTGGGAAATTTGGCGGTTTGGCATTGAGATGGCGTCCTCACCCACATGAGGTGCCTGGGTTTAAGACTGAACTCCAAGAAGAGTGCGTTTTCTCCACTACAGAGAACTACTTTTCTAGGGGTGGTACAGGTATGTGACTCAGTCTCCTGCTCTTATATTAAATCCATTCTCTCAGCCCTAGGCAAGATCAGGCTAGGCCAAGCCGTCACTGTAAAACAGTTTCAGAGACTGCTGGGACTCATGGCAGCTGCGTCCAACGTGATTCCTTTTGCCCTTCTGTACATCACCTTTTAAACTTTATTTATGTAGCGCGTTATAAGCAGTTCAAAGCAGCTTTACGGGGATAAACAGGAAAATATGATGCAAACAGGGTTCAATTCTGCTGTAAAGACAAAAGTGTCATTGTTCAGCTAAAGTTGATTCAGTTCCGCTCAAAAATTGTGTAAAGATCACCAAAAATGCTGCAATAATAATAATATTGCTGAATATTAAAGTGCCCATATTATGCCATTTTAAAGTTTCCTAATGTTGTTTTGGAGTCTCCTACAACAGGTTTACATGCATCAAATGTCAAAAAAACTGTTTTATTTTCTCATAAAATACATTTGCACATCACCACATTTTCAGTGATTCTCAAACGACTCGTCAGATGAATCAATCTCTCTAAATCCCTCCTTTCCGCGAGCTGCTCTGCTCTGATTGGCCAGACAGCTCAGTCTGTTGTGATTGGTTTAACGTGTACACCGCGTCGGAAAAACAAAACCGCCCATTGCCATAACAACGTCAGCTCTGCGTGTCCTGAGGCTTCCTACACCGTAAACTAAACACAGTAACGAACAATTACATTGATTTTACCATATCAATCTGAGCGCAAGTCCGATGATGAAACACTGGAAGAACTAGTTATTCAACCCAAACCTCCATTGCAAGGACGACTCAAGCAGGACTCAGTGTTTCTCAGTGATACACTACTCAGTTTGAGGGACATTATGAGATGTCGCAACTGTAATTCCTCACCATCAGCATTAACAAGTACATGTCCATCAAATAAACCGATTATTTTACTTGTACTAATTTATTTACTGAGTATTTTTCTAATTTATTGCGGTGAACACGTGGAAACCGTAACAATAACAGTGCATACATCAGCCGAGCTCTAGCATGAATGACTGACAACATAAACATTGGTAAAACAAATCTTGCTCCATGCGTAATCTTTCCTCAGAGTAGTGAGAACGACAGATAATCTGCATTAGTAGACACAGTAATAGGTAATGGTGGCCCACAACTGATTAGCAGAAGTATTTCAGTAAGACAGTGATAACATGAGTTAGCCAGATAGCAGGAGACCTAAGTTACACATTATAAAACTCAAAACTAAGTATTTTGAACACCATCTTTCAAGAGCAAGTGGTCTGCATTGAACTCCGAGATTTGAGAAGCAGTCGTCTGTAAAATAAAGGGAACACAGCAAAAGTTTAGGATTATACTGCTGTGATATCATGGTAAAGATGAACTTTATCCACTGATTCTTCACATGCTCGTCCTTGGGCAGTGAAAATAAACTGGCTTTACCTTCACATTGTAGAGCACAGCATCTTCTCGACATGATGCGTTTCAGTATAACAGGAATCAGCTGCTGGTTTGAGGTTCAAGTTTCCCTGGTGTCTGCGTGCGCAATAAGTGGGCGGGCAATATGCTAATGTTTCGTCTTGACGTCACAACGAAACGGCTTATGAATCGTTTGAAAAACGATTCATTTCATTGACTCAGAGTCGACTCTTACTTTTGAAAGACAATAACTTTATATACGGTGCACTTTCAGATTTAAAACTTTTCAGGATGTTTTCATTCTTTTAGAACTATGTTACACACTACATGAAAGGTCATTTTTAAGAATCCATAATAGGGGCCCGTTAAGTTTCCCCAACTATGCAAGCCAGAGGACATGGTGGCAAGGAACTACAACTCCATCTGTGACAGAAATGGAGAAAAAAATCCTTGGGAGAAACCAGGCTCAGTTCTCCTCTGGCCAAATGAGCCAACATGGTGTGATTTATGATTCCAGGCTGCATCAAGTCAGACTGTGGATTGGTATAATTCAGAATATTTTCTCCAGTTTCTTCTGCTTGAAGATCAGGATTCATCACATGGTGGGGAGGAGTCGAAGCTGGCTGTAAGGGTTTGTGCAGAAGACTTGTCTGGTTCCCGTGGTCTTCACTGAGGATCTGTGCCAATGGATATGAAGTCAATGAAGTCTTCTCAGGAGATCTGTCTCTAGGGATTGTCTAGATGTCATGGTCTCTGCTGTGCGGGTGGATCTAGGTGCAGGTCCTCCATTGATCTTGATACGGACAGGATCTGGCCGACTACGGTAACCTCGGGATAAACAGAGACTAATGTTAGCGTAGATGCCATTCTTCTTACGATGCAAGTACCACCAAGACCCAGTTTTGGCTCAAGACCAAAAAGGGTTTCCCCCGAGAGACAACTCATTTGACATCATCAGGGTCATGTGCAGATGCTTTCGCACCCTTCTGTCGTCTTAAGAAGCTAATGACAGATGCTTCCCTCACAGGCTGGGGTCCTGGATGGCCGCTTGACTCGAGGTCTGAGGAGAGGTCACCATCTAATTGCCTTTTGATGATGGTTGTATTTCTAGCACTGAGATATTTCCACTCGGGTGCAGAGCTCCCATGTTCTTGTCCACTCAGACAACACATCAGTAGTCCCCTTTCTAAATCACCAGAGGGGTCTGCGGTCGGGCCCTCTATGCGGTTTAGTGAGGAATGGAGAGAAACAGTGGAACTGATAAAAGAAGTTTGCCAGGCGGAGGTGGACTTGTTTGCATCAGAAGAAATGATGGACTGTCCGTTCTTGTTCTCCTTCACGCATCCAGTTCAGTTGGCTCCTCTATATTGAAGGTTTATGTGGCAGCCTGCTTCCCACACACCTTTCGGTGGTAGTTCATTGAGGAGACACCAGATGGCGAAGCTCAAGAGATGCTCAATTTGCTTTGCCCAGTAAACAGGCCCTGTATTGTTATGTGTACCACTCATCTTGGTGGTGTGAAATTGACTAGTTGTTGTGCTTTGATTCCCCCAGGTGTCCCCGTCAGTTTCCAAGCAACTCATAAGTCAATCGTTGAGGCAATTTCTGTGGCTCATGAGGCGTGTGATCTTCCTTCGCCCTTAGTCGTCGGAGCCCATTCTACTACATGCATTATAAATATATATATATATATATATATATATATATATATAATAATTTCAAGATTTATTTGTATAGTCATCTATAAACAACTATTTTTTGCAGTATGTTGCAGAAGGGTCTGTTGACCACTGGGAGGCGCTGTTTATTATGAAATATTTTGTGTTGTAATGGTGATTCAGCATTTTTATATATATATATATATATATATATATATATATATATATATATATATATATATGGAGTATGGGCATATATGAATATGGGACTTCTTGTAGTTTATATGTACAATAAGCAGAATAATTGCAACTAAATTCAAAAAAGTGAATTTAAGGTTAAAAAAGTGAGAACGCTCGTGGTGTCGGAATGCCAGTCTGTTCTGACGAAAACACAACCCACAGCAACGCGTTATAGCAACAACGTCTCAGATAGTCTGACGGCAGATACAAATAAACAGTAAATAAATGACTTTCGAGTGATTTGTTACAAAAATGCGCATCAAATATGCTAAACACAGAAGCTTGAACATGTGCGTGTGACGCGCTCGAACAGACCTCATTGGTTCTCGTGCATCACACTTTTAATGGCGGATGGCAAACCCACTTGAAGGTGCAATTAAAGGTGAACTAAGTAACTTTTTTATCTTAACCGAACAGCTTCGGAGTCATTGGAATGGTTATATGACTGTTTTCGGGTTGGATGGTGGTCTTCTCGCACCCCTCGAGCGCCTGTGAGACGAAAAACCACCCTTGCAACTTTGGGCTGGCGGGCCGCCGGCCGCAGCATCAGGAAGTATCGCGTGATATCAGGTCTCGCGATGTAACAAACTGCTTTACGGCACTGCACACATATACTATCTAAACATGTATATGCTAGCCTTCTGTGTATTATACATACCTCAGTGGACATGGCTCCGTGCGTTCGCCGGGTTCTTTGAAAACAAATGCACATGACCAGCGGGAGAAGATGGGACGAGCCAACAAGTTTTGACGACAGTGTTGTCAAATATCTATTCCGAAGCTGTAGGGGGAGCTCTATAGAGAAACCCACGAGCAAAAAGCGAGAAAACAGCGAAGAAATCGGCAAAGCTGCATAATGCAGCTTTAAAGCATTGGGCTAAGGATAGCCGATACCAATAAGTAAAAAAAAAAAAAGCTTAATTGGCCCCGACACGATCCTTGAGATCTGCTCGGACATCCCTAGTTTCATCTAATTTGCTTTATTTTAATTAACAAAAACTCTTTTTAATAGTTTAAGTTGACAATAACAACACTGAAGAGCATAAGTGCATTTTATAACAAAAAATACAAAAGTAAGTGACTTATTTTCAGGGTAAATGCAGGTTTAAGGAAATGAAATTAATTACATTAGGATTTTAATATTAAATGTAAGTTAATAATATATTTTAAATAAATTTTAAACATTATTTTATTGTATGATTAAACGAATATCAATGTGCCACACTTTGTAGGTCCAGTAGAAACAAAATTCAGCTGAAAATGTACCTCCTCAGTTTTTCTCCGCAGAATGAGTTCCTGTTGTCTCTTCTGAGCCTCAAGCAGTTTCATCTGATGCTGTACAAGAGAAAAAAAACATCACATTGAACATATTTCACTCTTAGTTTCATGCTGTGCCAGTGTTATTTTCCCATCATGCACCTCCTGTTTGCGCTGGTCCTTCTTAAGTGTGGCGATCTCTCGGTTCCTGCGTGATTCGGCCATTCGGTTCTTCTCCTGCTGCTCCTTCATCTGCTTCATCAGACGCACCTGACAACAGTTCGTTTCAATACTAGTTTAGCAGGAGGATTTGTGCTACAGAAAGTAGATAATGATGATTAGACTGCTTATTTAGCAGTAGAAAAACCTTTACAAAACTAATGTAATTTCATCTGGACTATGGGAATTGCTGATAGACATGTTCATTATTAATCTTATTAATATAAAAAGGCAATATATACAATATGTCAATATTTATTTGTATAGTCATCTATAAACAACTTAATTTTTTGCAGTTGGTTGCTGTTGACCACTGGGAGGCGCTGTTTATTATGAAATATTTTGTGCTGTAATGGTGATTCAGCATTTCTCAGTGAGTCAGCATACAGTCTTGTACAGTCTCCATGGTGACACTCACTTTGGTTTTCTTCATTTCAGCCAGATCCAGCTGTAGTTTCTTCAGTTGCTTCTCATACTGTGACTGGTTCTTCAGAAGGCGAGCGTGTTCTTTCTGAGCCGCCTGTAGTTTCTGCAGCTCTTTGTTCATCACACCGAGCTTCTTCTCGTATTCTGCTTTTATCCGCTTGCTCTTGTCCTCAGAGCATGACTCCACAGAGCCTGAGACAAAACAAAAAAAAACAGAATAGAACAAAACAAAAACAAAAACAAAAACAAATCAATAAAACAAGAAACAAAACAATTAGCTTTTCTCAGGGCGTATTGCAGGCCGGACTCAAACCTGATCTACAAACTATCCTTGTCTCTCTGTAAAGCTGCATTGGAACAATCTACATTGTTAAAAGCGCTATATAAATGAAGATGACATGTTAGGAGTAATGTGTGTGTGTGTGTGTGTGTGTGTGTGTCTCACACACAGTGTCATGACTCTAAAATGTGGAGAAATAAAAGCATTAAAGAAGTCAAAGTCACTATGAAATAAAAAAATGATATTTACTTAAAGGTCCCATGACATGAAATTTCCACTTTCTGAGGTTTTTTAACATTAATATGAGTTCCCCTAGCCTGTATATGGTCCCCAAGTTTCTAAAAATTTTAATCTGTGTAAATTGAGCTTTTGCTATCTTTCTCTGCCTTTGAGAAATTGGAAGCTCAACCGGGCTGATCTTGAATCTCCTCCTTATGACGTCATAAGGAGAAATGTTACCTCCCCTTTCTCTGCTTTGCCCGCCCAGAGAATATTTCTCGCCCATGAGAAAATGAGCTAGGAAGTAGAGCGCGCGTGCGATTTTAGTTTGTCCACGCGAGATATCATGGCTTTTGAGCGAGCGAAGCATAATAATTGCTCAATAATTGGATGTACAAATGAACATCGAATGGTCAATACAGAGCTGGGCTTGCTGAACGTCGGACAAGTAAGTCAACAAATTATATATAAGTGTGTTGCTTTACTGTTTATGGTTACCTAGCTTCTTACACGTAGAATGTGGCTGTCACATTAGCTATGCAGCTATGCAGTTACTCGCACTAATGTAAAGGTAGACAGCATCAAGTTACACATACTGTAACGCGAGTGTTGTACATTTCTTTGTTATTTGGATAACCGTTTTCCTGTTGGTTATATGGCGCGCACGATATCCGCATTTCAAGATCGCAGAGCTTGATGTAATTGTAATAAGATAAATTACAGACGTTACAGATCTCTCATGAAAAGGCAACAGTAGGTTAGCGTTAGCTACATGATGATAACTGTAAACCATCCGAATAAAGTACCGTATCCAGACATAATATTTTAAACTAACCATTCGGAAACGTCCTGCTGGAGCCGCTGAGTTGCAATTTCTTCGTCCGTTGCTTCTCCATCTGGATCAGATTCTGGGTCAAACTGAAATGCTTGAACAACTGCGTGTCTTCGTGCCATTGCAATATATCCAACATAAACAAACATGCATGGTACCGTTGCGCAAGATGGTCAAGGCCACACCCACCCTCCACCTTGCGCCGCCTTTCTCCTCCTCATTAGTATTTAAAGCAACAGACACCGAAACGGCCCGTCTGAAGGAAGCTCATTCTGGGACTGGCTTGTAGTGGCTATAATTCTGCACCGAGGCTGAATTTTTGGAAAGAGATTTCAGATACAGTACTAAGGACCACTAAGGACTATATTAAAGCCTACAAAAAGTAGCATGTCATGGGACCTTTAAAGGGGCTATAGGTACGAATTTTCAAGAATTAATCAATGTGTGAACCGCTTGTAGCGAAACTTAACAAACGAGACCTTCCCCGACATCCTAGGTCTTCTATGAAAGCCTGTAGACTGACTCAGGCCAGTTTCACCAGGAAAATCAAATAGATGTGACAGTTTCACACACTCCCAAGAGCCTCTCTTCCGAAACGAATGCTTGTACAATGTTTAGGATAATGCCGAAAGAGCCATTCTGTCCTGTAATGTCAGTGTCATGCAAAGAAAAGGGATTCATTCAAACTATAGTCTCACATAGCTAGATCTATACAGTATACAGTATAGTCTCTTATCATAACAATGTAATTTTAATGACCTCATCTGTCGGCATGATGCTGGTGAATCGCAAACATTCACATCATTATGATCAGATGCTTTCTTAACTGCTGTTTTCTCACCGCTGGCATTTTTGTTTCATGTGTTTATTTTGTTATCTAGAGGAAAGCGGCACATATTTACATATTCATCAGCAGCGTGGAAGGCGTCGGGATGTTCGTTAACAGTACATCGCTGTAAAGGTATTTCCAACTTCTTTTTACTTCTAAGCGAAGAATAAAAAATAAAAAAACCTTCGCCGTCAGTATATCAGAGCCTTAAATCACGTTCAGTCTCTTGTACGTTACGAGCAATAAGTTGCTGACTGCAGTTCACTTAACGGCCACCGGTGGCGCTAATATCAAAGAGTTTCTGAACTCTACATAGAGCCCCTTTAATGTATGTATCTGGCCTTATTGTAAATGACTCATCAATGCATGTTGTTCCAAAGAAGAAAAAAGTTTGTGCTTTACATAATCGGTCATTAAACTTGAATAACTGAAAGTAAGAACTTCAACGTACCCATGTTCTGCAGCACGCGGTCTCGCTCCACCTGTGTGTCTCTGATTTTGCACTGCAGCATCATGAGTTTCTGTTCATACTGTTGTTTGAGTGTGTGTAGACGTCTCTGACTGTTCTCCAGCTCATCGATCAACTTCTGCTTGATGGCGATCTCACAGGTGATGTTGGCCAGATCTGCCTGGAAGTCCTCTGCTCAATGCAACAACAATGAATAAAAAAATAAATACGTTTACATACAGATAATCATTAAACAGACAATATCTTTACATGAAATATTAATAATTCACATTATTATATATTATATATGTGCTATATAATATTATTTAAAAAATACCAATATTTTATTTGTACGTCATTAATTTAAAACTAATAGAATTTTCATAGTGAAATACTGTTTGTGTCCTAATATTTGTATTATGACGGTTTAAGGCTGTTTTAAAAAATGTGTTAAACAGTAATTTGTTTTACAGTAAACATCAGTACCCTTCTCATCCAGTTCAGAGTCAGACTCATCAGAGCTTTCCTCAGCATCCATTTCCTCTTCCTCAACTTCCTCATCATCTTCCTCTCCATCCCCCTCCTCACGGTCACTGGCCTCCTATGGGAAACAATTTCATATCAAAGACTGAATGATGAGCTCCAGCCTTAAAATAGGTTCTGATAGGGCAAGAGGACTGTCAATCATACCATCTCTGGCTCCTGATTGGTCGATTCTAACTGCTCTCTCTCGCTTATCTTCTGTTCGCCATCAGGCGTTTCATCTTTGTTGGCACTGCAGGGGGAAAACAAAACTAGAAATTAAAAATCTATTTTGTAAAAACACCTTTTTTTCAAAATATGCAGCATAGGTTATCTGAAACAAAACAGAAAACAGACAATTAGGGGGGAAGGAAAGAAAACATGGTATTATGATGGAGATGATGCAACAGAAAAGTTAAATGGTTGGTATTTTATGAAAGTGGATTTGCTCTTTTGAAAACACTGGCAATTCATAACTTCCTCTCTAGTTCACCCAGACTATTAAAACATCTGATTCAGAAATCTTCATGATATGAGGTCACACTGATAGAATGAAATAATTTGCATATGCCCGTCCACATTCACATTTCAACACTTACTCAGAAAATTGACCCGCCCTGATGAACAACACTGTGAACTATTAGTGAAAACTTTTAAAAAGCACTTTTAGTTATTCTGTTTGACTGTTCGAGACCGGCTCAGATCACGTCACTGACCTGCTCATACTTGAGCACCGATTTGGCCGTGATCCAGGGTTTCTGTCACAGACTTTGGAAATATTACTTTTACTTTTAAATAAAATCTGTCATTAATTACTTCATGTCGTTCCAAACCCATTAAGACTTTCGTTCATCTCCGGTACACAAATCTTTAATAAAATCTGAGCAAGTATTGACAGCCTACGCAACTACCACTTTGACGCTTTAAAAAAGTTCATAAAGAGATCATAAAACTAATCCATATAAATCAAGCAGTTTAGTCAACATTTTTTTTAGAGACTCATCGCTTTTTATGATGAACAGATTTGATTTAGGCTTTTATTTCCTGTAGCTCAAACAGTAGAGCGTTGGCGCTAGCAACGCCAAGGTCATGGGTTCGATTCCCAGGGAAAGCAAGAACTGACAAAATGTAAAATGTGTACCTTGAATGCAATGTAAGTCGCTTTGGATAAAAGCGTCTGCCAAATGCATAAATGTAAATGTAAATGTAAATTTCACATATAAACATTGATCAGAGAACATAAACAGCAGCTCAACCATAAATTAACCTCATTGGTTCTTGCTGTAGCTCAAACGTGATGCGTAACACGAGAATGAACCTCATTGGTTCTTGTTGAAGCTCAAACGTGATGCATAATACAAGAATGAACCTCATTGGTTCTTGCTGAAGCTCAAACGTGATGCGTAACAAGAATGAACCTCATTGGTTCTTGCTGAAGCTCAAACGTGATGCGTAACACAAGAATGAACCTCATTGGTTCTTGCTGAAGCTCAAACGTGATGCGTAACAAGAATGAACCTCATTGGTTCTCGCAAGTCAAGCGAACATGCGAATACATTATTTGTATTCCGAAGATTCTTATGGAACGACATGAGGGAGTAAATCATGACAGAATTTTCATTTTTGGGTGAACTATCCCTTTAAATTGAAGCTCTAAAATGACTAAAACTTAAAGGTGCAGTATGTAATATTGACAGCTAGAGGTTGAATTTGGTACTGCAGTCCACTTTCCAAATATTGGAGAATATTTTATGGTATTTTTATACTTTAGTACAGTCAAAAGATTACATACAGCACCTTTAATATAAAATAAATTCAATATTAACAGAAATATTAAAAACAAAAAATGTCAAAAGCATATCAAAGCAAAATTACTAAAAATAAAATTAAAACCAAAACTTTTAAAACTTAAAAAAAATAAAAGCTACTTAAGTAATAAAAACTATACCATAAAAATTATAATAAAGTAACAATTAAAACAGAGGTTATTTACATACAGGTACAGCAGCAAAATGCCTGTTGTAAGGTTCAGACAGAAGGTGGAAAATGATCCAAAAACTAAATTCTCAGTGTTTATGGTGAAAGAATGAAGAAAACGTCATGGAAATGTTGAAATGTCACCTGGACATGCTCTTAACAGGTTTCGTGAGATTCACCCATTACTTTGAATTACTTTTTTTTTTTTTACCCAAATTCACTTTAAAGAACATGAATGAAGTATAAACATTTTCTGGGCTGTTCTCCAAGACTGGAAACTACCTGCCTGAAAGACAATCAGAATTTAAAGGTTGCAAGCAGAGACGGAACACAGGGGGTTATGGTTAATTATAGAGGGGAAAGAGAGACACCGGGACAAACCTGTCTTCCTCCACCTCTTCCTCCTCATCCTCCTCTCTCTTGTCACCCAGCAGCTGCTGGAGTCTTCAGCGGTCAGAGGTCAGAGGTGAAGGGTTAAAGAGAAGAAACGAGGAGCATAGAGAGAGACAGATAGGGAGGGTACGGTACAGACATTAGTAAAGACGTTGTTGATTACATGCAAACGTTCACTGTGGATAAGAACGCACTATATCAAGGATATCATGGCTGATATAATATTTCTCTAGGTTTATTTTGTTCACTGTCCCCCCTCCCCCCTAGTTTTAAGTTTAGTCTTCTGTAAACCTTTGAACAGCATTTATTTGAAATAGAAATATAATATATATATATACAGTGCTTGACATTAACTTTTTTGCTCAACAGTCACTGTGGCTAGTGGTTTTCTAAAGTTACTAGCCACAATTATTTTTTTTATACTAGTCACAAATATTTTGGCAGCAGGTATATAAGGCTAATGTCACTTTTAAGGGGTCATAAATTAAGAAATCGAATTTTCCTTGAGCTTTTGACATATAAGAGGTCATTATACCATTAGAATATCCTGTAAGTTTCAGAACCGAAAACTTCCATGTTAGTCCAAAAACAGCTTTTATTGTAACCAAGCCCAGAGAACAACTCGTTGTGGAATGTGCCTAAGACCGCCTCTGTAGAAGAAAATCAATGCCTACTTCATCATTGCAACTTTGGCCCCGCCCACTTCTAAAATGTGAATGTCTCAGTTGATCATTATTTGTTTGTTCGGTACATTTCACTGTGAATTATTTGGCAATTTCGGCGCAGGCTCATTTTGGTGAGCACAAAATCTGCAGGAATGAGTAAAATGATGCGCAATACCACACCGAAATTCAAGCCCTGTAATACCAGCAATATTCATCTGGGAAAAAATAAACAAGTGAGTGAGGGGAGGCGGGTTTGTGTGTCAGCTGTAGGAGAGATGAGAGAGAGAGAAAGAAATCGCTGCTACAGAAAATGAGTATTGGAAACGTTTCAGATATTTCAGATATTTCTATATATTGCACTTTTTGGTTTATTATTTCAGATGGCTTTTTAAAAGACTACAATGAAAAATGTTTGTATTATATATAACATTTTACCTGACAAAATGGGGCAAGTCGTAGTGACTGCTTTACACGCTACTGCTGAAAATTCACCCAGCCCTGTATATATATATATATATATATATATATATTATATTATATTATATTATATTATATTATATTATATTATATATACAGTGGGTACGTAAAGTATTCAGACCCCCGTACATTTTTCACTCTTTGTTATATTGCAGCCATTTGCTAAAATCATTTAAGTTTTTTTTTTTTTTTCCTCATTATTGTACACACAGCACCCCATATTGACAGAAAAACACAGAATTGTTGACATTTTTGCACATTTATTAAAAAAGAAAAACTGAAATATCACATGGTCCTAAGTATTCAGACCCTTTGCTGTGAGACTCATATATTTAACTCAGGTGCTGTCCATTTCTTCTGATCATCCTTGAGATGGTTCTACATGTTTTTCTGTCAATATGGGGTGCTGTGTGTACAATAATGAGGAAAAAAAATTAACTTAAATGATTTTAGCAAATGGCTGCAATATAACAAAGAGTGAAAAATGTAAGGGGGTCTGAATACTTTCCGTACCCACTGTATATATATATATATATATATATATATATATATATATATATATATGATCTTGAAAGGAACTTGTGCAAAAAACAACAACAAAAACATCCACTTCTATTTGCCATTAGCAGGTGTGGTAAAAGATCCCTGATTACAGTCTGTGCGATAATGCCTGACGTAGTAATTACACGGCTGAAAGAACAATACAGCTCACCATGAAACCAGACAAATCCCACAATGTTTTTGTTTCACTCAGCTAGAGTCGAGGGGCAATTATTCATAACACACTCCCTTTCTGCCAGTTACCACGGCAACAGCCCCTCCAGATACCACCTCACACTACGATCGCTCACACCCTTTTATTACCTCTTTTTTTTCTTCTTCTCCTTCCTCTTGAGTTTCTCCAGATCTTTCTTGGCGATCTCAATGATGTCGGTGGTCTCCTGGCTCGGGTCGGCCCCCAGCAGGGCGGGAGAGAATGATCCAGAGGGTCCGTAAAACTGAGGGCGGCTGGACACTCGCGTGAGGTTACGCCTCAGGTTCTCATTCACCGCTTCGCTCTCCAGAAGTTTGGCTCTGAAATACACACAAACATTCAGAATACTTATTTTATAGAAAAACTAGTTCTCTTTTTATCTAGCCAGGACGTTGCTATGCAATTGCCATTCTGGTTGGTTGCTATGGTGTTTTTGGCAATTCATTTTTCAAATAGGGATTTGTGAAAAACTTTTTGCTAAAGCACTATAAGCCATGAACCAAAACAACCAGCTATGACAGCTAAAATTACAGGCTTGTATATAAAAGCAAAAGAATATCTGAAAATCGGACAAAAAGACAAAGGTACAAGACAGTGTACTTAATGAGGGAAAGAATTACAATCCCATGAAGCATTGCGAACAGCATAATAAAATGAAAAATGGTGAAATGGTTTAAAACGTTCATCACATAAAAGATAAAGCTTCATTTTGTGCTCAGTGACCCATTATTGTGTTGATTTTTATGTTTTTTTGCATCATAGTCTTGATGGAAGATCCAACCACGGCACATTATAAGATTTTTAGCAGAGCTGGTCAGGTTTAGATTTTTGATCTGTTGGTATTTGCTAGAATCCATGATGCCATGTCTCTGAACAAGAAGTCCAGGACCTCCAGCAAAAAAAAAATAGGCCCACTACATTAAAGATCCAGCAGTGTATTTAACCGTGGGCATGGGGTACTTTTTATCCTTGTGTGCACCACACCCGTCTGGTGGGTTTCCCGCTAAAAAGCATCTGAAATTTAATACTAATTTAAAAATGTTAATTAAATACATATAAAAAACAATATACAGGGGTTGGCCACTGAATCTGAAACACTGGCCAATATAGTGTTGGAGGTTTCACACTGATATATGCATCTTCACTGATTTCAGAGTGTGAATGTTGAATTAGCAGAACAATAGCACAGCTGTACATAAACTACTGCGATCCACACAACATAATAGGAGACATCAGAGTTCAAAAGAGGACAAATTGTTGGTGCGCGTCTCGCTGACTCATGTGTGACCAGGACAGCAAGTCTTTGTGGTGTATTGCGAGCTAGAGTATCCAGGGTAATGTTGGCGCGCCACCACAAACCACATCCAATGGGAGAAACTGTCGAAGCAAGAGGAAGCTGTCTGAAAGGAATGTGACCCGGATTGTATCCAAACAACATGAAACACAGCTGCCCAACTCACTGCAGAATTAAATCCTCCTGTTTCCACCAAAACTGTTTGTCAGGAGCTCCAGAATCAACATTCATGGTCGGGCTGCTATAGACAAATTAAAGGTGCTCTAAGTGATGTTGGGTGACGTCACTTCTTCTTGACGTTTAAAGTATTGTCAAACAAAACGGAGGCTAGCTAGACACTCCCTCCTCCTCATCCACGCACTAACCCCCCAAACCCCACCCAGCATCACCTTGTCAGTTATTGGCTGGAACTGTTTGTTATGTTTCGTGGTGCGGGTGAGCCCAGTTTGTTTTTCTTGCCGTTTGTGGAGCCTGAGCTGTCTACAGAGAACGCGTTTTTTTACAGTGTGTTCAGGGGACAGACAGCTAGCGGATAGTGAGGAGATGTTTGCTGTATGTGACAAAAAATGTTTTGGCCTAAAAAGCGCGTGACATCGCTTAGAGCACCTTTAACTAAACAATCAAATTACACTTCAAATAAAAACATTTTCCAAAGATGTTTTCTGTCATTTTAGGTAGTTTTTACTCACGCTGATGTACGTTTAAGTGTTCGTTTTTTTAAATAAGTTTGATCTTAGTTTGTTATTTGATGCTATAGACCCGCCCCTTTTCAGCGCTGCGCTTGTTGTCTTTCGGTTTCTTGTTGTTTGCATTTCCACAGCAATCTTACGTATTTATGACTGAACCGCCCGTTTTAAAATCTTCCCGGTCTACTGACATTTGTTAAGACATCTGCTTTAAACATTACTCGTGATAACTTTCGTTAACTCTACAATGAGTAAATCCACTTCACCAGCTAATTACTCCTCGACAGCGATGCCATAGAGATATACAGAGCGACCGCTAAACCGGAAGTTCAAAGACAATATTCTAAAGATGGCGGCGAACTTGTTTCTCTGGCGCATAAGGTCTATAAAAACGGGAATGTGACGTCATGATTCTTTAAACAAAGTACTGAGGCACCAACAAACTTTTTTTTGGATTTTGCGGGAGGAGATTGGAGCTTCAACTTTAATTTCTACATATCCATAACTGTTTATTTCAACCAGTAAACTTTGTACTAACCGTTTGTGCGGGAGTAAAGGCGGGACCTTGATATCGCAGCTTTACTTCACACTCATTACTGCGCAGAATCAGGTCCCGCGTTCACTACTGCGCAGACTCAAGTCCCAAATCAGCCCAAGATGTCAGCGCCATTTTAGGACTTTGGCGGCTTCACTTTTCACCAATGGAAGAGAGTGAAGGGGCGTCGTCCATCTTTTTTTACAGTCTATGGTGCCAGCACAGGAAGTCTTGGGCTGCGGACAATGCGATACATGTATTGTTCTCTGACGAGTCCTCCTTCACCATCTCACATCTGTGGGAGTTACAGTCACTCGGACTGTTGCTGCCCAGACTGAAGCCAGCGGTGGATCAGTGATGGTTTGGGCTGAAATATCAGAACCATTGTTCTGGAGGATCATGTGCACCTAACAGTTCAAACCCTGAAGGGGGTGACGTGTATCAGCATGATTATGCATAAATACAGCAAGACTTGTGACAGATTGGTTAGAAGAACACGAAAGTGAAGTTTAACATCTCCCATGACCTGCACACCAGATCTGAATATGACTAGGGCTGTACTGTCCCAGTCGATTAGTCGATTAATTGGTCGATACGTTCTGGTTCGACCAAAATTCTGATTGGTCGATTTTTGGCCGCGGTCATTTCATCAGTTTTGCCGCGCTGAGGCGCGCTCATTTCATCAGGTGGAAAGCACTAACTGCTAATGGGTGTGTTTTCAGAGTACCCTTGTTTCACTGTAACAGTCTGTCTTCAGAACACCCCCCTTGTTTTCACCTTTTTTGGATTAGCCCAACCCAAGAGAGAGCGATAACTATAGAAGGTTTGATGCTGAATATTATTTATTTAATTGTGAGAGCGTTTAATAGTCAGTCCTCTTCTAACATGTCAACAACAAAGAAATCGACAGTGTGGCAGCATTTTGTTAAAATTGATAACAGGAAAAAGGTCGAATGCAAAGTTTGCAAGCAACAGTTTTCCACAGCTCGACGACAAACATGACATATCAATATCATCTATAAGTGGTAAGCTCACTTGTCTGCGTTAGCTTGCCCTGTCTGTTTTGAGTAGGCTATATGAACATATCAGAATTTGCATATTTCAATGTTTTAGTGTGATAACCTAACTTTTTTATTTTTTATTTGGAGCCTAATGCGCAATTGCGCTGTGCTGTTGGTTGTGTTAGTTTTGAGCCTAGGATGCTTTATTTTTCAGTTATGCACTTTATTTCGTTTCTGCTCTTGATCTGGTTTGTTTAATAAATATTCTTTTTTTTTATTAAAGTGGACGTGCCTTTTGTGTTTATTAAGAGTAAAAGCTTTAAGTTAATAGTCTATTAGTGTCTCAGCTGCGAAGCTGAGCTCATGTTCAGCCTCGCTCAGTGCGAGGACATGCACGGTGAAATGATAGTGTCTGACAGTTATAACTTATTATTATAACATATGACAAAAATAATTGTCTAAATTATGTTGCATATTCCTCAACAGTTCTTGTGATGATATCACTAGTTGACAACATAGTACTATTTTCGGAAATCATAAGCTATTATATTGCGCAGGTGCACGTGATGCAACGCTGTCAGAGCCGACAAACTCGTGTGTCAGACTCATTTCAGTGCAAAATAATTAGGTCAAAAACGATTTAATATACTGCAAATAGCCTACTAGTTTTTTATGTTTATTTATTCATTTAGGCGGACAACAGGGCTACCAAGTACTGCGCACAGTGCGCATCTAATTAATTTAACGTTTTTTTTTTTTTTTTTTTACCGTCATTTTTAGTCGATTTTAGTCGATTCTTAGTCGAAAATTTCAGGACTTCAGTCGACCAAGACTTTCTTTGGTTGAGTACAGCCCTAAATATGACTGAGCCTCTTTGGGGTGTTTTGGAGGAGCGAGTCAGAAAACGTTTTCTCCACCAGCATCACATAGTGACCTGGCCACTGCTCTGGAGGAGGAACAGCTCAAAATCCCTCTGGCTTCTGTGAAGGACCACTATCTGCCATTCCCAAGATGAAATGAAAAGGAGGCCCTGCCTACACCGTACTAATAAATTATTGTGAGAAGAGCTAAAGAGCTATTTTGTTTTTTTCGACTCTCTGATTGGTTTAATTTTCTGTACAGCATCATTGGTAATGTAGTTTTTCACCGAAAAATTTCAATGTTAAACAGGATTGTTATAAAAATAAGCTGAAATAATGCGGATCACGGCTTAAACAGAAGCAAATACCATCGATTAACAACTTCGTAGTTCACAGTAGATCTGTCTTTAAAGGTTTATCATTAAAAATCAGTTTCCATATGGAGAAAATGAATGGAGTTTTTACTTCTGGGCCCAGACTGTTGCACTCTATTTTACATTATTAAGTGTGAAAAACAAGCAACAAACTATAGATTTTTAATAACAGTCTCATATAGGATATCAGCAAAAATATAAAAATACTTTTTACAGACAAACATTTCATCAAAGGTTGTTTTACCTCAGATCCTCTATCTCCTTGATGTAATTCTGAATCATATTTCCGATCTCCTCACTGCCTTCACCTATAATAAAAAGTCAATATTCTGTCAACCATCTTCCAAGGTCCTTTGATTGCTGTAACCTGACATGAGCAGCACTGATATAGTGATGTACCTGCTCTGGAGAGCACCTGATTGGCCCGTTCGCTGAGCATCTGCGTGAGTCGAGCGCCCTGAGCGTCGATGGCCTCCTGCATGGCCTTCACACGCATGCGCAGATTATTGTTCTCGATCTGCAACATCGAGTTCTCGTGGAACATGTCATTGATGCTTTCCAGCCCATCCTCTCCAACCATACGCTTCCCCTGAGAAACAGACACAGATTTACTTCATTTAGCAAACATACACACAAACGATACGTTTGCTGCTTAATTTTCTTAATAAACAGTTTTAAGAATTGAGTACCAATAATAACTAAGCAGCAAATCAGCATATTAGAATGAATGTGACACTGAAGACTGGAGTAATGATGCTGAAAATTCAGCGTTGATAATAAATTATACTTTAAAATATATTCACATATTTTAAATTGTAATAATATTTCATAACATTACTGTATTTTCAATATAAATGCAGCCTTGGTGAGCAGAAGAGACTTCTTTCAAAACATAAAAAAATACTTTTATAAAAAAAAAAAAGTAAGACCTTGCATTGCTTTTCATTCTATTGCTCATGTCTCATATTTTTAATGCAAAAACATGTTTTTGCCAATAACACAACCGAGAGTTGGCTCTTCAAGTGACATTAAGTGGTGAGTAAATCTGAAGATTGAAAAAATAAATAAATCCATCTATCAAAAATCCCAATTATTTCAGGGGTATTTTGTTGGACTCCTGTAACTAGTCATTGTTCAAAAGTGCTTTTTGTAGTAGTGTGGTAACCTATAAACACAAATGTGTTTCGCAAAGAGCTGAAATAAACCTGACCACCCTGACTCCATGAATCACGCAGAAGCCAGCCAATCAGATCGCTTGTGAATTTGGAAACTTATTTCCATTTTTGAGTGCGAAATCCCTCTGATAGTCCAATCTCAGTAATTCTACAGTATCTGGGTCACCCGTGCTTTGAATTGAACATGCAAACTCTGTGTTAGTAGGTCAGATCTTTAACCACCTTTATTTTGGGAATACTCTGAAGACAACATGCCAGAATTGAAGACCAACTCACGGAAACCTTTCTCAGGCCTAACAGTGGATAACCTCACCGTCCTGTACTCCATGAGCTCCATCTGCAGTCGGGCGATCTCCGTCCTGAGGGCACTGATCTGCTGGCTGGCCTTGTCCTGGTTCACCATCACCCTGTTCTTGATGTTGCGAGCTCTATTGGCGTACTTCAGCGTGTTCAGCGTCTCCATGAAGTCCTGATCCGATGGGCTGATGCAGGCGATCATCATCGTTCGACTGAGAGAACAGAGAAAATGTCAAGATTTATTTGTTTCCTCACATTGCCTAACGCTACAGTACCAAATAAAGCATTCGATCTAAATATGGAGCAATTCTGAAGTAAATGCGTTGATGTTGATGAAAATTGCTATTATTCTGTTATTATCTTGTTATTATGCTGTTATTACAAATTTGTAAGCTGTTCATGGGCAATACTGTGAATTAGTGCAAAACATAGGGCTTCATATCAGTGTTTAAAGAATTTTGATTGAAATTAAATATTTTTCAGATAAAAATGTACTTTATTTCAAGTCGTTCGAAGCTGTTATTCAGTGATGTATTGAAATATTCACTGAAATCAAATATGCTGCCAGTTTTTTCAGGTTCTACATTAATGACATTTAGTCAAGAGACATGCAAGAACAAATTTTGATGATGTCCTTGATGTCCAATCTGACATTATGTTCTGTTAAAAGGCTACATATTTGATTTGAAAGCGACATCCGCGGTCAAGATTATCAGTGATTTATCCTTTCAATTTTAGTCTGCTTCTCACACAAAGCTATTGTATAACTTCAGTAGATTTAGAGTATACTACAGTGCATATAGGGGATATGGACTACTTTTATGTTTTATAGAGTTGACAGACTTTGTTCACTACAAATGATCACTGTATAAAAAAAGAGCTATTTAAAATGACTCTTAGTGCTTTAAAAAAACAGCATTCTGGTTTAAAACCAAATGAATGTGAGAAAAAAAAGGACAAAATGTAATACAATTTTTGTTAAGTCCAGAAATTGTGACACAGACCTGTTTCCACCCAGTGAATCCTGCAGAAGGCGAGTGAGTTTGGAGTCTCGGTAAGGCACATGCGTCGATCGTTTGCTTCGGTCTCCTAAAGCACTGATGACGTTCCCCAACGCCAGCTAACGTCACAGAGATAAATATTATAGCTTCTGTTACAGTTCACCTTACATAAACTAGTTCTAGCCTGAAGAGATGTGTGGAAGATTTGTTTTTATTATTGAATAATATTACTCGTTCTGACCAATCCACAGTTAATGGAGATGCCCTCTTTGGCTCGGTCCCCGGTGGCCCCCGTCCTCTTGAGTCGCTCTGATCCAGCCAGATCCACGAAGTGAAACTTGGCTGTGAGAGTTTCAAACTCTTCCATCTCAGACGAGCTGTTGGCCAGTCGATTGTCTGTCTCATTGTCCTGCTCTGGGGGCTGAAAAAAAAAAAAATCAACATGTATTCAAAATTTTTATTTTTTCTACTCAATATGGCTGCTAAGCCGTCATTTAGATAAAAGAGCCTGATCTTTTTGGTGAAGAAGCAAAATTTATGCTAGATTTGACATTTTATTGTTGATTTGACATGTTATTGAAACATAATTTTGTTAAAAAGTTTGGATTTTGTTTTCCCCTATTCAAGTAGAGTAGTGTTCGTATGATATATCGGCAATACCAATATATTGGCTGATATTTGGAAGCGTGACTTTATATCAATATATTGGCTGATATTTGGAAGCGTGGCTTTATATCAATATATTGGCTGATATTTGGAAGCGTGGCTTTATATCAATATATTGGCTGATATTTGGAAGCGTGGCTTTATATCAATATATTGGCTGATATTTGGAAGCGTGACTTTATATCAATATATTGGCTGATATTTGGAAGCGTGGCTTTTAGCACACCAGGGTGACCAGGAACATGAAATTGTCCAGCCATAACTTCTTGTTTCACAGGGGCATAAATATGAGGAAACACAAAGGCCAAATTCCCTTAATCATCCATCACAACGAGTAAAACCAAAGAATATAAATCTGATGATGTACAGCAAAAGATTGTTGAGCTTCACAAAATAGGAAGTGTCTGTAAGAAAATAGCTCAAGCATTGAAAATCCCCATTTCCACATCAGGTGGAATCAATAATTAAGAAGTTCCAATCAACTAAATATTTTACGGATCTGCCTGGAAGAGGACATGTGTCTCAATGGTCTTAATGTACGGTGAGGAGGAGAGTTTGAGTGGCCAAACTCTCCAAGGATCACAGATGGAGAATTGCAGAGATTAGTTAAGTCTTGGGGTCAGAAAGTAAAAAAAACAATCTAACAACCCCTGCATCCCAACATGTTCTTTGAGAGGGTTTCAAGAAAAATCCTCATCGCTCCTCCAAAAACAAACTCCAGCAAATTCAGTTGTCAGACACGACAAACAGGACTTTTACAGGTTTTTATAGTCAGATGAAACATCTTTGGTGCACACAGGGATAAAAAGTACCACATGTGCCTATTTTTTTGCTGGAGGTCCTGGACTTCTTGCTCAGACACATGGCATCATGGATTCTAGCAAATACCAACAGATCAAAAATCAAAACCTGACCACCTCTGCTAAAAATCTTATGATATGCCGTGGTTGGATCTTCCATCAAACGAACACAAAAATGGGTCACTGAGCACAAAATGAAGCTTTATCTTTTTAGTTGAGTGTGATGAAAGTTTTCAACATCCCGATATTTTCACTGTGCACTGAATATGAAATTAGCATTACCTTGTCTTTATTTAAAAAAAAAAAAAAAAAAGATTCCAAGTGTTTACCAGATTCCTGCGTGCACGAGGTCTAATTTCTGCCACAAACGCACTAGCTTATCATTTAGTAAATAAGGAAATAAATAGCCTGAGATATAATCCATCTACTTTCTAAGGGTGGGTGATAGAAGCAATAACTTGCATGATATAATTTTATTTGAAAAAAATATATATATATAAAAAAAAATAAAAAAAAAATAAATCACAAAATACACATTTTATGAAAACTGAAAAAAACCTGAAAAAAAATTAAAAGGCCTTTTCAGTCGAGGTGGTACTTACGTTTTCTGCGGGTGCACAAACACGCACTTGGCAGATGTGAATGGTGAAGATGGCGTGAGATCGAGAGCTCTGTACATTCATCTGAGTGCTGGCAGTGGTGCGGGAGAGAGCGCCCAGCTTCAGACACTGGATCATCTACAGCACGTGGGTAAAGCAGGAGATCACAGTCATTAAATGCATAATATATGGACAGAATATCTCAGAAAATAATCAATGACGCTCACTTCTGCCTCTGAGGAGACGTTGCGAGTCGTCACGCCTACAGTGTAGATGCTGCCGCTGGCGTCCTCGTGGATTTTAATATGAGATTTCTGCTTTCTCATCTCCATGTCACGTGTGGTGTCGAAAAGATCCAACACCTCCTCATTATACAGCTGAAGATACACATGGAGAGAGAACACAGACCATACAATATTTACAATAAAATGTATATTACTGAACTGTTTTTTTTTGTATATTATCTTCCTTAAATAAACCATAACTATCATATTACAGCTTTTCCAACAGTCTATTATTTTAGTAATATTATTATATACTATTATTGCATTAATTATCTTTTTATATTATGTTTTTATTTTATTTTTTATTTTAAAAATTATACTTTTTTTAATGTTATGTGCTTTTGTCATTTTTAGCAATTTTAGTTTTTTTTATTATTTCTATGCATCTTTAATTTATTTTTACTTCAGTTTTAGTTTTAAATATTTTAGTACTTCAAATTTTTCAACTTGTTTAAAAAAAAATGTACGTTTACGTTTTTATCTAATATTATATTTATATATTTTTTCAAATACCAAAAACTATTTTTAATAGTTAACAAAAACAACACTGCTTTGAAAATGTCTTCATCGAAATCATAAACGGTTCTGTTTGTTTGAGCAGCCAAACACACCCACTTCTGGCTCAACCAATGGTATGAGTTTGGGCTTTTTTTCTGACCAATGGTAGTTGGAGAGGAGTATCTGTCACACAAAAGTGAAGCATCATCCACAAGCACTGTACCTCCAGAAACTGTGCGCTGATCTTGAACTCCGGGACGGGTCGGCCCTGATCTGCAGCCGCCTGGCGTCTCTGCTCGACGCCTTTAAAGAGGTGACCGACCGCCCGCGGGATGATGCCCAACTCCTCGTCTAGTATGGACATGTCAAAGCCTGTGCCCATCGTATACGTCTTCCCTGACCCTGTCTGAGATACAACATCAAATCTCACATCAAAACATATTCAACTCTAAAATACATTTTTATAATTTTACATTTTTATACAAATTGTGCACGTTAAACCCAATTAAAGTTGTGTTGCAAGATTATGTGATTGCATTTGATGTGTCTGTCTGGCAGATGAGTGAGACTGTTGATAAATCTGGATTAACACAGTGGCAGAGAGACAGATATCAGAGCTGTGTGCTGGTGTTTGGGGGAAGTCAGCTATGAAATACAGGTCACGGGCAACGCTAGCCATATAGAGAGAAGGGGCTGAAAAATAAGAGGGCTTCAAAGGCAAAGCAATTACATTTTAATGTTCACTTTCAATCAGACTGAGACCACCTTGGTCAGGCAATCTCAGACAGACTGTTTTTGTATGATTCTTATCATGTTTATACATGCCTAAATGAACTGAACAAATCCAAATGACACAGGTGTGAAAATGCCCTAGACTTAAAGCTGCACGTTTAATCATTAAAATATGGCGATTACGATTCAAACACCCACGTGATCTCATTCCTAAATGACAACGATTCTCCTGCGTTTCAGATTTTTGTCACATTATGATATAATAGTGTGTCAAAAGATGTCTCTGCAGAATCAGATCAATCAGATCAGATGTCTTCTACATCATCATCATGTATTTGGCCCCGCCCACTGGTGTGTTAGTGAAATGAGAAGGAGAGAAGAGAGATACAGGATCACTGGACTACAAATAACTTTACCTTCCAAAGGAATGTGATTATTTATTTTCAACTGTGTGAATGTCTCAGTTGAGCATTATTTGTTTGTTTTGGTGCATTTCACTGTGGGTTCTTTGGCCAATCAGTCGCAATTTCGGCGCAGGCTTTGCAAACAGACTTTTACTATAAGATATGAACTTGACAGTAATGCCACAACATGTATATAACAGTGTTAATTCTAATGCCTGATCTGTGATCAGTGATTTCTGATATGTAATGATTCATTTACAGTCAGATGTTCTTTGTCTATGTGTCAGTAAATCAAACCAGTGACTAAATGGTCAATTTCACATTGTTTCTCTTAGTAGCATGAAAATGACCTGTTATTTAAATTGTGATTAAATGATATGCAGAAAACGATCAAAGAACCTTCCCTTTATAATCACTGGACAGAGCGCGAGTTTATCAGTGACTGAGTGCACCTCAGGAAACATTATAAAATAATGAAAAATGCAGTTAATGACCCCTTTAAACAATCAGTTAAACAGTCCCCTTTAAATAATGGTTCACTCGAAATTGCGTCAGTAGCTTCGGCGCCCTGAGATAGATGGGATTATATAATATAAGATTTATATAAGACACAAACCTGTCCATAGGCAAATATAGTGGCATTATAACCATCAAAACATCCTTCGATGAGTTTCTCAGTGCAGTTGGCATAGATGGTGTCCTGCATCGAGTCCATGTCAAACACATAGTCGTACGTGAAGGCCTTGTCCTTTCCCAGAACCACCTGGGGTTCGCCAGGGGTCACAAATGTACAGATGTGGCATCCTTCAATCTTTTCTTTTGCCAGCTGAGGACGAATCCTGTGACAGAGAGAGACATGAAATGTACAAAAATAACATGCCCAGTCAGACGCTGAATAACAATGAGAACCTCCTGATGTGTTGATAAAGTGCAAATTAGTCATCTAAAATAAGCCTATAATCACTGGGTGTCTCACTGCACAAAATAAAATGTCTACAAATTAAATGAAAATTAAATATATGTCAATTTGACCTAAACAATACATCCTCACAATCAGCAAGATAAAGAAAAACGAAGATCCAATACACACTACACTCACGTGCTTCACAATTTTATTGATTTCATAACGTGAAACACACGTTCAGTTCCATGGGAAATTCACTGCAATAAGAAAATGCATAAATTTGCCATTAATAGCGTACAACTTATTTTCACCGTGAAATAGCCTACATAATAACGCAAGACAGTTTGATTTCAAAAGAGTAGGTATAACCAGTATCACTGACCATATGTAATATGAGGTATCATTAAGAGCAAGAGAGAAGGAGATGTGCTGTTTGTGAAACTACAGTCCGAATTTTTTTTTCCAAATTATTATTATTATTTCCTGCATTATAAATGTGGAGCTTACGGTAAAATCATGCCCAATACAGGCAATCGCGAACCGAAATTTAGGCCCTGAAAATATACTTGATGTATTGATACAATATCCTCACACAAAATATCGGAATTCTATGCTGTATCGATTTCCCCCCATTTACTATGACAAAAACATATAATATTCAACATTACATGTACTTCAATGTATTGTTCAACTTGTTTTTTTATCAGTAAAAAATACAAACCACCTAAAAGAAATTTACCCGAGTGTCACTTTACTTGAAAGATTGACCGATAATCAGCTTCACCAATATGTTTTCCGATATTTAAACATTTCCCCTTTAAATGTAAGAATGTTTTATTGTTCACCAGGCAAAAATGTTCAGTCTGTTCACTCAGAAAAGTAACTTCAAACCTTTTTTCAACAAGCGGCACGATTTGAGGTATCATTAATGTCTGTAGCACACTAAGTTAATACGTTATGGGTTTGTTTAAAATCACCAACCGTGATTCTTCTTAAAAGTGATTCTTGGTTTCTAAAAAACACCACTAAAAAGAGACACTGATGTCATTTTCTGTGTGCGCACCTGACAGCAGAGGCTGAGCCTTCGCTCTGACTGTGAGAGAACGCTTTTGTTCAGAGCACAATTCACTGACAGAGGCACAGAGAGAGTATTGTGTGTGTTTGATACTGGATCTATCCTGTATTGCAGTGAAAGTGAGACAGAAGGAGAGAGACAGATATGTGGGTGACAGACACATGAGCAGAGGATAGGTTGGAGACAGTCTGTAAGATCTGTACTGTTTGAGTTTCAAACCAGGACAACATCACACAATTTCTATAATGGATGACATAATAAATAACGAACAGATTGAAATGTGTGCCATCATTCACTAATCTCTACATCTGTTCTAAGTAGCAATGTCTGATTTGAGAGGGAAAAAATATTTGCAGGTCTGAATGATCCATTCAGTATATGGAAAAGAATGGAGAGGACATTCTTCAAAAAATACACCTTTCATGTTCTACAGAAGAGAGGCATACAACATGATAAACAGTTCATCCAGGACCAGGTTCTGGTGGCAGAGGGGTAAGTCCAAACCTCCTTTGCCCTGGCAACTTCCCCCAGCTCCTCCTGAAGGATCCCAAGGGGTTCCCAGACCAACTGAGAGCACTGTAAAAATGAATCCGCCATATCTAATCAATAAAATTGTGGCAACAGATTACAAGCAATATTATTAATTAAATTTAACAAATTAGAATTGAGTAATAATTAATCAAATTAATTCCTTAAAAGTTAACCATTTAAAATGAGTAAAATTTACAACAATAAAAAAAATCAAAAAAATAAAAATAATGTATTGCCAACATTGAAGACACCTGATGTTAACAAGCAGAATCACTGAAGGAGAAAACTGTAATTTAAGTCACCATTATGGTGATCCGTGTTTGTTTTAGTTGGGTTCTTGACCTTAAATCATTGACTTTAGATTTTGTTTGGCTGCTGTACCTGAGTTATAACAGCCAGATGAACAAAGAGAAAAGGTGATCTGATGGTGTTGGTTATGTTTTAACATAATCATTATTTCACAATCATTTGACCTGAATCTTAGCCTGGGAAAACCCAGACAACTTCGGCAAATTTAGATTTGCTCTGCAAGTAGTCTGGCAAAGAGCTCATTCAAGCCCATTTCTAATCCCTCGAAATCACGGCACCAATCAGAAACGTTGGGGCGGGCTTTACACGATGACGATTGCTCTGATTGGTTTTAGGTCTATCCAATTGCGCCCAGAGGCATTTGAGCGACGTCCGTTGGTGAAGCGCAGCAACTTTTAAATGCATTATTATATTAAAATTGCAAACACATGAGGACAGTCTCCATGAAAGACCCACTGGCAGATGAACGTGCTACTACATTTCTCTCCGAAACGGTAGGAAATGAAATTAGATTTAATAGAGGATTTTAACTGTGACAAGATGATTGACAGGGCAGTTTAGTGACAGGATGCACGCCACAGATCCGTCCGATAAAGATGACGAAGTAGTATGTCCCAAAGCTTGCCTACTTTTTTGCTACACATTCAAAAGTAAATACCTTTTCTTCACAAAAAGAGTACATACTTTTATGGCGTAGTGTAACTTTGGCTAATTGGGACGCAGCATATGGCTTTACACGATGACGATCGCTCTGACTGGTTTTAGGTCTATCCAATTGCGCCCAGAGGCATTAGAGCGACGTCCGTTGGTGACGCCCCTTTGGAAATGAGTTATTAATGAAGCTTTGCCAGACCATAACTCAGTTATTTTTAATTAATAAAGTAAACCCAACTCAGAATTTGGGCTCTATATGAGTTCAGTGATTCAGGTTAAATGATTGTGAAACAATGATTATGTTAAAACACAACCAACACAATCAGATCACCTTTTCTCGTTGTTCATCTGGCTGTTATAACTCAGGTACAGCAGCCAATTAAAATCTAAAGTAAATGATTTAAGGGTCAAGAGACCAACTAAAACAAACACTGGACTTAAACTTATGTTTTTCTCCTTCAGTGATTCTGCTTGTTAACATCAGGTGTCTTCAATGTTGGCAATAAAAAAATAAAAAAAAATTTTTTTTTTACATTTTACTCATTTTAAATGGTTAACTTTTAAGGAATTAATTTGATTAATTATTACTCAATTCTAATTTGTTAAATTTAATTAATAATATTGCTTGTAATCTGTTGCCACAATTTTATTGATTAGATATAGCGTATTCATTTTTACAGTGTATAATCCCTCCAGCGTGTCCTAGGTCTGACCCTGGTCTCTTCCCAGTTGGACATGCCAGGAGCACTTCCACTGTTAGGTGTCCCGGAGGAATCCTGACCAGATGCCCAAACCACTTGTACTGGCTAATTTTGAAGGGGAGTCTCTCCTATATGTCTCCTATAGCCGTGTTTCCACCGAAATTACCCGGAACAATTTGTCCCAGGACATTTTTTACCAGGAACTTTTTTTTTCCCCCAGACCTGTGCTAGGCGCGTTTCTACCGCAGTCTCAAGTAGCGTGAAGATTAGGCAAATAGTCCAGTGATGTAGGACTGCGTGCGACTTTACAGTTTCCACTGGATTTCATCCTCTGAATTTAAGATTAATAAAGCCTGAACCTCGTCGTGGGTCCATCTGTCGTATTTTTTAAACTCCATTGTTGATTCGAATAGCAGACGACTGTTACTGCACGCACCGCAACAGATGGTGGTTGAATAAAATGCTGCGTGGAGTCAACCAATCAAAATGCAGCATGAACTCAACCAATCAGCATGTTCAGGGCCCAAGTCCCAACCCTGAAAGTTCCTGAACTTGAAAAAGTACTATCTCGCGAGCAGGGACTTTCGGAGGGGGAAATATTTACCCGGAACTTCATTTAGACCCTGGTTCCTGCGGTGTAAACACACCGAGTACCAACCCAAAGTTCCTAGTTCCTGGGGAAAGTTCCTGCGGTGGAAACGCGGCTTGTATTAAAGCTTCTCACCCCATCTCTCAGAGTTATCCCAGATACCCTCCTAAGAAAACTCATTTTAGTTGCTTGTACCCGCAATCTCATTCTTTCTGTCATTACCCAAAGTTCATGACCATAGATGGGGGGGGCAGAAAATAGATCAACTAGTAAACTTGAGAGCGTAAGAGCGCAAATCACACTCTTGCCGGGATGATAATGTCATGCTCTGTTTCGTTCTTTAACACCACTAGAGCCTTCCGTGATGGATGCTGAGGTAGGTTTGGTAAGCAACTGGCAACTAGCAGTCCTCCAGGAAAGGGTGAACAAGGAGGAGTCTCCATCACAGCCCATTTTTATGCAACATTTCCTCTTACACTCTCTTACAATACCTTTGCTTCACCACACCGGTCCGGCACCACAACCGCATTACTGCCATTACTGCACCTGACTATCAATCTCAAGCTTTGAACTGCCTTCACTTGTGAACAAGACACCAAAATACTTGAACTCCTCCATTTGGGGAAGCAACTCACTCCCTACATCAGGGTTTCTCAAACTCGGTCCTGGAGGGCCACTGTCCTGCACAGTTTAGCTCCAACCCTGATCAAACACACCTAGCTGTGAGTTTCTAGTGATCCTGAAGACATTGATTAGCTTGCTCAGGTGTGTTTGATCAGGGTTGGAGCTAAACTGTGCAGGACAGTGGCCCTCCAGGACCGAGTTTGAGAAATCCTTCACTACATGATGTGGGAGAACCGCTTCCCGGCTGTGAACGACGGCTTCAGATTTGGAAGTGCGGACCAATATCACCAGGCAAGGTCAGCAAGTTTACGTCCTGACTTACAACAGCCTGGACCATCCCAAGCTTCTCCCATCTAAGCCATCCGATGGTTTGCCAGAAACAACCTTTCAGCCACAGCCCGAAGCAGCCTCTTCCGTCATGGAGGCTTTGAACAGATCTCACGTGGATTCTATGTCTCTTTAGGATGACAGAATAGCTTCTTTGGGAATAGGAGTTAAAGATCTTCCAGGCAGGATTCTCTCCCAAATGTTCCCAGTTCACCCTACATGATTATCCAACTCACCACCAGTTGGGAATCAGTTGACCGCTCTGCTCCTCTATTTAGCATGTGTTCAAAAACACATGGCCACAGATCCGATGATGCAACAACAAAGTCAATCATTGAACTTTTGTCTAAATTAGTCTGGAACCAGGTACAACTGTTAACTATAACTATGTTATAACTGCATGTTCAAACATTAGCCCCTTTCACACATACAGTCTTTACTGGTATATTACCAGTAACAGATCATGTGTGAACAGGACCTTTTCAAATATACCGGTAAATTTGTTCCGGTAATTTACCAGTAAGGGAAGTCGTAACATTACCAGTAAATTACCGGTATATGCGCTGTGTGAACGCGGAATGAAGTTTAGCGGTATTTTGCACATAAGCGATGATGCAAGAAGTGATTTGGGCTAATCAGAAGCCGTTGAAAGAGCAACGGCTCTGGGCCATTCATAAAATTATGACGCAGATTACGTGTTTACTCAGCACTGTTTACAAATGTCTTCAGATTGGGGTGATACCAAAACTAAAGCGATTCTCCTCATCCGGGCGGATAAAGAGATTTGTCAACAACTTTAGAGGTCACTTTCAGTTAATGACATCATCACAGAGTTTACCGGTATCTTGGAACTAATGTGCGAAAAGTCTGTTACCGGTAAAAAGCCAGAAAGCTGTTGCTTGTGTGAACAGCATATATTTGAATTTACCGGTAAAGTCGTTCTGGCAATTTTACGGTAATTTACCGGGATTGCTGTGTGAAAGGGGCTATTGTGTTTGTTATGACCATTCCATGCTGAATACAGAAGTCCCACAACAGAACACCACTCAGGTACATTTCAGGCAGGCGTTCCTGCCAAGCGCTCTCTTCCAGGTCTCTCTGTTGTCACTTACATGGGCCTTAAAATTGCAAAAAGTACTACAGAGTCGAGGTAGTACCTCTTCCAGAGCCACAAACAGGGTCTCCAAGGCGGCTGGATACTCTGAACTCCGGTTTGGCGCGTGAGCACAGAACAGTCAGAATCTTGTACTCCGCAACATGAAGTCGCTTTGAGGAGAACCTCTTGTCCGCCTGGTTAAACTTCAAAACCATGATGATGAGTCAGGGACTTTTCCGAAACATTTTTGGCCCCTCACACCATAAGCAACTGCAGTGAAGGAGAGTCCAACCCTATATCTAGTTCCCTATATCTAGTTGGTGTCGCTCAACCTCTTGCACCAACTCCGAGTCCTTCCCCACCAGGGAGGGTCACATTCCATGTTTCCACAACGAAGGTCCCGTCTGCATCGGCCCCCTATTTGTATGCCACCCTTTGTACAATGCACTTGTACCCACAAGGGGAAGGGCCCCACATTTACCCCTTTTCCACCAAGGCAGTGCTGGTGCCGGTTCGGAGCCGGTGCCTACTCGCGAACCAGTTCTTTGTGTTTCGACAGCCAAAGAACCGGTTCTCAGCCAGGAAAATTGGTTCCAAAGCGGCACCAACTCTTTGCTGGACTAGAACCGTTCTTTAACCACGTCATGCTTACGTCGGGGGCTGGGGGCGGGGTTATTGTCGAACTTCTTCTCGAACGTAACCTCTGTCCGAGCAGCACAAATGTGTTCTAAACGTCTTCTTCTGACCCCAATATAGGATCGCAAAGCAAGGAGAAACATTTGCAGAAAGACGATGAAGTCCGCCATTATAATTGTTATGTTTGAATTTGGCGCAAGCGTTTCTTGGAAAGCTAAAGGGGGTCGCACACCGGACGCGCAGCTCAGCTCAGCCCTGCGGCGCGTCTTTATTCGAACACATTATTCTCTAGAAGTGTAACGTACACACACCGGCGGCGCCCAGCAACGGCTCAGGACCGTGTTCAAAATCCTGCCGCGCAACAGAGCGCCATTTAACGTTACATAGTTTTATATTAAATTTGCATGTATGTGTCTCATATCGTAGTTAATGTATACTGACTTCACCCTGTGCTGCAATATACATTTAGTTTTATATTAATTTACAGAAATCAGAAAATTGCTGATGTTATCGGATTTTCAGGTGAGAGCTGTACTAGACGTGGCGCTGCGCGTCCGGTGTAAGATGTAGCCTATGGCAACGTACACAGTGATGACGTCGTTCGCTGGGCTCTAGTCAGTGGAAAAACAAACAGGTTCTGAGAAGGTTCGCAAGTTGAACCAACTTTGAACCAGCACCAGTTCCGAACCAGTTCTTTTTTGGTGGAAAAGGGGTAATTGTTAATCGTTTATTTTTTGGGCTAAGCCCAACTGAGCCCCTTGGGCCCGAACCTGTAAACAATTTAATAATTTTACATTCACATAACTGGTGATGTAGGATATAATATGAACATAAATGCTATGGATAACACCACAGACTAAACTAACAAGCATAATTTAAAAAAAGAAAAGAAATTACATATAAATAATTGCATACTAAATATCTAATACAACTAAATGTCCAATATTGGCTGATTCAGTATCCCATGTTGACCAATGTAAATAAATAAATGAGCAACCGACAAATCTATTTATGCTCACTTACTGACCAGAAGTTAAAAGATACTTTGATGAATATCACTAATTTATCAGATTTAGTATTTTTCAGGGAACATTTTTATAACATTTTCTAACTCTAACCCAAAATGTTTATCTTTCTAAAATTAATATCAAAAATATTGATATCCATTTAAAGACAAATGTTTGAAATCATTACACTAAAGAATGTTCAACTGCTTTAACTACTGGCAAGATTGTAGAGAAGCTTTATTACCTACAACATTTTAAATAGCTGTTTGGCTATTGGTCAACATTAACCAATCACCTGCACAGCCTAACATCAGCCAAATAGTAAAGACAACATGAAAGAAGAACATTTTACATTTTAATAAAAGATTATTTATTTTGGAATAATATGAGAATATATTTCTTTCAGATGGTGTAGTTATTGCATCTGCTAAATTTGAAAGAAAAAATAAATAATTACAGGACTTATATTAAATACTTTCCCTTAAAACAACCTGAAATCTTGATATTGCAAAAATAAATAAATGAAAACAAAAATCAAACTAACCAAACAAACAAACAAACAAGTACATTCCAGCAATTAAAATGATCCTTTGAAAAGTGATTTGAATGTGACATTTTCTTTAAAGAAATGGGGGGGATAGAACTTAAAATAGCAACATCTGCTTCAACCAAAATAGTAAAACTTCACCCCATGTTCACTTAATTGTGATAAATGAAAACTGACTAATATAATTACAAATATGATGCTAGTTAAAACACTCCGCAATTACTGAGAACAGACAAAGAGTTGATGTTTTCCTCCTGAAATTAGACGTCTGAGGACAAGTCTCCTCTTGTCATGTTCACGTCCCTGAGGCAGCTTCACACAGTCTGTAAATCATTAAAGCATAAACTTTCACTATAGCCGGTAGCATTTTATGAGGAACTTGGATAATCTTTCCCTTTCCAAAACTCCAAATCATATCTTTATAGTTGAAATGAACCTAAAATGGACAAAAACTAAAATTACAGCACCAAACTAGGACTGCGAACATATAGAAATTGTGGCCATTATTTATTTATTTATTATTATTTTAATTTTTTGTTATGGCCAATAACTGATGGTGAATATTATCAAGACCAAGTCATTCTGTCTATGTGGCTTTGTTGTTGATGTTGTTTGTTTGTTTAACAGAATCCAGATTTTCTGCAGGCATCAAACATTATTATCATAATTTTGAAATTAGCCCAAAAATACTGATTCATATTACACCCAATGAGAGCAGTGTAACAAGAGCATGCAAACCACTGAAGGAGGAAGACACAAATGTTTAGTGGATTTGACTGTGCATGGACAGTCTTGCATTATGCAGGAACCAGCAGCACATCTCTCTCTCTCTCTTTTTCTCTCTCTCACCCTCTCTCTGTAATGACTCTCAGAGAGAAAGTGTGTGGTTTTCCTGACAGAATGTAGGCCACTCCTGGATCTACTGCTGTTTAACCTTAATTCCTCATTCACATGCACTCATGTCTGAGTTCACAGCGCTCATTGAGTTTTAGCTCAAATGAATGATTATTATAGCATAATCCACATTCATGTTTCTGACAGTAAGCACATTAATGAAAAAAAACATCACAATCTTTATCAGAAATGTTGCTGTTTGCAAGCCTGTGGTTCGTTTTATACTGTATTTCTGCTCTGCATTATCAAAATGTAAATTTTTGGTCTTTTAATAAAACTGTGACTTGCTATATGTGAACCTACCACACAAAATCTCCAGAGCCGCACGCAAACATTTCAGCATTTTCATTTGGATTATGTATCTTATTAAAAAAAACAATGATCCTTTGCCAACTGTTTTTAATGTGACATTGTAATTAATGCCAACTTTTTCAATGTGAATACAAGTAAACATCCAACATCAACTGATATAAGATATAGCAACAAAGTACTGTACATTTCTAAAATATTAAATATTCCTAAATATTAAAAGTTTAATATTTGATCCATTACACAAGGGGGACATAAGAATGTGAACAGTGTGACCCCGGGGTCGCAGACTGTGGGAGAGAGTCGAGAGCGAGTCTCTATGCGACAGAGCCATTGATGCAGTGCAGTGAGGCGGCACAGCTCTTCACATTCACACACTCACAAACACACACAGCGTGTGTGAGAGCCAAGAGACCAGAGCGGCCCACTCCAGGGAGAAGACACCCTAAATACAGCCTCAGATATAACGGGAGTAAACATATCAGATGGACCCAGATGCATTCTGGGTTACAGCAGAACAGTCTGTCTGAAATAATCGGCCTGTTCTTTTCTGTCCTGGCAGTTTATCAAATGTTTCTAGTGAAATCAGTCTCATGAGAAGAAAGAGGGCAACAGGTACGACGGGTAAAACTGACGTTTTGCGTTTTGAAGAGAGAGAGAGAGAGAGAGAGAGAGAGAGAGAGAGAGAGAGAGAGAGAGAGAGAGAGAGAGAGAGAGAGAGAGAGAGAGAGAGAGAGAGAGAGAGAGAGAGAGAGAGAGCTCTTTGTCCTTTAACTAGAGCACAGTGTCCGGCTCCATCTAAATGGGTTTGACTTGTTGCCATTTACATTACAGCAGGAGTGTGTAGAGCTGTCACACTGATGCTTCACTGGTTTCAGGAGAAAGATACCGCACACATCCCTCTTTACGAGCAGCATTACACGTCTCAGGTCAAAACACGTCTGTGCACCAAAATCATTTCATCTGATAAAAGAAGAGCACTGAGAGGAAACAAATGTACTAGTTCAATGAAGACTGTAATTGTGTAATGAATGCATAGATAGATAGATAGATAGATAGATAGATAGATAGATAGATAGATAGATAGATAGATAGATAGATAGATAGATAGATAGATAGATAGATAGATAGATAGATAGATAGATAGATAGATAGATAGATAGATAGATAGATAGATAGATAGATAGATAGATGATACAATAAGACAATATAATAAAGTATAATATACAGTACAGTATCAGCAAATCACCACATTAGAATGATTTCTGTAGGATCATGTGACACTGAAGACTGGAGTAATGATGCTGACAGCTTTGATCACAGGAATACATTTCAGTTTAAAATATATTCAAATGAAAAAGTTTTTTGAAATTGTAATAATATTTCACAATATTACTGTTTTTTGTTGTTGTTGTTGTTTTGTCAAATAAATGCAGCCTTGATGAGCATGAGAGACTTCTTTCAAAAACATAAAAAAATATCTTAATTATTCCAAACTTTTAGTTAAATCAACAGGCCACCGAGGTGAGAAACAAATACAGCAGGTTAATGTTTTTAAAACATTAAATTTTATTTTTTAATTATTAATTTGACTAAATTAACATTTACAGCCCTAATATACAGCATATTAAACTGCAGCTTAGTATAATCTTCATCTTCCTGTTTTTTTATTTATTTTTTATTATTGCACATTCAACTTTGTATCTAAATTGTAATATATAAAAATGTCCAGGCTAAGAGAGCCAGTGATTATCATATTCCACTCTGTGGCCATGAGGAGGAGAGACTGAAGCACATTTAGAAACAGTGTATGATGACATGTGCTCTAGATATATACATAGACTGGACTGGAATCTGTTTGCATTTGCCCGAGCGTTTATTCATCACTCAAGATAAGGCGTTTGAGCTCGAGGGAAGTTGATAGAATGAAGTAAAACTTGTGATGCAAAACAAACAGAACAAAAAGGCCCAGAATGTGAAACTCAAGCACGCATGAAGTGGCGTTCGCTGGGCGGGGTGAACGTGGCAGAATCACCACACGTCTGTTCTGCTGCTTTCTAGACAAACTACAATTACAGAGCACAGAGCGTGTCCCGCCGCAGACCGAGAGCATGTCCACATGTGGAGTCTGGAGGACCGTCACAGGGGTCACCACAGACAAACATCTACAAAACATAGAGGAGAAACGAGACTCGTACAGCGAGGCTTTCAGATGCTAACACCAGGATATGTCAGTTGGAAATTTTTATTGGATAATACAATACAATATTATTATTATTATCTAATGTTAAATTCTATAATTATATTATCTATATATCATTATAAATAAACAAATTAAAATGTTGAAATTAAATAAGTTGTAAAATAAGTCATCTTTTCCTCTTGTTTGGCGCATCAGGGTTCAGATGGCAGCGTTCGCGCTGACAGAACAATCACACCAGTTTATTTTAATCCAACCAAACATGCCAAGTGTGAACACACCCTAAATTAACACTGCCCTGCAGAACAAAAGGGAAGGAAAAAAAACCACTGACCCCAAACTATTTTACATTTCTTTCTGGTTTAAAGTTATTCTGGTCACATTTTAGATTAGGGTCCACCTCACTATAAACTACGACTTTTGCCTCAATAAACTACTAATTACCGCTTATTAATAGTTAGTAAGGTAGTTGTTAAGTTTAGGTATTGGGTACGATTAAGAATGTAGAATAAAGTCATGCAGAATGAGGCATTATTATGTTTTTTTTTACATATAATAACCAATATCATAGTAATATGCAAATAAGCTACTAGTTAATAGTGAGAACTTGACTTTACTACCGCTTTAACTTAAAGGACAAGTTCGGTATTTTACACTTAAAGCCCTGTTTACAGATCGTATCTGATGAAATAGAACGGTTAAGATTAAAATTTGGACACACGCTGCTGTCCCGAGAATTTTAGGTTTATTTCGCTTCCCACCCCCACCCCCACAATGGTTGTCTATATGCACTGGAAGATTCCGTCCTAAAAACACATTAAACTTTCGTTTACAAAGACGTGAAACTCACCGAGTGGTCAGGGGTGTTCACTGATATGTTCCATCAAAAATCGCTGAAAAAGATGCATTCCAACAGGTTTTATCGTAGTTTTTGTCCAACTCCATTGACTTAATAGAACGTGCTGTGAGACCGCAGCACCTTTACGGTATTACTCCGCCGCTTCTTCTTCTGCTTCTTCTGTGTATTCAATGAAATGCCCGTGGTTTGCTTGCAATTGGCAAAGGTGCATTATCGCCACCAACTGGGCTGGAGTGTCTATTATTCAAGCTCTCAACGGAAGAATCACGGGTGTGACGCGTTTGGCAAAATAGGTCCACAAAAGCGAAATAAACCTAAAATTCTCGGGACAGGAGCATGTGTCCAAATTTTAATCTTAACCGTTCTATTTCATCAGATACGATCTGTAAACAGGGCTTTAAGTGTAAAATACCGAACTTGTCCTTTAACCAAAGCATATTCACAAAATTAACATAATATTGCAACTTTCAATTGCACAAACGGCTGTGAATGGAGAGAACTTGACTGTGTTAGTCATGAAGGTGTAACTATGTTGTGGACGAAAACTGACGAACTTGGCCCCACCCACAACATTTGAGGTCGGGAAGTTCGGTCTGGACTTGATCCGTTGTGGGGCAACTATGCTCGAACCAGAGCTGTTCGGACCAATCAAATTGTCAGGGCGGGCTTTATACGATGATGGACAGATGATCAACAGTAACGTAATCATCCACATCACCAAAGAGTGCTTGGGGTGAATTCGTTTGCAACAAAGATGGCTGCCGCTGGAGAATTGAGATGTGTAGATTCCGCCATCGCGTGTGTTATAGAAGATATCGACAGCGCATTCATTTTAAAAGAGGAACTGAGAACCGCGATCAAGGCATTTGTCGATCGGAAAGATGAATGAAGAACATACGTCACTTACTCCGTTGCTCTGATTGGTTGTAGGCAAGGGGGCAGCACCCGGAAAGCGTACCTTCTATGGGGGCATCCATTGGCTAGCAAGCCATCACCCGCTGTTAGCATTCCATTGACTTCCATTCATTTTGGCGTCACTTTGACAGCGAATAACTTTACATCTGAGGCGTTTAAAGACTCCCTTTGTCCATTGTTTATTTCTAAAGAAACACGGCAATGCATAAAAGGCTCCATTACCTTGTATCTTACACTATGGCCCCATAGAAGCAGTTTTTGTAAAAAATAGGCTAACGATTGCGTCATAACCACGCAACTCTCTGTCGCACAGTAGAGAAATTACTGTATAGACAGGAGGAGAAGCTCGCAGGCAATCAGGGGGACGTGGAGGCATAAAGTCCGATAAAGTCAAGGGAGAAGCCCATAGAGAGTCATAAAGTTGCTCCTGCTCCTGCTCCTGCTCATGGACAGCTCCTACTCACGCTCTCCGTCTCTGCAAGATTCGGAAGGGAATGATTCAGATTTCTCTTGGCACAGCTACTAGAAGACAGACGGGTTGCTCGCGTCACATCTACGTCGTCAAGCTCAGTTTGAGTCTGCGCAGTACGCTCGACCATCAGGAAGTGAGTGCTTCTAATTGACTTCACTTTTCTCCGTTGAAGTCTATGGGGTCGCTGTGTCCATTTCTTTTACTGTCTATGGTTGTAGGTCTATCCAATTGAGTGCAGAGGCATTTCCTTTCCTGGTTCGGATTGAAACACGCCCCATAATCACAGCCCAATGGAGCAGTATCAGACTCATATTCTGACTAGAATCTGAGTATGAGGACGTCAGGCTTGCACTTAACAGTATTTTCCTTGATTCCAATCCAGCAATTCAAAAGCATCATGTGAACAGTGCACATCTGAGCACTCAGCTGGAGGAAATAATCCATTCTTTATCATCTTTAATGTTCAGTCTAATTTCTTATAGGGCCAATCACTATAACATTAAAAATGAGCATCTATCGGCTGATAACGATATGGTGGCCGATATGTCATGCATCCCTAATATTTATTATGACTGTATTTCAGTGTCATAACAACGTGCATCAGTGGACTAACTAGATTATCATGAGGAAGGACATCAGTCTGTGTCTGTGAGAGAAGAGACGCTGACTCACTCGACAAAACTGCACCGTCACACACAGCTGTCTCTCACACTCATGTCACGATCTACTGTTCTGCTACCAGTCCTGTAAACACACGGATGTGTAGCGTTTGCATTCAGAATTACTGTATCCACACAATGAGCTTGTTTATCGAAATATGTCACGCATCTTCACTAGATAAAGGCAAACACACACTTTAAAATACACAGAAGGTGAAAAAAGCACAGCTATATATTTTTTTCAACTTGTATGCATTTAAACGTTAAAAAAATAATAAAAAATAAATGAAAGTCAAGATTTTTGGAGCAGACAAAAGGAACAAGCAGAATGTATCAATAGACCAAGGATCATTGATGTATTGGTGGATAATATTTGAGTATGTACAAATTGTGCTTAGAAATTGTGAATGTAAATGTGTCTGTGCATATGCAAATCAAATGCTGTGAGTATTATGAGGTTATTGTGTTTGCAGATATATCAACTTTTTATGCGAGTGTGAATTAGCTTTATTTGTAAGTCAGATTTTGTAAATAAACTAATTTAGATTTTTAGCTAAATAAAAATTATATTTTTGTCATTTTAACTGTAAATTTCTGCTTTTGAATACAGTGTTTATATTTGTACAAAATGTACAGGTATTGGTCATTGGTCATATTGGCCATTTGTGTTATCATCAACCTATATGGGTCTTTCAGTAGATGTTGCTGATACCATATTCTGATAGTCAAAGGCTGTAATGCACTGAAATTAAAATTATGGGCCAAAATCAAAAATTCAGGATGCACTTGACTGAAAACTGAAACTAAAAATAAATAATAAATGAATAATCAATGAATTAATCAAACTTGTTTAACAATAATCAACACTAAAATAGCTAAAACTGAGTTGCACAAACATTTAAATTACATGAGGCAGTTTTTATTTAAACTTTTTAATAACAGAATTATATTTACTCCACTCTCCATAAACATTTAAATGACAGTAAACGGTAATAATTTGTTTTCACGACAATATAACCACTTGAGAAATGTATAAACATGTATCCAGTTTTCCCATCTCATGATTTTCCTTTTATAATGTTTGGCCTGTGTATCGATTCAAACTCTTTTGGATGAATGTTTCAGAATTGCATAGTTTGGTTAACCAAAATCACGTGTAGCATGTTCGGTATTTATGAACTCCAATTTTCATTCCCTATTTATTACATTATACATTACATTTTGTTAACTCTGTGACGCATTAGTATTATAAGAATCTTGAAGCTTCTTCTCTTAAACACCCAATCAAATTACCTATGCAAATGCCCTGCCAGAACACAGGGGCGTAAAGTTTCCCTCCAAATGAACGGCTTCTGATTGGCTCACTCAAATCCAGAGGGTGTGACATCTTCACACTTAAGAGATCACTGACCACAAGATCACGCATGTTCTGTTTTTTTCTGAGAAATCTTGATGTGAAGATGATGCTGAAGGAGTCCTGAGCTTGTGCCAGGCTGCGGCCTTGTCTTTACATCCACCAAAAGATCCTCTGACTCCCACTGGTTCTCTCTTATCAACACAACATCAGCAAAGATCAACTGGAGCCTCAACAAATTGCATCAGGTCTCATTATTTGATACATTAAGTATCCGTACCCCTTTTAAAGAAGGGCATGTTAGAACTAAACTGATGGTTTGCTCAAGGCTGTTGATCTGCTGAATTTCAAACAATGCTATAACTTCTTGCTTTCCTGTATTCTGCTTCAGCTCTCTTTCCCTTGGTAAACTGTGTGCATACATTAGTCAAGTGTTTAGTCTAGTTAATAAAGTCTTCATCTCACGCGTAAAGTTGTCGGTGTTTCATGCTTGTATACTGGAGTCCCTAATCATGCAGATTTTGACTACATGCTCTGAGTAGAACTGTACAGTATGAAAGTTATTTTCCCATACCCCGGAAATTAACATTTCTTAGAATTAATGTTGTAATTGAGTGTTCATTGGACGAACAGATTAGTTAATTGTGGTATTAAAGGTGCTCTAAGCGATGTCACGCATTTTTTAGGCCAAAACATTGTTTGTCACATACAGCAAACATCTCCTCACTTTCCGCTAGCTGCCTGTCCCCTGAACACACTGTAAAGAAATGCGGTCTCTGTAGACAGCCCAGGCTCCACAAACGGCAACAAAAACAAACTGGCCCAGCCTGGACCACGAAACATAACAAACAGTGTTCCAGCCTATAACCGACAAGAATGATTTGGGGGTGGGGGGGGTTAGTGCGCGTGCACATGAAATCCAGTTTGTTTTTTTCTAAATGGTTCATGACTGTTTCAGGAAGCACAGAAGGGAGGGGGAGGGGACGGGATGAGGATGAGGGAGGGTCGAGCTAGCCTCCGTTTTGTTTGACAATACTTCGAACGTCAACAAGAAGTGACGTCACCCAACATCACTTAGAGCACCTTTAATTCTGCTAAATCAAGTTAATCCGATTAACTGATCCGAATATAGGCCTACTGTAATTGAGACATTCAAGAAACTCATTACAAACAGAGAAATGTAATGTCGGATCGGGATTCGAGTGAACGTGGTTTACCGTTAAGCATGAGCGGTACATGAGTGGAGCGTGAGCGATTGAGCGGATCGAGATATTGAGCGGATCGCAAATGCTCCATCACTCTGACTGGTATTGACTTTATTTTCCAGTAACAGACACCGAGATTTGACTTTGTGACCAGTAAACTATAAACGCATCTCTGTAGACGTCTGAAACACTGAAGAACATGCTGATCAAAAGATCTAAAGAACAGATTCATCAATAAATCTCTTCTTCCATTGATCATCTGTCAGTTAACTGTCTACTTTTAGCACAGAATGACACTAAAACCATTGACACACACACACACAACTAAAATCCTTATCCCTGAAACAGTTTTTGGTAAGTGTCTGAGGCTGATGCTGACACAGCGGTTCACACACACACACACACACACACACACCCCTGACGTCCTCAGTTGTGCTGGATACCGTGTGTATCATGTGCACGATTACATCTTAACTCAGGACTTTCATTTAGCAAGAAAAAACAATGAGCTTCATTTAAACTATAGAGTGAATCTCGTGAACAGTCTCAGATTTTCTTCAGCTTTGGTTTAAAGTGGCTTCTGTGTGAGGGGTCTCTATGTATTGGCTACACAATTCGGCTAAATTTTCACGAATGTGACCGCACCTTAATAAGAAAACATCTATATTACTGCAATCGTAAACTATTTCTAATAAACGATCAAATAAATAGAAGAATTTAAAACAATATTAATAGCTTCCCAACCGCAGTATCAGGCATCATGTCACATGGGCAACAGTCTTCACTCCCATTGGTTGTCGGCACATCGCAATGCTGCGCATTTGCATTCAATTGAACTTTGCATCGCTAATGTGCTCGGCCGCTCAGGTTTCCAACTCCTGGTGAAAATGAATGACGTAGGCCAAAAACATCCTAAATCACGTCCTCTCATTACAAATGGAACCTGGACGTACTGCATTTCATCATGTCCGACCAGCGTCAGTTACGTCACTCTACTGTCAGTCCCAATCCTCTCCCGCAGGGCGGCGCTCAGTTTTCTAGGCACTTGTACAGTGAATTGCTTTGGGCTCTCGGTTGAAATCGAGTTCAGGGCCCCCAATGCCAGTGGACCCCCACCCCCCCCCCTCTAAGCAACGGTCCTGCTCTCCCGTATCCTCATGGGATAGTAAAGTGTCCATCATATGCGCACTACTCCTTTCACGTTCTAATTTTCGCTTACTATACAGTAGGGATTAGGGAAGTATGCAAGTTTGGATGAAACTGCACTTGCTGCAACTGAACTACACAAACACAGTCTCAAAAACAAAAAAAAATGGCTTAAAAAAAAGTAAGAAGCATCTGTATTCGCTAGGGGTGTCACAATATATCGCAATACAAAAATGCAATAATATGTATCGTGGATAGTGACAATATTTATTGTGTATAATTCACCAACAATAAAAATTACTGTGTGAGAAAGAATTCAAGTTCACAGAGTTTTCGTGTCAGTACTACATTAAACTATTATATAATGTTGAATATAATGTATAATAATGTAATGGGGGAATATTTGTGTGTCCTGATAATGCCAAATATCTTCTGTTACCAGTAAAAAGTGGCCTACATTATTTTAAATATATCTAGTCAGTGACAGAGCACAAGCATATTTGTCTGAAATTATTATGAATTTTCAGGTCCAGAATCATGAATATTGTAATCGAAATATGTATCGAATCGTGACATGAGGGTATCGTTACACCCCTAGTATTCGCATGTAGAGTATGTTGTTTGCCTTATGGTCACTGCAAATCCCTGTTAGTCAAAACAGTCCCATCCAGGGATGACAAACACGCGACTTTGCCGTAGCTTCTTTTATCCACCTTTTTCCGAACAAACCTACAGTGTTTAAGATTTGGGAAGCACATCCGGTTCGGGGAAGTTCCACTCAAAAAGACTGAAAAAAATAATTTCAAATCATAAGGTTGCACTACAAATAATCCTTTCACTGAATGAGCTGTAAAATTTCCTTCATGTTTTATCAACAGCGTTACGCTTCGTATTTTATTGTGATATATGGTATCACAAGAATATCTGTGGGAGATTTTGAAAATGCTTATTATTCGCGCAAAGCATCATGGGGCGTAGGAAAAAGTTTGCGTCGCGTTTGTTTGCCCCGCCCTTTGTGAAATCTTATTGGTCAAATATAATCCCGGTTACACGTGAAATATAATTTCTGGCTGGAAGTGTAATTTTGTGCGTAGCTAGGCGTTTTCAACATAGACAGAATTTATATTGCTGAAAACTTCCCATCGGAAATAATTTTGAAATAATTTTGCAGTTCAAAAAAAATAAAAAAGGTTAGTCTTAATTTGTATGCAAACCACAACATACTCTTTAATTGTTTCTATCAATTCTAGGGTGAATGTGCTTCGCACACGTGCATGGGTGCAGCAGGTGACAGCATGAGTGCACATCAGTAACGCACACTAGCTAGTGCCCTACCTGAGCGCCACCCGGACTGTGCTCTCGTCCTGTCCGCTTGACATGATTCAGATCTTCATCGATCGCACAGCAATCCGATCGATCCTGGAAGTGCGCAGCCTCTATGCGGCGTTGACGGAGTTCAGCTCATGTGCGGATCCCCTCTGCCATGTTTCAGGCTTTGACTCCCTGCACCAGCTTCAGCAGAGATGCAGCACGATCACGCATTCTCATTCGCTCATACAGCGGTCCTGTGCTGTGCGTGTCCTGATCTCATCTGATCTACATGCTCACTTCATGAGGTCCCAGCCGCAATGCGTCACCAAACCACGCCTCCTTCACGACCCCTGGAGGGTGACGTCATTATTCGCATGCAAATCTGTCTATTCGGCTTCTTATTATGATCGACATAATAGCAGTAGAGTCTAGATATAATTCCTTATCAGATTATATGTATTGATCTCCGAACATGCAGATATTAGGTGCAGTGATATTTCTAGGACTTTTTTACTCTGAAGTCATTTCTGTTAAATTTATTTGAAACCTAATTATTTTATCTGGTCAAATTCATACACATAAAAGCAAATATGACAAATCTAAACCATGTTTTAATATGTATTAAAATAGTTTAATATAGAAATCATGTTACTTAATGTGTTTTGTTGATTTGGCCTCTTAAGTTGTATATACAGTATATGTGCGTGTGTGTGTGTGTGTGTGTGTGTGTGTGTGTGTGTGTGTGTGTGTGTGTGTGTGTGTGTGTGTGTGCAATATCATGTAATTGAAGAGGAAAAATTGTTATGTCATTTATTTATTTTTATTATTAATTTTGTTGAATAACGTATCATAATTAAATATATCTTTCACTGTATCCCAATACTTTTGTGTGGAATTTCTTTTCTGAGTTAAACATACAAATACAAAACAATTCAACTAAATAATAAATTAAAACAATAAAAAACGATGCACCACAGTTGCAAACTGTGCAATTACACTCACACATTATTAATCACTTGCACTATGAATTATTTTATAAGTACAATAGCTAGGCAAAAATAAATTACACTCCTGGGCAAAAAAAAGAAAAAAAAAAAAAGAAGCTAAACATAAGCTTTTTATTGTCTTAACCACCATCAGGAAATCAGCTAAATTTAAGCAAATGCAGGACATAAACAGCCATTGCTCTAAAACAAACAAACATCAAAGACAGAATGAAGTTCGATGTGATGAATCACAATAAAACACGAGTTGCATGAGCGATGTCTTCAAAAATCTGCTGAGAAATATAATAATAATGCATCTCTGACACAGTGAAGCATGAGGAAGAGGAAATAATAAATGCATCTGTAGCTCATGAGGAAGAGGAGCTGCTGCTTCACTGGGTAACTCTTTTACAGGAGAATAATGCAGAAATGAAAAGCTCTTCTCTAAAGATGATCAGATGTTATTTTTGCTCCTGCTCAAACTGCAAACACAACCAAGAAGTGTCTTGAGAACGAGTCCATCAGGCTCATGTTTAGTCCAGATTTCAATATTTGATCTCACATTAAACTCAAACGAACTGGGAGACTACTTTTTTTTTTAGAGTATAACTATTTTAATCATTATCTTAGTAAATACAACTTAATGTATATTACAAAAAAAATATATTAATTTTTTAGAATTTTAGTGTAAATATAAATATTTCTATTGTTTTATATAATAATAAATAAGCAAAAAATCACATACTGTATATATTAGCAGTAAATCATGATGATGATGATGATGATGATGATGATGGTGTTGGGCGCTGTCATGTGGTACACCTGTGTTTTCCACCTGTCTTGCTCATTCATTTGATCAGTTTTTTAAGCCCAAATCAATGCATTGAAATAGTACAATAAAATAGCGTTGGTTTATTAATAGCACATTTAAATATGAACTCAAGTGCATGTATTAGACACAAGTCACACATCTTAATAAAAGGGTTTTGGTGCAATGTTTGTAAGGTTCACTGGTATCACAGTGTCATTCAACAGTTTCCTTAAACTCGATGCACTTTCAACTGTAAATCACTGAGTGCATAATGGAGGAAAGTTCGGCACCAGGAGCTCTAGAGTCTCGACCTCCTGCCAAACTTCAGTGTCCAGTTACTGGCTCTCAGATTACCAGAGCCGGCCTTCACTGCAGGAGACACACACTGAAGTACAGTACAAGTGCTACACACACTTTACCAATACTGTACACATCAGCTTCCTGCTACTCCTGAGACACACTGAAGCCACAAACCCCATGCTGTTTGTTGTGAGAACTGGAAAGTACTAAAACTAAAAACTAAAACTAAAACTAAAAATGTAAAACTTTTTATGCGTTTTGGTCATTCATTTACACAACAACAGAGGTTTTGGGGGCCAGAAAACGCAAATAAAAAAATAATAATACAAAAAACATATATATATATATAAACACCTGAATTCGTGAAAGCACGTATTCGGTTGTTAAGTCGTGACGTAACCACTCTCCGATAATACTCTTTCCGGGTCCAAAGTCCAGGTCCTCTCTACCTAGGCTGCGTTCCAGTCCAAAATTGTCATGCCCTTCACTCGCTAACTTCCCTCCGTCTCGTTCACTCGGATGTACGTCATTGCGAGTGCTCACTACTGGCGGAAACTGCAATGGGCTGAATTGGAACGTTCTAAGCCCTTGATCACTTGGAATCAGCTGTGGAGTTGATTTATTTACATTTTTTTTCCCTTTAAGAATTTGTTTAATGCAGCATCCAAATGTTTATAGGTGTGTTTGGGTTGTTTTAAATTAAAAATATATATTATTAATATATCATAGAGTTGTCTGTTGTGGTGGTGATTAGATGAGATATGTGGTGACGTCACAATCGTACTGCATTGTGGGACATATAGGTGCCTGAAGTGTACATTTGAAGCAGACTCGCTCCCTCGGTCAAAATCGAGGGAACGAGGGTCTGTCCGTATAAACTTCCCTCGTCCACTTCACGAAGTGGAACGCACTTCAAAATGGCGGCAGGGATTCCCCCAAGGGGAAGTGCTTAGGGAAGTTCGCAAGTGCGTGTCTAAAAGTGGACTGGAACGCAGCCCTACCTACCGCTTTCGCTAGTGTTTTGGTTATTATTGAGTGTTTTTACAATGCCGCAGTGCTGTGTCCCGTGTCCCGAGCTAACTCACTTCAACCTCGTAAATCTTCTTTTTCATTGATGCCTGGACTCTACCCTTAATTATGCCACCTGAGTGATGAGCTACACTAACCACTCTGTTGGTGTTAAAGGAATTTAAACCCTTTTTGACCGCCAAGGGTGCCTCACTAAGAAGGACGTGATCGTAAATAAATTTACAGGTTCCACCATTGTTATTTCTGGACGAGAGGAGCGCTTGGACCCGGAAAAGGCTAAACGTGATAGCGTATAACGTGTTCAGTCTATGGGTGAGTGTTTCTTTACAGAGTGACATCGCCAACTACTGGTCGGCATGAATAATACAGCGTTTTTAATCATTTTCGCGGATCCGTGTGTTCGGGCATTGTTGTCGTCTGTACACGAAAAACGCAAAGAAAAAACGTTTCTGTTTTTCATCATTGTCGTGTAAACATGCTCTAACCTATTGTTTAATAAACCTGCCATTATGATTAGTTTTTCTTTGGCAAATTGCTTTTGTTCCTCGTTTGTAAATAGATTTGGATAAAAGCTTCTGCTAAATGCATAAATGTGAATATAAACATAAAATTAGTACAGTATGGTAATTTTAAACAAAACAAAAACAAAACAAAAAGGAATTGTAAAAAATGAATGAACATGAAATAATTTATGGCAAAATTTGTTGTTTTATTTAATCTTAAACATACATTCTTCAATTTTTTATGTTTATAGCTAGAAAATACAAATTCACATTTTATAATCCCAAATGCAATCCTGAATCCCAGAATTGCAAACCTCATGTAAAATGAAACCGCTTAATTCACTCTGATCTCCTGAGGTTAACAATCAACACTTTACTCAAATCTTACAGTGGGATACACATTACAGAATATACACTGAATGACCAAAGAAGAACAAGAAAACAGATTCAAATAGGCAAATTCTTAAGAGTCAATGACTGGATCATTATTGCAGCACTGTAAAAAATGATTTTTTGGTGAAGTAACTACTGAAAAAAAAAACAATGTAATTTACATGAAAAAGTTAGTTCAGGCAAGAATTAAAAAAACTAAGTAAATTCCATATCAGTACTTAATTCAAGCGAGTAGAAATGAAAGCGTAAATATCAACTCAATAAAATTAAGTAAAAATTACTCAACTTTTCTGATACTGGGGTTCCCATCATGCACTGGATAATTCATGAGGTTCATTTTTCACTGGTTTCCAGCTGTATTTACACTGTTTTATCATTGCTTTTGTTGTCAGGATTAGTAACTTGCCATTTTGTGACATTTCGAGTAAATTTTCTGCTCAAAATGACACATTCAAACACAAAAACGATCCATCAAATGTTACCGTCATTGTGTATTGTCTACCAAGTATTGAGTGAAATGTAATGCAAAGGAAATTTCAGCTAAATCGATAATAATCAACCTTTTACTAGCCAAGTTAAAATGACTTATTTTCTTTGTAACTTTCACTTAACTAGGTTAAGTAAAGTTTACTTAATTCCATATTCCAAGTACATTTAACTTAAAGATTTCTAATTAAAGCTACTGATAAATATGTTTAGGTTTTTACTTGGCAAATCTTTGTAAATTTACTAGCATTTTCTGAGTGGAAAAAGTTGCCTAGCTTTTTTCAAGTAAATCCTACTCCAATCTTTTTTCAGTGAGTGATTATTGTATTTCTAGTATGTTATTATGTATTTCTTCTAACCCTGACTGATGGAGTGTGTAGCTTTCATTTCTTTAACAACCATGTAGGAAGACTCATCATGGCCATATTCCAGGATGACAATATCAAGATTCATCAGACTCAAACTGTGGAACAATGGTTGAGAGGGAGCATGAAGAATAATTTTCACAGATGTATTAGTGTATATTATACTATGTTATATTAAGTTCATTTGCCTGTGGTCCAGAGGTGTGAAAATACCACCAGATTTGATGTTCACACAATATTTTGTTTGTAAGTCAGTGAAACAGAGGGCTGTGGATCAGTGTCCTGCACCGGGCTAAATGAGGGGAACAGGGGTCAGAGCGGGTCAAAGAGGGTCAGAGAGGGTCAGAGCGGGACATGACTGAACAGGTTTCAGCCTGACGGAGCCGAGACCGAGACCTGCTGAGTTACAGACTGACATGACCACCTTAAAAATGGATTTATTCATGAAAATGAACAAATACAGGATTGCAGTTTTCAGCAGCAATTTCATCTTCATAGAGTCACATCAGGAACTCAATCTAAACATTAGATCGCGTCTAAACTATTGAGATGTTCTGTGATCGAGAACACCAGAATCAGAAGTAACACAAGCTCATATAATTTGATGCATGTAACAAAAATGACGTGTGCACAGCATGTTTCAGAAAGACACATATCAAAACTCCCAAATAAGTACAAAATCTGCATCAGAAATGAAATATGACACAACAGTTTGATTATTTCCAATGAATCTTCAAGTCCACATGCAACGGCATCATTACTGCAACTGCAGCAGAGAAACAGTGATCAAACAACAGCTGATTCACAGATTGAAGCTCTACTAACATCTTCTAATCACCACTGAACTTTTTTTTTTTACTTGGTCCCCAGTTAATAATAATGATAATAATAATAATATGTAAAAATGTGGTATTTAATGCATACAAATATTGTATGTAATATTATTTGGAGTGTGGAAAAACGTTTGTACTGATACTCACTGATATGTAGGAAATTCTGCCCTCTGGTTCCAGAGTAGAATAATGCAACGCTCCAAACTCCAGTCGGGGCTGGAACAGCAAACACTGCCAGCTTCATTCACAGTCTGATGTCATACTGACACCAGGGGCCAGATTTACTGAACAGGGCAAATTAGCATGAGCGTGCACATTTATTTATTTTTTTAATTATTTTAATGAAATGATTGTACTATGTTTTAGCTCAGTGATTTTTTTTATTAAATATTGTGTACTTTTAGGGGATTTTATGGTACTAAATTACTAAATTATTAAATGAGCATGGACCTGAAAATGTAATTTCCAACTTAAACGGTCATAAATATTGACTGCTTTAAAGCACATACTTAAGTTTGGTCTCTTTTTAAAGAAGACACGTGGCAGATTATTGCTGAAGTTATTTTCTTTTAAAAATGTTTTAAGTTATTCAATTTTACATTTATTGTAATGAAAAATGCAAAAAGTTATTATATGAAATATATAAACTCTAAAACACGTTTCACTCTAAAACTGTGAGAAAATCAAAGCCATAAATCTTAACAAGTTGTGTTTCAAATTTGAGGTTGATATCTCAAAAAATTTGCTTTTAGTAAGAGTTTGTTTAGGCGCAGTACCAAACGTTTCCACTAGATGAAATTCATCTCCTATTAATTTCCAATGCGTTCATTTTGGACCACGAACAATCCAAGTGTGAATATTCTTTTCAGGACCATTTAACCTTTTCGAATCATGTCTATGATGTTTGTCTGTGTGTGTGTGTGTGTATTCACACAGCAAATGCAAAACCATTACCAAGTTTCGTACCATTTCGAAGAAGTAAAAAATTCAACAACAATTTTTTGGGTCAAAAATGACCAAGCAGCATCAAAGGTTTAAGACATGCTTTTTTGGGGCGGTAAATAATGGCGCAAACGCCGGTAAATTGACTAGCTCAAACCTTAGTAAATCACCTTGCATGATTCATTTAAATATTCTCCTCCCATAAATTTTGCGTCTGAAAGGGAAACTCCTACAAATGCATATGTAATAAGATCAGCCGCAAAAATAACATCCGCGTCTTTACAGCGCTAATTCTTCACTGCGTGTCTTTAGTAAATTCTGACAGTAGTTTTTTAACGCCAAAAAAAGGGGTTCTGGTGCAAGCTGTTAGTAAATCTGGCCTCAAGTGTACACAATCATTGTTCACCACCACCACAACCTGCCCGCATCCTGAACCACATCCACAATTCAGCCAAAATGAAAAATCTGCCATCATTTATTACCAGTTTGATTAAATCATATTTTTTTATACAAATGTTTATATATACATTGTATACATATTATACATGTTTGTTTTATGGTGCTTTTATAGTGCGTTTTGTTGGAGCTCATTGTCTCTATAAACTGTCACTGTATGGAAACAAATATATTTAATTCTTTAAAAAAAAATAAAAAAATAAATAAAAATGACATTAGAGGGACAGAATTTTCATTTTTGGGTGAATTATTCCTTTAATTATGGGGTTCAGACCGTGTGTGTCTAAATGAAGTTTGAATATGAGAATGAGATTTGGGGGCACAATTCATTTTTGTGTAAAATATGAATTCAAAGTTTAGAATTCGAATTTCAAGAAGAACATAGTGAAAAGAACAAACTCCCAATAGTTTAATAATGTATTAGTATATGCACATGGCTCGCACTCCAGAGCGCTGATTTGTATAACAATCACTTCCTGTTATCATCAATCCATCAGTCCTGCTGCGCATGATGCATAACTTAAGTAAACAAAACCCTAACACTGCTAATCTGTACATGTGCAAATACAACCACCAGAGAAATATCAGATAACATCTTGATAAAATCTACAATGTTTAGGGAGAATCAGTGTATTTGAACTGAATCAGTTCTGTGTGAGTCAACTGAATCTCTGGAATGAGAACCACAGCATCCCACACACCATGAATCATCTCATCAGGAAAGACAGAGCAGAATCTATTCATCATCCGTGACGTCTCCGTCAGAGTGGTAGTTTCCTCCCGTTACCCTGGTGTAGTGAACGCCCTGACTCCCGCTGGCTCCACAGCTGCAGAGTCGCCGACCGAACCGAGACTCGATCTCCTCCAGACGCAGACCCTTGGTCTCCGGCAAACAGCCCAGCACAAACACAAAGCCCAGCACAGCCAGACTGGAGTACAGGAAGAACGCGCCTGGACAAAACAAACATTCAAGAGGAAAACTAAGATCATTTTCACATTTCAACAAAAGTCTACATACAAGTATTAACCACATTCCTATCATTTATTAGTTGTTTGTGTACATTGTTAAATTGTGGTGTTTGCCAAGTAAAGCGTCATTACTATTATTAAGGTTAGTGATTTGAACTAATAGTTTCAGAGTTGATCCTTGACTATCTGATTCTGGGACTCAGGTCATGTCTCACGTCACTGAGGTCAGATAAATCCCATCACATAGAGCCTCTTTCACCTAGATATCATCATATAGAGATTGTGTCTGTTCCCCGAAATAGGAAATACAAAAAACTCCCAAACCCATTTAAGGGTAAAAATGTTATCGATTTCCAACAAATAAAAAATAGAGATAATACAAATAAGCAAATGATAAAGATTGGGTTGCTGAATATTCAATCCCTTACTTCAAAAGCACTTATTGTTAATGATATGATTACAGACTATAACCTAGATGTGCTGTGTTTGACAGAAACCTGGCAAAAACCAAACGATTACATGACTTTAAATGAGTCCACCCCGCAAGATTACTGTTATAAACATGAACCTCATCTGAAAGGAAAACGGGGAGGTGTTGCTGTAATTTAGTAATATCTTCTGAGAGTAATTAAACACTGAGCTAATGACCAAACCGAACAGAGAATAAACCAATAACAACATAACACAGAGCAAAGGAAGCACATGGCATAACCAGGAACATGACAAAACTAGGAACATAGCTATGACAATAACACAATAAAAGACATGCAAACCTAAACGTGATTCAAAACCCAAAACCAAACCTGACAAATGAGCAAAATATAGCTAACAGCTCAGATAACTGAGATTGTCTGCAACAAATCGGAGAAAATCAAGACATGCCTACGGATGCTGGTTGATCACAAACTTCCAAGCTGCCGTCTGCAAGTGTGTTTATGTCGATTGCGTGGGTATTAGAGATTTTTTTGCGATTGTCATGGGGTTTCTCAGATTTTGCTTGAGACCGGTAAGCCTCAATAGTAGTCGTGTCTCCTTCATTGTGTATTTTTATATTTTGAGTATATCCCTCCACTGCATACTGTAACCCCTTTTGCCTCGATCTGGAGGATATCGCGGAGGTATTACTCCAAAAAAGGTCACTGACACGCACGGGTATACCTCTTCCCGTCACGGCAATCTGTCGCGCTGGTCGTGTTTGACCATTTGTTTGTCGGACGTAGCAACAGTAACTAAGGGGGGCGGGGCTCGGCGAAAGGCTAATTGACTGCATAGCAACTACCCAGAACAACCTAGCAACTGCATGATGCACAAAGACACTCAGAAGATCTAAGCAAATTTGGCAATACCCTGGCATACACATAGAATAGCAACCGCAACACAATGTCCTAGCAACCACCAAGAGCACCCAAGCAACCATATAGATCAACTCAGCAACAGCATGACAACATGCTTTCTGCAACAAGTTCTGTATGGGATAATTATGAGCATGTTTTGTGTAGGTTAACTGTGTGTTGGGTGTGTGTATTACGCAATGTGTCGCCATTGTTCTCTCGAATGCCCAAGACGAATTTCTCCAATTGGAGACAATAAAGGCTTATCTTATCTTATCTTATCTTTACTTTTAACAACCCTAGCAATGCCCTGGCAACCACCCAGAATGCCTGAGCAACTACATCACAATGTCCTAGAACAACCTAGCAACTGCATAGCAACACCCTAGCAACCATATGGCAATATTTTCAATATCAATCATATTTTGGCAATAGTCTACATAGTCAAGCATCACTGCTACTACTACTATTACTACTGAACAAACCCCAAACCTAAGTATGTAACCTAGCAACTGCATGGTTTAACCTAACAACATCATGCTTGAAAACACTCAGAACACCTTAGCAACTACCCACGTAAAACCACCTAACAACCACCCAGAACAACCCAGCAACCACCTCACAATGCCCTGGAACAACCTAGCAACTGCAGAGCACACACCTAGCAACACCTTAGCAACCTGCATGCTTAAAAACACCCTAGCAATGGCGCTGAGAACGACAGAGCCTGAGCTCACAGCGCTCGCATTCTACGTGTTCATTAGTTTACCATCTAACAGTCCTGTCTAATTCGTTATTAGATAGAACTGTTATACATAGAAAGTAGACAGTAATATATATCCAAAGTGTTCAGTGTTCAAAATATCCAGTGTTGCTGAGCAGAAATACATGATCACGTTTGGCTTGTTCTCCCCAAAGTTGCGTTGGATTTTCTCATCAGCGTAAAGGTTAAGAGGCCCATCTATCTCTGTTTTCCATGTTTGTGGAGTAAATATAGACTATAATCTGTGCGTTTACACAGCTTTTTTAAAAATGGTGCTAGTGTTTCATGTGCGTTCAGCCAACCAGCGTACACTAACGTCACTGTAGTTCCTATAGTGCTGGTTTAGACCGACTCTGAAGTACGAGCTAAATTAGTTCTTCCAAAAGGAGTTCCTAGAACTAAAATAGTTCCTCGTTCCTGCGGTGCGAACACGGCAAAATGCGGGTATTTCCACCAATAGTTCTAGGAACTATGAAAAGGTTCCTCTGGTGCGAAAGCCCCTTTTGTCTAGATTGGACATTCAGAGGCTCCTAGTGAACGTGATCACGTCATCAAGTTAACATCAGCATTGTCATTAGGGCCCGAGCACCGATGGTGTGAGGACCCTCTTGGAATTGCTCTGTTTATTATTAGATTTTTATTATTCATAAATGTTTGCATTCATTAATCACTGAAGTGTTTTGTGGTGTGTTGCATTACTGGATTCTAGTGAGCACGAATAACAGAATCCAGCTGCTCATGATAGTGTGTGGACTCTAGAGTACCTAAATGTTGTGTTCAGTGTCTTGTGTGTGTGTGTCGTGTGTTGTACCGTAGTATGTGAGGTACTGGGCCACATGGAGAAAGGTCAGAGACACAAGGACGTTACAGATCCAGTTGACCCCGGCAGAGCAGGCGTTCCCTGTACTGCGAGCCCACAGCGGGTAGATCTCAGAGTTCACCGTCCAGGGCATCGGACCCATTCCTGCTCACACACACACACACACACACACACACACACACACACACACAATCTGACATCAGTGCAGTGCCTACAGACGCCTCGAACTTCATTAACAGTTGCTTTAAACTCCAGCTGAACTGAGAGAAGTCTCACCTGGGGCAAAGAAGGCCAGATACAGAACCAGACCCAGCAGAACAATCCAGGAATAAGATGTTGGGCAGTAGTTATAGGCCCAGAACAACCCTGCGCTGTCCTGTGTGCCATTGGAACACCTCCATAAAACATGAACAAGACTAACACTTAATCAAACTAAAACAAACTACAATATAATACTGTTCATTTAAGTAAGTAGAGTTGTGAAATTCAACATTTAGGTTGTTCTTTTTAATAAATCATTTGCACCCTCGTGAAAATTAAGTTAACTTTAGTATACTTTTAAAAAAGGAGTACTATGGAAATAATATGCTTTAAAATGTTATACTTAAGTGTGAACTGAATGTAATGTTATTGGACACTTTAATTGCATGTTCTTTATAATTGAATGGAAATGTATTATAGTTTAAATTTATATTAAATGTATTTAGTTGAACTAAAGAGTGCTTTTTGACCCACTTATGAACATATTTTTATGAAAACTTTTTTGAAAATACTGCTGAATGTACTGACAAGAATTTAGCCTATGGTAAACTTTAATATACTTTAATGTCATTTCTATTTAAACTTGTATGTCATGTATTTACATATATTTATAACTACACATTTGTAAAGACGAAGATACAATTTAGTACATTTAAAATATATTAACTGTATTAAAATGTAATATCAAATAGCACTCTACAGTTAAAATGATAATCATGCACTTTACATGTGCTTTTATGTTACTCAACAAATAAAAAAAAGTGCACTTCTTCAATCTTTCTTGACGAAAGATTATTACACAATTATTTAAAATTACTTTTAGTTTGACATTATAACAAAGTATACGTTACTTTTTTTTATAAGTGTGTAGGGAAAGTAAATACACTTAAGTGGCCTTCTATTTCATTACTATTATATTATTTGCATGTACAGTTTTGATCAAGTACACATTCGGTACAACTAAGTGGAAAGTGCACTACTTTTTCCCAAAGACAGGGATATGAAGAGAGGTTTCACCTGCCGGTTGCAGAAGTCTCAGTGTTGGCCGCAGACACAGGCACACATGAGGACTCGACCACTGATGTGCCATTCACACCGTAGCAGAAACCACACGCAGGATCCAGCATGCAGGATTCACAGAACCTTCACAGAAACAAACGTAATTTACATGTCAAGCAGTACATTCAAGATTCAGAGTTTTACAGAATTCTGAAAGGAAATTTCTATTTACTGAACTCTTAAAATAAAAACAAACAATTTCATATAAATACATATAAATCGTTCAACATCTACCATAAGCTAAAGGCATAGTGCACACCAAAATAAAAAGTCCGTCATCATTTACTTGCCCTCATTTTATTTCAAAAGTGTATGACTTTGAAAATTATGATAGAATTTTTATTTGTTTCTGTCCCTTTAAGTTCAGTAGAAGCACACAAGTGTGACTTTAATATTTTTACAAAACTGAATAATAGTGTAATTCCAGCTGAAGAACTACACTACCCATAATCCCGAAGAGAGCTTTACCAATCAGAGAAGTTGCTGTTATACAGTTGGAATGAGAAAGTGCCAGAGTGTTGAGTCTCTTGCACAGTGTCCTAACCAGAAGCAACCCGGCGACACACAATAAAAGTTCTCTTTTCCATGTTTATCAGAGTGTTTGTCCTAACAAAGAGCAACAGGGGATTCTATTTTAGAAACGGTTTCTATTTTCTGAGACATCATGGCTAGAACAACATACAGGTACTGATTACGTACTTTATTTAATGGTAAAAGAATTGAATGTGAGTTTGAATATAATTTTGCGCGACTTTTATAGTCAGCATATAGATCTTGAAAATAAACTTAAAGAGTTAGTTCACCTCAAAATGAAAATTCTGTCATTAATTACTCACCCCTCATGTCGTTCCAAACCCGTAAGACTTTCGTTCATCTTCGGAACACAAATGAAGATGTTTTAATGAAATCTGAGAGATTTCTGTCCCTCCATTGACAGTCTACACAACTACCACTTTGACGCTTCAAAAGGGGCGTGAAGAGATCATAAAACTAATCCATATGAATTGAGCGGTTTAGTCCGAATTTTCTGAAGACACTCGATTGCTTTATATGATGATCAGATTGAATTTAGGTTCTTATTCACATATAAACATTGATCAGTGAAAACATAAACAGAAGCTCAACCGAACCTGCCTGACGGCCGAAAGCTCAAACGTGATGCGTAACACGAGAATGAACCTCACTGGTTCTTGCAGAAGTTTAAACGTGATGCGTAATACGAGAATGAACCTCATTGGTTCTTGCTGAAGCTCAAACGTGATGCGTAACACGAGAATGAACCTCATTGGTTCTTGCTGAAGCTCAAACGTGATGCGTAACACGAGAATGAACCTCATTGGTTCTTGCAGAAGTTTAAACGTGATGCGTAACACGAGAATGAACCTCATTGGTTCTTGCACGTCAATCAAACATGCTTGAGCTTCTGTTTATCATAACTGTGAGTTGATGAATGTTTAAATGTGAATAAAAGCCTAAATTAAATCTGTTCCTTATTTAAAGCGATAGTGTCTTTCCAGAAAATTTGGACTAAATCACGCAATTAATATGGATTATTTTTACAATCTCTTATGAACTTTTTGTTGTGTCAAAGTGTCATTTGTGTAGCTGTCAATGGAGGGACAGAAAGCTCTCAGATTTCATTAAAAATCAAGATGAACATGTGGAAGGACATGAGGGTGAGTGAATGATGACAATTTTTATTTTTGGTTGAACTATCCCTCTAACTGTGAACTCAGTGTGAACAAAAAACAAGTGACAAAGATTGTTTCAGTCTCTCAGTATGAATTTTTAATAATGTTAAAATGGTGTAATATTTGTGCATTTGATTATATAAGCAGATATTTTTATACATCTGAATATTCAGCAGTAATCTTCAAACATATTGTATGGTATATTCATTTGCATTGTCTTTATTTTTTTCTAATTTGTGGACATAGTCCTAATCCAGGTACAATCCTTAGGTCAATCTAGTCTACTAATATGTAAAACTCACCCATAATGAACACATGTGGAGTTGTGGAGGGAGGAGTCACTAGGGTGAAAGGTCACGGGTGGAGAGGCCTGAGCCGAGAGCAGAAAACCAGCAGCGAGAACCATCAGACTTACAGCGGTACCTGAGGAATTCACAGCAAACAATCATTACGACATACTTAAAAGCATTTTCTGAAGATGGTGTCTGTCATTTTAGGTAGTTCTTATGACGCTGACGTATATGTTCGAGTTTTCAGGGATATTTTGGCTTCATTTTTCTACAGTGTAAGGAAGTGGAGACGAGTCGCCCATCTTTGTTACAGTCTCTGGTAAGAACCCATGTCTGTGTCTGTGCTTCTGAATCCTCACCTAGTATGCTTCCAAGAGTCAGTTTCCTGCGGCCCACCCTCTCCACGAGCCAAACGCCCACCAGAGTAAACATGAAGTTGGTGAAGGCTGTGGCGGCTGCCAGCCAGATGGCCATGTGATCGTCCTGCACGCCAGACATCTGAATAATGGTGGCACTGTAGTACCTGCAGCATCCAACCACATCATCTCATTCCCCTCAAATACACTGTTACATAAGTGGACTTCACGGAGTTCATTATCTTCAAAATAGCATGTTATCACACTAGTACTTTTTCCGCAGTATGTATAATGTGAACAGTATGCATATTTTCTGTATCATATTAACAGTATGCAGTAAATCATTCACTCTAGTATTCAATTCTGGAATATAGCCTTATTACAGGGAGTCATATGGACTCTGATAAAGTCATGTGACTCGTCACCTACATGACGGTGTTGATTCCCGAGAGCTGCTGGAACATCTGTAGGCCACATCCCACGATGAGAGCTCGACGTGTCGGAGCGTATGTTAGGATTCGCCACAACACTGGACCACCTACATCATCATCAATAATCAATCAGGGCATCAGTCAATCAAATGATATCATCGTTCTATACAACTGACAGAGTTTACACAAATTCCATTCTAGTAATTTGTGATTACTTGATTAGGTTTTTAAAAAAGTAATTTTGATTCACTAATGAGTCTTTCAGACTAATTTGTGAACTTCATGTCGCTTAGGATGAATCAATTCACTGGATTCCTCATTTGCAAAAGTTTGGAATAATTCCGATTTATTAATGTTTTTGAAAGAAGTCTCGGCTGCATTTATTCGATCCAAAATACAGTAAAAACAGAAACATTGTGAAATACTTTTTTTTTTTTTTTTTTATCAATTTTTCATTTGAATATATTTAAAAATTTAATTTATTCCTGTGATCAAAGCTGAATTTTCAACATCATTACTCCAGTCTTCAGTGTCACATGATCCTTCAGAAATCACTCTAATATGATGATTTGATGCTCAAGAAACATTTCTTGCAGTTGTGCTGCTTAATATTTATGTGGAACTGTGAAACACTACCATTCAAAAGTAAGATAAATATATAAAAAACTAAATATTCAACATGGACACATTAAACTGATCAAAAGTGACAGTAAAAACATTTACAATGTTACAAAACATTTCCATTTCAAATAAATGCTGTTTTTTGAACATTCTATTCATAAAAACATAAAAATCACGGTTTCCACAAGAATATTAAGTAAAAAGTAAAAACAATATTTTCAACATTGATTTGATAATAATAATAATTAATAATAATTAATAATTTAGCAGCAAAATATATTTCTTTCTGAAGAATCAAGGAGACTAAAGACTGGAGTAATAATTCTGAAAATTAAGCTTTGATCACAAGAATAAATTAAATGTTAAAATATAGAAAACAGTTATTTTAAATTGTAATAATAGTTAACAATATTTTTGTTTTACTGTATTTTTGATCAAATAAATGCAGCCTTGGTGAGCGTAAGAGACTTCTTTCAAAAACATTACAAATCTTAATTATTCCAAACTTTTGACCAGTCCTGTATAAGTGTGTGTTAAATTAATATAAATTTTAAATGATTTACTAAAAATTCACTTCAAAAGAATGATTCACTGACAAATCTGCTATCACTATGGCTTGTGAGCCATGGCCTGAAAAACACAATTTAATATAAGATATTTTCCAGGTTTTCTGTGAAGGTTCATCATGCGATGTCATCATGATCTCACCAGAAGAATCATTCCTCTCCTTCTCAATGCTGCTCCGTATGCTCTCATACTCTTCCTCCACATTTACTCCTCCGCGGATCTGACTGAGCACCAGCCGAGCCTTCTGGGTCTCTCCGTTCTGCAGGAGCCAGCGAGGACTCTCGGGGAGGAAGAGGAATCCCGTGAACTGCAGGGCGGCGGGAACAACAGACAAACCCAACATATATCTATACATAAACACAAAAATCATTCAAAAATCATTACAACAAGTCCTTTTGCACCTCATTTTAATCTCACATTCTCATTTTTAACTCTACGCTACTTTTCCTAGAGCATGTCTGAAGCATCGTACTATCACTGTAGCTCAATAAACAGAAGATTGAAACGCTTTGATTACACATGAATATTAAACGCATCACTATGACAATATATGGTTTATCTGAGTTCTTCAAGTCTTCTTGGGTATTTTCATGATAATAAAGTATATTTATACTTCAATGCTAATCGACATAGCCATTATCACTGTATTTATCACGGTATTCAATTAAAGTTCCAAGAGGTCCGGTCTCTATATTTCCTTCCCAGCGGAGGTCCGGACAATACTATTTTGGAACAGTTTCCATTTCCAATCGAGGCAGCCGTAGTACTTTGTATAAAAGAAAAAAATCCTAAACACTCAAAATAGTAATCAAAGAGGTTAGATTAGATGTTTTAACAGGCTATTTTTTTATTTTACATTTAGACACCTTTGTGTATAGCACATTGAAGGCCTTGGGACTGAGAAAACATAATGGGGGTGCAGGGTTTACCTTTTAAGAAATGTATGGAAATGGTATGGTTATGGTTTTAGATTTTGCTCAAAGCAATAAAATAATAAAAACAATGTACATAATCTAATAATCAAAATCAAAACTCATAACATGAGGACAAAAAGTAATTTCAAAGATTTTTTTTGTCTTCCTTTGCCATCTCTAAATCATTTTCCAAATTCTAACATTGTTTATTATGAAATGCATCTGTAGCTGTGGCGCTTTATGTTTTTAGCGAGAGAAGCAACACACACAGAGCGGAAAGGGCTTGAATGATGCACTTTTGGCTCTAGGTGAAAATATTGTAGATATAGCTCCAAAAGATCATTACAATAAACAACCATGAGTGCTTGTGGTGTGAACCGCTCCGTTGTTTTGACACGCTGCTAACTGGAAACTGTGGAAACGGTAAAATGGCGCAATTATGTCCCGCGGTCCGGATGGAATCAAACCCTGGTCCGCCATTTGAATAACACTGCTGTATAGAATACTATGAAATAATATGTTGTGTGCCTTATTCTGCGTAAGAAGCCACATCAGCTCACAGAAGGATGTTTTCAAACTCTCAACTGACGTTATGAAGTGAGTTTGGAGTAAAAACCTGTTGTCTTTTGTTGGACAAGAGGTTCATAAATGCTTTTCATGTTTGGAAAGATGTTTGACGCGTTGCTTTTTCAAATACATGTTATAAACGACTCAAACTCAAACATGCTTGCAGATGAAGCAGCGTTTACTACTGATCACAGAGCATTGCTGCACTGACAAGCTGCGCATCATTTATTTTTCAGGGTGCTGCTATGCAGTTGGTAAGGTGTTTTGGCAATAAGTCTCTCAGTTTCCCTGAGAGTAAGGGAACGGGTGACGCGTCTAGCTAGACACTATGGGAAAACTCCTTTTCTCGAGAATATTGAAGCCTTTATTTTAAAACGCAGTGCAGCTGCACAGCGAGCATAGAGCAGAGCGTCTAGCTTCACGCCCAGAGCACGTCAGAGCCACCCGAAGGGACGTGGTTTATGACTATATAAGCCTGGCCAGCTCTCCATGGAATCAGATTTAATCTCCTTCAGCGACCTTCACATTGTTGACTTCTCCAGAGATCTCACTGTCGAAGTGCATCTTGCAGGGGAACGAGTGACCTGCCAGCTAAGCAAAGAGAGGCTCCCTGAATTCGCCGTTGACCTGCAGCTATCCGGCGAGAGAAGCCGTATCCTTTATTACAACTCTATTCAGTGTGCTCGCCGCCACGACACCTGCGCTCCCCCGCTTCCTTCTCTCGAGCCTCGACGGAAGAAGAGGCGTGCACAGATGATGCCCGTGCACAGATGATGCCTGAAAAGACGGAGAAAAGCGACCTCTCTGCGCCTCTCGCTGTCTCCTCGCGAGACCCCCTCCCCGTGCTGTTCTCATTTCATTCGCCACCTCGGGGCAAGAAGGCGACGACAGCCTTTCGCTCGCTGCGTCTGAGGAATGGCCCGCCCTTCAGTCTCAAGCCAGCGGTGATAGAGCCAGAGTGAGTGTCGACGCCGAGCTTATCCACAGCCTCACAAAGGCCGTCAGCGACCTTGGGATCAAGTATTCAGCGCGCATGAAATCTACCTCTGCCACGCTCTCGATTATCGACGGCACAGAGGAGAAGATGTATGACAAGATGCCCCACCTGGAAGAGGCCGTGGCCACACACCTTTGCCCGCCCACCTCTAGCGATGGAGAACCAAGGCGGTCCACCCATCCAAGCCGTGCTGCACTACGTCAGCTCTCGCTAATCACGCCTACGCCACCACTGGCCCTGAACCTGACTGAAATCAAGGACGCGGACAGAACGGCCTTCCTTGACGCGCCTATCTCCAACACCGGGCCAGCAGTCAAAGGCTTTTCTGAGGGGTTCACTGAGGCGCAGAAATCGTCGCAAGCCAAGATTGCATTGGACCCTGTGCTTCGGGCTCCCTCCTAGTCCAAAGACAGGGGGAAAAGAGAGGGTTCAAGACCCGCTGCGGCCGGACCACCCTCGAAGAGAGGTCGTGCACTTCTTACAGTTCCCGCTTTGCTTCAGGTGCGAAGCGCCCTGATTGGTTTGCGCGTCCCAGCCGCCTCGCCATAGGGTGTGCAGTTGCCGCAGCACAGCCAATGGGCAAGCTAGACGCTCTGCTCTGTGCTCGCTCTGAGCTGAGCTGCACTGCGTTTTAAAATAAAGGCTTCAATATTCTCGAGAAAAGGAGTTTTCCCATAGCGTCTAGCTAGACACAACAGTTGTTCCCTTACTCTCAAGGAACCAAGGTTACGTTAGTAACTGAATATGGTTTTTATTGTTAACTAAAACAATTTAAAAAAAAATGTGTTCAATTAAATAAAGCTGGAATAAAATAGAATATAATTATTAATGGTACACTGTGTAGGAATTTCTCCCATCTAGTGGTGAAATTGCACTTTGCATTCAAACGAATAGTGCTCTCTAGCGCCTCGCTATTTCAAATGTGTGTTGCACCTACGGTAGCTGTTATGTACCAAGAAGCTATGACAACATGTCTTCCAATAGCACTTCATCGAGTTTAACTATACATGTTCTACTGTTATGCTGCCTATATAATGAATTACACAACCAAGCAATGAAAAAAAGCTGTAACATTGACTTACCGGTCGAGAAGAAAGCCGGCAACTTCAGCGTCCCTTTCAAATTCTTTCTCCTTCATAAGCTCTTTCCACCTGGGAAAAGCTATCCCGATATTTACCCTCGTTTTTTGAATTCGGCGGTCACGTTTCATTTTAAATAGATTTTTTTGCTTTTTTGGCGACGAGGATTCCTTCTCCTGTGGCTCGGCATAAGTATGATCCTGCATTATGAAGTACCGTGCAGTGCAGCCTTTCAAATTTGCCGGGGCAGTGACAAGCGCCTCTCACTGATCTCCTTGTCCGTTTCAGCTGGTTTCAGTCACAGGACGCTGGCTCTGAACGAAAACGTGTTGAGGTAGGCTAGTGCTTTTTGTCCCTCTCTGCTATTATAGTTTTTCAAAATGGCGGAATGACATGGAAGCCTCCTTGGACTTACCCGTCCAATGTAAATAAAGATAAGAAATTCTTTGCTTACGAGGATAAGTCAGATCATTGGCAGAGGTAATTTTACACCAATGAAGACATCTTTATGAATAAAGACATTGATTTTAGCTAATAAAATACATATAAAACTACACAGTGTACCTTTAAGCTTTAAAAAACTGTTATTAAATGTAATATGTTAACTTGGCAACTAAATTATATAAAATAAGTTTAAGTATACTGAAATTACTAAACCTGAAATAAAAATGAAATCTGTATAGTCACTTTAGATTCATTTTTGAATATTTTGTTATATAATATTAATTACATATATTTTATTTAAAATAAATTATAAATAATAATAAATAATAGAAAACTACTGAGCTCTTTTTACGAATCGTATTGTGTTGCAGCATTTTTGCCACTCAAAGTAGACAATTCTGAGCTGATGGGTAGAAAAAATATACCTGTTGTAACACAATAAAATATATATATATAAAAAAAATGTATATATATTTTTTTTATATATATATATAGAAAAATATTTAAGAGGTAAAGCTTCCATTTGAACCCACCTCCAGCCATCATGGGGCAGGTAGCTAAAGACCCCGTCCACCACGCTGGCTACGAACTGCCCACCAGTAATAAAGAGAGTGTTAATGGTGACCAGCTGACCTCGGAGATGAGAAGGGGACACCTCAGCGATGTACACGGGCACAGTCATGGATGCAATTCCTAAAAACAACAGAAGACGTGAAAGAAGGAAAAGGCACACAAACTGAATTCACATAGCTTTCCATATACTGCAGTATTAAAGGGCATCTTGCAGTTTTTTTCTTTCAAAATTAAAAATGTGTTATGTCACTTCCGGTTCGGCAGTTTTCAAATGCGGAAGTAACATTTTCTCACAAAAACGACTCCAGAAGCCTAAATAGCGTTTTATAAGTATATGTTTATATTTAAATCTAGTTCCTACATTATTTTTCTATACATTGGCTTACTGGGTACTCTAACCTGCAACATGCCCTTTAAGGCTACAGAATGAATTACCAATGCCAAAGCCAACTGTGAGCCTTCCACACAGAAGAACCTCTTTGTTGTGTGCGACACTCAGGATGATTCCTCCAGCAGAGAAGATGAAGCTAGCGAGCAGAATGCAGATTCTTCGGCCGAAAAGCCCGTTGAGAAACCCTCCAGCCAGAGCGGAAAGAGCTGCGGCGCCAACAGTGATGGAGACCAGCAGCTCCTGCCACAGAGAGCTCAGGTTCATCTCTCTCTTCAGCAGAAGCATGGCTCCAGACACCACTCCTGTGTCATAGCCAAACAAGAATCCACCCAGAGCCGAGAAGAAAGCCAGGGTGTACACGAAACATGGGGTGGCGTGCTGGATCTGATCTGTGGATGTGGACACGTCATTTTCTTGGTAGTTGGTTTGGACATTAGATGGCGTTTTTATCAAACTCCTTCTGTCCTCAACTCTCCTGTCTCCTATCAGCTCCTCCATTCTCTAGAGATTACGCACATTGACTCCTATGACAAAGAAAACACCTTGAGATCATCACATGATCAACAAAAGCCATTGCCTAGCCCAACCCAGAATGCACACGTTGACACTGCACACACCTCAAACCACAGTTAAACATAAATTTGCAAATTAAATATTGGTTACTTGGCTTGCCTATGCTAAAATTCTTGCATAGCACTATTTATGAGAGATTCTTCAACACATGCACTGTACAGCGAAATCAATCTGATGTTGTGGAAAATACTATGAATATTCAACAATATACAGTTTAACAGTGATTAGCGAACAAATTGTTCTTTTGAATCGGTTCAATGTAATAATTCAGTCGAACCGATTCGTATTATCGTTTGCGAATGACTCGATAGTAGGCTAGCATTTGCCCGTTGGCACAATATAGCCTAACATCTAGTGATGGACTACAGTGTTTATTTATTTTGCTACTTTGGCACTAGCATAGCGGACTTCTAAATCGGACTCAAATGAATCACTGAATCATTTTAGGAATCTGTTCGCTATGGCGAACTCTTTGAACGAACCGATTCGCTATAATTAAGTGGACTTTAAACAAACTCCGATTATAATAGAAAAGAAACTCGAGTCAAAATCGCGATTTAGCGTGCATGTAAAAAGGTTTCACTTTGTAAACACGATATTTTGCTATGTTTATAGCTACTACAAAAATACATCGAAATTAAAAAGTCGCGAAATACATATTTACGTTGATACGCATTTTGTTTTAGCATTTCATTAAAGCTTTTTAGTATCTTTATTCAGAATCTTAAAATATTGATTCATAAAACATGAACGTAGCCTACCACGTCCTATGCACACCTACACATACTGTAGCAATAGCTAACGTGCTAAAAAATGAACAATACACGTTATATGCATGTGAAATAACTTCAAATCCGTATATTTGCCTTCTCCCTCTGTAACCTACCAGCAAGACGCTTTTCTGGGTGCCATTCGCTTTAATAAGGGACTCGGGTTTTCTTGCTTTCACTCTGTTGTGCTCGAACAGGAAGTTTGTGAATTCTTGCAGTCATATGATTCATAACGCAGCGCGAGGAGGACCACAGCTGCTAACATGACCAGGATCTCTTCTTTACCAAACCGAGAATGAAATAGGGGAACTAAAAATTAGTCATATCAGTCTTTACTGTGGCATAACTCGTGTTGTGATTTGCATAAATATGTCAGAAGAGCGTGTGCGCTGTGAAACAGATGATGGTCTGCAGGAGCAACGCGGTGTCCACATGGTCAGTGAGGATCAGAAGGGGCTTTAAAGCTCAGTTTGATGTCAGATAGCAGAAGATCATGGCTGATAAAGAGGAGTTGGGGATCAGACTGAAGAAGCTGCTGGTGAGGTTGAGTCTTCAAGAGGGGAAACAGCTGGGCACCATGGTCCAGATCATACAGGACCTGCTGTTCCTGTCCCATACAGATCACTGTGGTGAGTTCTTGACCACTGGAAATCTGTAGCCTGTGCTTTGTTAACATTTCTGATGCTTTAAACTAGTCTTAATATATAGACTGAGAGCAATGCAAACTTTCAGACCCCCCTCTCTGTGCTTTTTCCAATGGGACATCTATTTTTAGATTTGTATTCTTCTTTTGTCCTGCAGTTGAGCTGTTTGCGGATCAAAACGTCCATGTGCCTCTGATGCTGGTGCTGTCATCGCATCTCAACAGCAAAGTTCAGCAGGTAGTCTTCTTTTTTTTTTTTTTTGGCTGCACAAATTTCCTGCCAAATGCTTAATATTTAACCCAGTGCTTGAAGTGGAATCTATATCTTATAGGTGAATCTATCAATTTGCCAATTCTATAATTCAAAGTGACACCAAAAACCTCAAATCCCTTAACTCTAATAAGGCTATAAATGTCACAATCAACTGCTGGGTCTTATTTAGTAGAACGAAATAACTATATGATGTTTCTGTCATTCACTGTGATAAGTAGGTTAAATCAGTGCTGTTTGCACTGTAAACAATATTTTCTTGATTTGAACTTTTCAACAAAAAAAGTCAAATCAGCTTAGGTTCACAAACATTGTTCACATAATATAATTTTGTATCTACTAAAATTTTTAGTTTAAATGAATTTTTTTTTTTTTTTTTAAGGCAAACAGGTTAGGCTACTCAGTGGTTCCCAATTCCAGTCCTCGTGACCCACTGCTCTGCACATTTTGTAGGTCTCTCTTATCTGACACACTCAGGTCAGTTCATGGAGTCTCTCCTAATGAGCTGATGATCTGGTTCAGGTGTGTTAAATAAGGGAGACATACAAAATGTGCAGAGCAGTGGGTCACGAGGACTGGAATTGGGAACCTTTAAGTTCAACCAACAAATAATTTTTTCAGTGTGATTGTATCTTTAATCATTGCATGAGGTTAATCTAATGCCACGTAAAGAATAATTTTAAATGAAAATAACATTCACGTTCCATTTTCACTTGAGGAAAACTATTTGTGATGAGGGGTGAGTGAAGAGCAAACTTTACAGTGGACTCATGAGAAACTGTCTCCCACATTACATTATGTAAATGCCATTTATGACAGAGAACTGCAGATGCAGATATCATGAAAATATTGATAAACACACACCTTGTCCTCTGCTTCTGACGCTGGCGCTGTGCCGCTGCAGACTGATGGGTGGCTGAGTACAAACAAGGGCCTCAAACAAGTCCGTACTGGCCCACTTCGGGCACTGCGTTCACTCATGTTATTCTAAACCATATGACTTTTATTTTACTGTGGGACACAAAAGGAGATATTGAGAAGAATGTTCACGCTGCTCTTTTCCACAATGAAAGAGAATAGCGAGTGAGACTTTCAAGCTTGAAAATACCATCAAATTAGATATTGTGCACCCCCCCAATTTTCTGTCATTTTATGAATGTAAAGGGGTCAACTGCTTTTTTGTAAACTGCTTTTTTATTTTATAATGTTTGCTTAGGTGCACTTATAGTGTTAGTGTAAGAATTGATAAATTAGGAAATTCCAGACAGTCTGTTTCGGGGGGTGACCAGACCCTGAGAGGGCAAAAGGACCTCTCTGGAGATTACCATTTGAACTGGCTCTCATGCACCATCAAGACGAAAGTCTCACCTCAGAGTCATCCGAATCTACATCTCTTTCCCTCTCCCCTCACCCCCTCTCTCTCATGCTCAGATGATTACCTGAATTCACCCAAGGAAAAATGTGAATGTTTAACATTGACTGTTATGTTTTTGGTGTCATTTGAAATGTCTCAAAGTGAGTGGTACAGGGGCCTGTACCATGAAGCCGGTTTAGGTGGCTAGCCAGCTATGTTTCAGTTTAGTTTCCGCCAACCCTGGGTTTTAGGTACTATGAAAGTAGCTTGGCTTTAATCGGTGTTCGTTGCCATGGTATCTTACGCTGCACGGCTAACCTGCTCCGGGGCAGGTTATGTTCTGGATTCAAGATCTCAGACTGAAGTTTGACCAATCAGCTGAGAGCAAAGAAACATATAGGTGACGTAACTTATTCCCAGTGTCTGTTACAATGACTTCACCTTTGCTTCCAAATCCTGTGACATCTCAGCGCAAATTGTTTGACGAGCACTTCGTAGAGAAAGAGTTTTTAGCCAGACAAAATCCCCTTGCCTTTCCTGATAGTTATTTGTGTGAAAGATACAGATTTTCTGCGGAAGGAATGTCTTATCTTTGCAAACTTCTTGAGCCGCACATAAAGAATTTAACACGTCGAATTCATGCACTACTGTACCGCAAATATTGCGTTACGTTTTTTGTTGTTGCAAGTGGTACATACTTGCACGGTGGGTGACATACAGAAGCTAGGGGAAAACACGGTTTGTCGAACCATTCGTAAGGTGGTCCTCGCTCTGCAGGAGTACATGAATAGTTTCATTAATAGTGTTCCCCGGACATTTATCGGCCATGTCCATAAAAGAGGGCTTTTATAAAATTGCCGGTAAGATATATTGATAGGGTGACATCACATGAACACATTTTATTTTATTTTTTTCAAAAAGCAAATTGCACAAATGTACTATACAATATAATACATGTTAAGAATTATTTTAAATTTTTATTATTATTCTGTTAATCTTATGATAGGATTCCCTAGCTTTCTTAGTAGTACAAATACGTTCTATATTTATGTAAAATTATGTATGTATGTGTAGCCTATGTGTAATATAGCCTATAGCCTATTTTTATAATATATAAAAAATGTGCATGTATCATTTTTTATATATTATAAAAATAGGCTATAGGCTATATTACACATAGGCTACACATACATATATAGTATACATAATTTTACATAAATATAGAACGTATTTGTTTAACTTACACATTAACAATCAGCAATCTTTCTCCAACAGTCTTCTCTTGCTTTGGCAGCAGAGACCGTATTGTTTCGAGCTTGAAATACATATTTAAATTCATCGTAATTAATTCTGAATGATTATCTCTTGCTCCTCCGCGGGAAAATATATCGCTCACGCTCTACCCGCGATTGGTTGTTCAGTGTCGACGTCACTCTTTTATGTGCACGCGCGCGTGGAGTAATCATAGCTTAAGGATCAAAGCCTGAGTTGACAGAGAAAGTTGATGAGCTGCATCATGGTACCATTAAAGCCTGATTACATCGGTTTGGTTTTGTCAACTCAAAACTAATCCTGTAACGCCGAGTTTGTTCAGCTACCTTCATGGTACAGGCCCCAGATATCTCATATCCAGATAAAATAAAAGGTAATAAGGTTTATAGAAGTTTAGAGAAAACTGGTTAAGCCATTTGAGGGTGGTCTCCCCCATCCCCCATGTCACCTGGTTAGACAGGTTAAAGGAAGGTGTGCTCGGGCACTCTGTCTCTTCTTGGCTGGACGTGGAATTGAATAGGTGGTTTCTCTCTCTCTCTCTCTCTCTCTCTCTCTCTCTCTCTCTCTCTCCCTTTCTCTCTCTCTCTCTCTCTCTCTCTCTCTCTCTCTCTCTCTCTCTATCTATCTCAGGTAGGCATTTGTTGTAACCAATGTATAACCATGTTCTAGATATTTGAATTGATTGTGGAATTGATCTCTGATATCTGAAATATTAAATTGTTACATGTGATTATTCTAACTGATTTTGACATTGTTCATTTAATGGTTAAAAGGAATAGTCATACATTCGCTCACTTTTAGTGAGGCACATATGTTATTAAAACCTTTCATTTATGGAGTCAGATGAATTAACGAGTAAATACATATGATCAATGTATTACAAAGTTAACCAACCAATACTTTGCATGAGTGAGGACAGAACACGTGATACCTTCCCTGTGTATTGGCGAACCGACAATTGGACCAATATAGCGGGCCTTACATTAGTATGATTTTTACATAAAAACTGTCATAATTTAGAAATAAAAGGTATTTTTCCTACTCTGTTTGAAGGGGTGTGTCTGCTGTGAGACTTCAGTGTAAACACCCACTGCTGTGATTGGTTAACATCTTTGCATATGAAATACGTATTACATGTGGAACTCTCTAAAACTTTTACTACGTTTTTACTAATACAGCTATTGAGATTAACTAATCGTGAAAAGTGCAGATTAGCATTTTATTTAGATCTACATGAAAGTATGAGCATCATAGCCGATGACAGACATATTGAGCCTATGAATGCTGTGATCTTGCGATTTCTGCACTCTCATGAATGCTTTCATCATAATTAACAGTTAAAATACGTTGTAAAAGAGATTAGTTGTGCAGTGTAGACAGCGTCATTAATTATAATGGGAGTTTTGTGTGATTGACAGCTCCAGTGATTATAAAAGGATGGTTCTTTAATCGCTTTCTGTATATTATTTAATCACAATTTAAATAACATATAATTTTCATGCTACTAAGAGAAACAATGTGAAGTTGACCATTTAGTCACTGGCTTGATTTACTGATAAACAGCAATAAGTGATTTTGAGACAAAGAACATCTGATTGTACATGAATCATTACATATCAGAAATCACTGATCACAGATCATGGCATTAGAATAAACACGGTTATACATGTTGCATTACTATTGAATCTATATTTTCATATCTGTTTGCAAAGCCTGCACCGAAATTGCGACTGATTGACCAAATAATTCACAGTGAAATGTACCGAACAAACAAATAATGCTCAATTGAGACATTCACATAGTTGAAAATAAATAACAACATTCCTTTTGGAAGGTAAAGTTATTTGTAGTCCAGTGATCCTGTATCTCTCTTCTCTCCTTCTCATCTCACTAACGCACCAGTGGGCGGGGCCAAAGACATGATGATGTAGAAGTAGGCGTTGATCTGATTCTGCAGAGGCATCTTTCGATGCACTATTACATCCTAATGTGACAAAATCCGAAACGAGTTGTTTTTGGAGCTTGGTTTAAATAAAAGCTGTTTTTGGACTAACTGAGGAAGTTTTGAGTTCTGAAACTCTATAATACTACAATGACCTCTCAAAGGCTACGTTCACACTGTCAGTCCAAATCCAAATCATGTCTCCCTTTTAAAATTTCTTGAAATCCGTTTTAGTCTGATTGCTGTAATCATATTTTGCGTGTTTTATGTAACTTCCTCACACCATGTAATACGTAAATATCAGACATTGTTATAAGAAACATGCTGAAAGTCACATGTGATTTCAAACCACAAATGAATTTCGTGTGATTAAAAATGATTATTATTATTTTAAATTTTTTTTTTTTTTTTTTTGCTAAATATGATCGTATTCCAATCGAATTTGCACAAAATTCGGATTTGGACTGACATTCTGAATGAAGTCATGTGGGTTTAGAAGGACATAAGGATAAGTAAATGAAAGAAAACATTTTTTATATATTTTTAATGTTACTTGTAACATCTTTTTTGGTGTAAATTTAATTTCAGCTTTATTGACTAAGAAAGGTGATTTAGGATCCAGAAAAATAGTGATTTACTGCTTTGATCATACTGCAGGTTGGCTGGTCTCTGCTGTGTCGTCTGATGGAGATCTGTCCAACCACTCTGGATAGACTGACCAACCCAGTGGACTATGAGTTTATAGAGGTGCACAAGTAAGCCTGAGTTATTTCTATGAGCTTATATGGCCATACATTCCTGTTTACATAGACTATGAAATTGAAGCAACTTTCAGTAGTTTAAAGCATAATTATCATTGCCTTCCTTTAATAAGCCACTCTCTGTATCATTCTATAAAACTGAAAGTACAAAAGTAAAAGAGAATTCCTTTGTTCTACTGGTTAAGATTAAAAGTAATTGACTAGGAGGATTTATGCATTGGTATAAAATAATTGTGCATCAATTTAGTTCAGTTTATTTCTATAGTACTTTACACAGTACATATTGTCCCAGAAGAGCTTTACAAAGAAAGTGCCTTAAAGGGAAAGTTTACCCAAAAATTTAAATTCTGTCATCATTTAATCACCCTCAGGTTGTTCCAAACCTGTATAACTTTCTTTGTTCTGCTGAACACAAAAGAAGATATTTCGAAGAATGTGGGAAACTGAACAGAGCATGTACAAGAAAAACAACAAAGGGCTCAAGACCGAACCTTGTGGCATATCATATTATTATATGGTATTGCAAATTGTATGTTCTAATCCTTTTTTTGTTGTTGTACTGAACTGATTATTTAATCAAAAAATACAACTTTTAAGGCAGTTTTAAAAAAGATCTTACAGGTAGGATCTAATCCAGGCTATTCTTCTGAACATGATTGGCTGAAACGGATAACTGCCCGTTTGAATGGAATTTGGAATATGTCCTCTAGAGAAGGAAGGGAAAAAACATTTAACACTGGCTGAACAAGTATAGCTATCACTTTTTTAATAGTTTGGTTGTTTTTGGATCAAGCATACAAGTAGAAGATTGTAAAGCTGCGAGACGTTTTGAAAGCCCAGCCGTACGACAGTAAACAGTTGAAACTGATCCTGGGTTGTAACATGTCATGATGTCTAAGATACTCCAACCGGTTTTTAATGAATACATTCATAAATTCATTGCTGCTATCCATGTTCACCAGGTTTATGTGAGTGTTTGCATGTTTGTTCATAGGCAGATTCTTAAGGTGCTTTCAATGTATCATAATGACGCCAAGATGATGATGGTGGGCCTGAGAGCTCTGGCTCTGCTACTTAAGTCAGGTAAGACTTCAGGTTGCTTTTCCATGATGCTGTTTATACAACCATTATAGAATATTGGTTCCTGAAGTATTTTTCGCATTTATTTAATATCCATAAGGATTTCAAAATATTATTTTAAAAAATGTTAACCAAACCACCCAGCTCCCATATGAATCACAACATTACAACAAGGAAACACTGCACTACAAGGGTGCCCAAACCGGTTCCTGGACATCTACTCTCCTGCAATGTTTAGATACAACCCTGATAAAACACAACTGAACCAGCTAGATAAGAAGCACTTGATAATTACAGACAGGTGTGTTTTCCAGGGTTAGATCTGAACTCTCCATAGCCTCAGAACAATTTGTCCAAAGAACTTTTTTTCCCCCAGACCTGTTGCTGTCTGCGTTTCCATCGCGGTCTAAAGTACTGTGAAGATTAGGGAAATATATCCGGTTGTTGATTCGAATAGTGAAGAACACTTACTGCACGCATTGCAACAGACTTTTAAAAATGGTGGTTGAAATAAAATGCTGCGTTAACTCAACCAATCAGCATGTTCAGTGCCCAAGTCCCACCCCCGAAAGTCCCTGAACTTTGATAAAGTACTACGAGCAGGGACTTTCTGAGGGGAAAATGTTTTTCCTCATTAACTATTCCCTACGTTAGTCCACTACTAATACTGTTCACTTGAAGGAATGAATGAAAACGAGTGAGTGAAATCGGACAGCCGTTGAGCGTACACTCGGTTGTACACTCGTAATTGCGATGCATTGTGGGATTGAATAAGTGCACTCAATAACGTCCACTATGGTTTCGGACACCACTACAGATAACTGTCCCCTCAAATACGCCCTATTCGAGGGTATAGGGGGCGATTTCGGATTCAGCCACCAAGTACCATCCCAAAGTCCCTAGTTTCTGGGTAAAGTTCCTGCGGTGGAAACACGGCTCATGTAGGCAGATCTCCAGGAACAGGATTGGGCACTATTAACGTTTTTCATGAAGCAATCTCATCCCGTGAAGCATTGCGAATGAATGACATAATTAAATCAGTAATGACAGTACATTATAACTATGGATATCAGGAAAATATATCATACATGGAGTTCTTCTTGTTTATTATTATGAAATAGCCACATTCCCCTTACACTTTTTGATGATGGTTAGATTAGCATGTTTCATGTCACTTGAGGTACACCACCATTTTGCCGCATTTTCGCACTCCCCTCCTGAAATGAACGAAATATTTGGTGTTTGTGGGTCAAATGTGGTCCTGATGGATGTGTTGCTTGTTTGTGGGTCAGGTGAGCTTGTGATGCAGGTTCTGGATGAGGAGGAAGTGGATGTGTTTTTCTTGGTTCTGGAGGCCATGAGGTCTTTCAGTGACAGAGAAGAGGTTCAGCTCCAGGGATGTGCTGCTTTACAACTACTGCTGCAGACAGGTAACTGTGATCTCTTACAAAGCAATAGTAACATAAGACACTATGATTTCCCCATCCGCAAAGAGTCCAGTCAGAAATGGAATTTAATGTATAGTGTGAAATGTCACATAATTTGGCAAAATTTAACAAATTTAATTAAATTGAATAAATCAAAAGTAGGGCTGTACACTTAAATACAAGGGTGAGTGTCTTTGAATATTAAAGCTCAAAAGGCTGCTTTTCTCGGCGCAATTTATATTTCTACTAGACGTACTGAAGCACATGTGGCACTCGTTTTCAGCATCTTCCGTCCTACTATATAAGGTAATTCGACATGGACTTCTTCTCCAGAGCTGGAGTTCACAAACGTTTCACCACTTTATTTGATAAAACTATCATCAGATACACACATAAATCTAAAGGTCTTCACTACAGCCCGCCGAAATAAAAGTTAGAACAGACATGTATTACTGTTGGACAGCAGAATGTACTTCTCAAAGTAATAATAACAATATTATACAGTTTATATAAAATCATTTTTAAGGAATATCACACAATATTTCGTCCATGTTTTTTAATTCAAACTGTAAGCCTTTGTTGTGCAAGACATTGTTTGCCAAAAATTAAAGGAATCGTTCAAAATTAGTTTGATCGAATTTGATACAATTATATGGTTATAGTTTTAGGCATTCTTTTGATTTTCAAAGTTTTTGATATCAGATTTGAATTAAATAATACAACACAGAATCCTGAACAATTAAAATGTCTGAATTCACAGAATTTCTGGAGAAAAAAAAAATCATAGGGCGCTATCAAATTTATTGTAAAGAAAGACTATGCGCCTGCGCACATATATATTCAAACGCGCATACCTATAGACTAAACACATGATATGCGCCGTCAGCGTTTTCACAGATTCACGTTTTTCAAAAAAAATTAAAACCTGCACCTTGGAACCCATTTCAAAGTTTGTGTTGTCGTTCAAATGAATTTCCAGAACACATTAAAAGTTTTCTGTTTTCTGTTAGAACGGTGTCGTGTTAGCGGCCCCTAAGTTAATAACTAATGATCTTTGCAACGCAAGTGAATCAATCAAAAACTAACTTTAGCTGGACAATAACTTTATTCTAGAGCTGCTGTAAAGCCAAAACAATCTCTGTTACTGTAATTTCCTATTATCAATGTAAAGCTGCTTTGAAACAATCTATATTGTTAAAAGCGCTATGTAAATAAAGGTGACTTGACTTGGCTATTATTGTTAACACTTTAATAAATGATTGAATTGTTAAAGTGAGCTGCTTGGTTGTCAGTTTCTGAGGATCATCTGGTGGAGTTCGTTGAGAAGAAGGACCATGAGGTGGTTTTGAATGCGCTGAGCCGGTTCATGGACAGTGAGAATGTGGTTCTTCAAGTGCTCAGGGTCCTCGTACCACTGGCTGCTCCGGGTAAAACACACTGCTCACTCAATGCTAGGATTATCATTATTAACAATACTAAATAAGCTTCTCTTTCTTGGATCTAGCCAGCAATGTTGAGATTCTGATGTCTAAAACCGTGAAATGCTACAGCCTAGCGTGTCAGGCTATGGAGATGTGGCTCGACTCTGAGCCGATACAGGAGGCTGGTTGCTGTTTGTTACGGAAATTGACATCAGGTGAGCCCAGGTCAAAGGTCATGTTGAAACAAAGCTGTTCTTACAACATAAAAAGTGCTGTTTAGTTTTAATACCTTTTTTGAGTTGTGTTGTCTTGTTTTTGACTTTTACCAGAGAGTTACTACAATATATTGGTGCTGAATGGTGTCCATAAAGTAGCAGTGAAAGCATGTGTCTCTTATCCTGAGAACGCCACAGTGCAGATCCAAGCCCTTTCCTGTCTGAGCGCGCTCGGTGAGTACATATGATTAATATGAACATGATAGTACAGTGTAAATGGAGAACCCGGCCCTCCACTGGATCCCTTAGAGCTCACACTTGAGATATATGCTGCTTTTTTATGATTATTGTTTGTCAGACTGTTTGTACAGAGATTTGGGGATTTTGGACATTTTCAGTGACCAGTCCTCATTTACTTGTGAAATTCAAATAAACAACCCACAATTTAATATTAAGTCATGATTCAAGGCGACGATGTCTTGTTTTTGTTTTTTCTCAGTGGAGTGTATTGTACAGAATGAAGGGTTGGAGAAAGAGTGTGAGGAAGAGGACGAGGTGGAACAGAAAGTTCTGGTAAAGAACGAAGCCACTCAAGCGGAGGAGATGCTCGTGTGGAGAGAGGCCTGTTATACGGCTTTAGAGAGACATGCTGAAGACGCCACAGTACAGGTGACCTGATTGACCCTACAGTGCAGAAAACATCTTATCATCTCAATGTTTTGGTTTTACTAATGTGGATATGTAACTTTCTATCTCGTTGCCCAATCAGGAAGTGGCATGTTGGGCCTTAAACAGCTTTCTGCTCCACTGCAGCACGTCCAACCATGTGGAACTGGAAGGAAGGTTGGCATTCCTTCATAATCTGTGCTATATAACTTTTTTTCCCGGAATTCCTTTTATAATTAAAGGCTGAGGCCATTATTATACAGATAATTATTTGCTCAAGGGAATAGGGGTGTAACGATACCCTCATGTTATGATTCGATACATATCACAATATGAACTGATGAGACAATATTATTGTGATACTCCAAGACATATGATAAAAGATTAACAAAAAATGTACTGTTGATTAAAATGCTAAATTTGAGATTACATTGTGTGTGTAAATGAATAGGCTTGGACTTGGTGCTGGAAACCCAATGCACAGGACAATAGAGACACCAGAATACAAATATTCATGATTGTGAAGCTGAAAATACAGAATTAGTTTAGACGAATATTTCTTGTACTCTTTCACTGACTGTATATAGTTAAAATAAAGTTTAGGCCACTTTTTACTGGTAACAGAAGATATTTGGCATTATCAGGACCCACAAATATTCCCCCATTGCATTATTTTACATCATTTTTTAACATTATATAGTAGTTAAATATAGTACTGACACTAAAACATACATTTTCTCTCACACAGTAATTTTTATTTTGGGTGAACTATACACAATACATATTGTCACTATCCACGATACATATTGTTGCAATTTTGTATTGTGATATATTTGTGACACAACATATTGTTACACCACTATAAGGGAATTATTTTTAATAGTTTTATTCCTGCATTTTGACACAATAATAAAATAATCAAAATAAACATAATATGTAGTAATATTATTATATTTCTATATGTATAGAGGTTATGACCCTCTGCATACTCGTGTAGTTAACACTGTTATCATAAAGTTGCTGAATACTGAATAGGTGAAGATATTTAAATGTAGGCGGTCACATGTTAACAAGCTCAGGTTATGATGTCGTAATTCTGAATGTTTGATTCGTTTCTCTGTCACACAGGCCTCCTCTTCACACACTCATCATGGCTGCGATGCTCCTGCACTCCTCCAGTGTGGGGGTGTTTCAGGCTGCTACCTGTACATTACACACACTAATACAGCACCACAGTGAGTATGCAGTGATTTTTATTACATAATATTATTCTTTGGCATGTATAATCCACTGACTGGTATCAGTGGATACTAAATTATTGTACTACAGTCTGTCAAAAATAGTTTGCCCAGATATTGTATGATTTCTGATGTGTGTGCTTTTAGATAAGCACTTTCCGCAATCTTATGAGAATACATTTTCCACCATTCTCTAATATAGTAATATATAAATATATTTATGTAAATGTTCCAACAATGGTTTAATGCCATAATTCATAAAATTCATACAAGTTATTCTTATTATACTCCCCTGCTTGTCCATATCATTTTGTATGTACATACTTTTCATACATATACTAGTTCTTTGAATAAGTATTTGGCTAATGTTACACAAACAAAATAAAAAACGGACTATTTTTACAGAGATGTATGATCCCTTGTGAAAAAGAAGTGTGCTGAATTGTATTTAATGCGTACTTATAGTGTGCTTCAAAACTTAAAAGTATATTTTTAAGAAGCTGTACTTGCAGATTCTTGTTTTTTAACACACTTATTGTTAGTACAATTTGTAATAAAATCAAATAAAGTTTTACTTTAAAGTACATTTTAAATCGTTTAATAATCTTTTGTCGTGCTTTGAAGAATTACACTTATTTTGATGTGTTGACTATCATTTTAATTTTAACTGTAGTGTGTTATTTGATATTACATTTAAAGATAATAGATTTTTTCTTTATCTTTAGAAATGTGTAATTACAAATATATTTAAATACATGACATACAAGTTTCAGTAGAAATTACATGAAATTATATTGCATATAAATTAAATGCATATTGCATTTTCAGGACACTTTAACCATATTTCAAAGACAATAGAAGTAATGATGAAATTATATTTGAAGATGTACTTAGGACCTACTTAAGTGGGTCAGAAAAACTCAACTTAAACCATAGTACATTTTAATTTCATTGCAGTTAACATTCAATTAAGTGTCCAAAAAAAATCAGTTTGCACTTAAGTATATTATCTCCATAATAAATACTCTTTTTAAAACTATACTTCTTCTTCACGAGGGATGTGTCTCAGAATTTGCTTAGCTTGTGTTGTTGTGACTTCAGGAAGGATGAGAGATCTGCTGCTATCACTTGGCATCCATTTCAACATTGTGGATCTGATGCGGAAACACGCAAGCTCCAGTGACGTGTGTGAAAGTGCCTGCAAACTACTTCACACACTCTTTCAGGGAGCGTAAGCACACACACTTCCCACCTCTGATCAATGACAGTTTATTATGACGTATGACAGGCGAAAACATGAAACTGGACTCATAATTTTGTGTTACTCCAGGAGGGCCAGTCTTGATGACGGGGCCCTGGTTCTCGGACAGATCCTGATTGCTCTAAAGGCACACAACTTTGTTCCTGAAGTTCAGCTGGAGGGACTCAGAGCCAGTTTAGTTCTTCTCAACCCAGGTAGAATGTCTGTCTACTTACTGTAATGAAATATGCCTGTGTGATTTCTGACTCCGGTCTTATTGTGAACACAGACAGGAGTTTAAGAGAACATGGCAACTCTGTAGAGGATCCTGACACGGTGGGTGTGTCTCTGCGGGTCCTGAAGAACCAGTGTGTACTGGAGGGAGCTCACACTGTCTATCTAGAGGCACTTAATAGGGTAAATACTTTGTATCTTACAAGCTAAAATAGTTCAATAATTCAACATGGACCATAATGCTAAATCTTTTGCTCAGGAGAACTTAACGTGATGTTCCTGGTTCAATGCATGTTAAAGCGGTGTACTTTTTCAATGTTAAAATATTTTCTCCTATCTGATTAATATGAAAATACAACTAGAGTATTTCCACTAAATTATGATTTAAAGAGGTCATGATATACTTTAATGTAATTTCTATTTAAACTTGTATGTCATGTATTTAAAGTGCTTTATTATGCTATTTTAAAAGTTCCTAATTTTGTTACAACAGGTAACACTTTCATTTTCTCATTTTATATATATATTGCACATTACCAAATTTTTCAGTGATTCTCAAACAAGCATCCAATGATTCACTCTCTCTAAATCCCTCCTAAAGCTACTCTGCTCTGATTGGTCAGATGACCCAGTCTGTTGTGATTGGTCTACCGCGTACAGCGCCCGTCGTAAACTAAACGCCCATTGCCATAACTGAACTTCAGCTCCGGAGGCTTCCTAAAGCTCAGTGATTGCACAGATTGTAAAGACAGCAACGATGGCATCCATTTTACCATATCAATCCGAGCGCGAGTCCGATGATGAAACATTGGAAGAACTAGTTGACCTACCCTACCTTTAAAAGGGTCATCCTGCAAGTTTCATAGCTTAAAACGTCCTCCTCATTATAAACAAAGCATTTATTTAATCAAGCTTCAAAAACGTCTCGTTTTGATATTGCAATATCTGTGACGACACACGGGCATATGCCTGCCTCCAGACCAAGATAGACAAATAGTTATACATCATTGCACCATAGGCCCCACCCACTGGCGTTTACACTTTCAAAGGCTCTTGTGCATCTTTAAACTACAAATAAAGAAATATTTAATGAAACCTGACTAGTTTTTTTATTCTATATCTTCATATGTTTTGAAGATGAACGAAAGTCTTATAGGTTTGGAAAAACGTGTCAGTGGGTGAGTACTGAAACTGCATGACAGAATTAGCATTTTCGAATAAACTATCCCTTTAATATATGCTCTTAAACAAAAATATGAACTTGACATTTCTGCTTTTAAACCCTCTTGAATGCCACTCTCCATAGACTTCCATTGTAAGTTCATTACTGTAAATAATCTTTTTATTTATTTAAAGTTTATTCTGCTAAAATCTAATTCTGCCAGAAATGCTGTCAGATTTTAACTTGCATTGGACCCGTAACATTCCTTTTGTAACTTTGGACTTGAAATGTGGCTTTTATTTAACTTTTAAGTAAATGTGTGAAGTGTTTAATTTGATGTTTGTGTGTTTAGTTTATCAGTAGTAAGGAGATCCAAGAGTGTGGACTTGGCGTACTCTCAGCGCTAGCCGATTGTTCTGGAGCTGTGGACCTCATGTGCCAGCAGGGGGCGATTGACACGGTTCTTCATACGATGCAGATGTTTCCACAGGAACGCGGTGAGTCTAACCACTTCTCCATGCTAGGAGATCACAAGCCTCTACTTCTAATCCCAGCCAGACCTGAGTGTCGACATAAGGTCTGGTCCACATTGCTGCCTATTCTGACAAAAAAACTGCCCACTTAGGACCGTTCTCACAGAATGGGTTTTTGAGTTCCTCTGTGCTGCATTTCCAGTGCTGTCCTATGAAAACATGCTAGATGGATGTGTTTAAACATTGCGCTTGTGTCTCTTGAAGAATATCTCGCATGACATTATTCTAAAAATGACGAAGTTAAACTTTTTAAAAATGTGTCTTTAGACCTGAAAGGGTTAGTTTTTAGTTACCAAAAATTAAAATTGTCATAATTTACTCACCCTCATCTCATTCCAAACCCAAAAGACTTTCGTTCATCTTTGGAACACAATTTTATTTTGTGATTTCTGTCCCTCCATTGAATAAAAGCCTAAATTTAATCTGATCATCATATAAAGCAATCGAGTCTGTTCAGAATATTTGGACTAAACCGCTCAATTTATATGGATTAGTTTAACAATCTCTTTATGAACTTTTTGAAGCGTCAAAGTGGTAAGCGTAAAGTGGTGCATAGCGGTCAATGGAGGGATAGAAACCTCTCAGATTTCATCAAAAAAAGATCTTCATTTGTGTTCTGAGGATGAACGAAAGTCTTACGAGGGTGAGTGATTAATGACAGAATTTAAATTTTTTGGGTGGACTATCCCTTTAAGTTTTTCTTCAACTTCCTTGTGTCTCACATTTTTAAACATAAAAACACACTCTGCGTGTATGGCCCCTAAGACAGGAAGAAACCATCTGACTGACATAAAGGTTAAATTTTTTTTTTTTAAAAGCACAAAAAGCATCTTACGGATGGGTACGTAAACATAAGCACAACTGTATAATAATCGAAACTCATCACCATTTTGTAGATATTCACTACTGGGCTCTTAGTCTCCTGTTTCACCTCATCTCTAAGAAGAAGCTGTCCCGTACGATGGTGCCTGTACTGGCCTTTGTTTTGGTCAGCTCTGTACGGCAACACAAAGAGGACACAGTCATGCTTCTAAAGGTAGTTCACTACAATTATTATCAGTTCAAAATCAATAGGATTGTTGTTGTTCCTAACAGTGTGTGTTTTTGTCATTAGGGGTTTCAGGCGGTGTGGAAGTTGTTGGACACCTGCTCGAGTGCCGCAGCATGGCTGCAGAAAGAAGCTTTTGAGAAAGAGATCTTTCAGGTCCTGCGGGAGAAGACGGCAGACCAGCGTCGAGATCCAGTGAGATAATTGAACTAAAGGGTTTTAGACTCAAACAAATCAAATAAAAGCGAGATCCCCTGATGAATCCCAATTGTGTTGGGCTTCAGTTGCAGGGAATGAGTTGCCTGTGCCTGTCTAAGATGGTGGCGGACACTGAGATCATGTACATGCTGCTGGAGAGAGCGTGTGAGGACGGAGATGTGGACATGGCAGAATGTCTCATTAAGCTGGGCGCTGACATCAACAAGAAAACAAAGAGCGATTCGCTCATATATCAGGTCTGATTTATGAATCTTTAAGGAATATTTACAACAATGAAAAATCATAGTTTACTCATTCTGTGGTTTTAAAGGGATAGTTCACCCAAAAATGAAAATTCTGTCATCATTTACTCACCCTCAAGTTGTTCCAAACCTGTATGAGTTCCTTTGTTCTGCAGAACACAAAGGAAGATATTTGGAAGAATGTTTGTAATCAACAGATCTCGGTCCCCATTGACTTCCATAGTAGGAAAAAAATATACTATGGTAGTCAATGGGGACCGAGATCTGTTGATTACAAACATTCTTCCAAATATCTTCCTTTGTGTTCAGCAGAACAAAGAAACTCATACAGGTTTGGAACAACTTGAGGGTGAGTAAATGATGACAGAATTTTCATTTTTGGGTGAACTATCCCTTTAAAGGGGGTGTTTTTATGTTTTTACTCTTTTCACATTTGCGAATCATAAAAGTGGTTATTTACATATAGCAATATGGCAACAGCCTGTTTAATTCTAATTGGATGGATGGATGGTTAGAGAGGATGGATAGATGGATGGATGGTTAGAGAGGATGGATAGATGGATGGATGGATGGATGATTGATGAAAGATCAATTGATGGATGGATGGATGGATGGATGGATGAATGATCGATGAACGGATGGATGGTTAGAGAGGATGGATGGATGGATGGATGGATGAATGATCGATGAACGGATGGATGGTTAGAGAGGATGGATGGATGGATGGATGAATGATCAATGAACGATCGATTGATGGACGATGGATGGATGGATGAATGATCGATTGGATGGATGGATGGATGAATCGATGGATGGTTAGAGAGGATGGATGGATGATGATCGATGAACGACCGATTGATGGATGGATGAAATTTGATGGATGGATGAAATTTGATGGATGGATGAAATTTGATGGATGGATGAAATTTGATGGATGGATGAAATTTGATGGATGGATGAAATTTGATGGATGGATGAAATTTGATGGATGGATGAAATTTGATGATGGATGGATCTCAATCAGCTTTACTATGTCCTAGAGCAGGGGTGCCCAATCCTGCTCCTGCCGATCGACTGTCCTGCACAGTTCATCTCCAACCCTAATCAAACACACCTGAAGCAACCAATTAAGGTCTTCAGGATCACTTGAAAATTAAAGGCAGGTGTGTTTGATTAGGGTTGGAGATGAACTGTGCAGGACAGTCGATCGGCAGGAGCAGGATTGGGCACCCCTGTCCTAGAGTACACCCAAATCGCTTTCCAATCATATCGGGGGTCTCTCCTCAAACACCACCAGTGTGCAGCGTCCACTTGGACTCATTCCACTTCCCTATATTCAAGAAAGCTTGACTGACATTATAACAGGATCTTCATTGTCATTCCTAGCACTGAAGATGATGTTGCTGTGTTTGTTCAGGTGTGTGATCGGGGGGCTCCTCTGGCCTTGCTGGAGCTGCTGGTTTCTGCAGGTGTTCATGAGCAGCAGTTGCGTGGAGCTCTGAGCGTGTGTGTCAGGAGGGGTGAGGACCCTGTGGTCACGCTCCTGCTCAGGCGTTTGGGCCTGGACCGCTCCAACAGCGCCTTGTGCCTCGGGAGCTTCCGCCTCGGACAGATGAAGGCAGCGTGGCTCAGCGCTCTGCTCTCTGAGTGCAGGACTCAGTCTCCAACAAGCAACAAGAACAGTGAGTCCATTCACATGATCTGGCAGTGCCTAATGTTGTTTGAAGTTTGGCATGTATTTGACATACATATTCTGGGGTCATTATTCGCTATAAAGACGTCTGAAATCTAAAGAGATTTCTAAGCCATGTTCTAAACACATTTTGAAACACAAAAAAAAGTTTTAAATATCAGTGGGGAAAAAAAGAGCAAAATAATTTTATTCACTAGCACAACCAAACACTTTGGGATTACGCATATAACCTCTGAGTTGGGAGCAAGATGCCGCTTTGGTAGCTGATGCTATGAGAACACCCCTGGGCACAGCTGTATTTGTCAGGCGTAACGGTAGAGATGGATAGGTTAAACTATAATTGATAGCTGTCAAATGATATTACAGTGTTTCCCATACATTGGTTCACAATATCAACACTGTCGCCACAAATAGATTTTGACATCGTTGAATAAACATGAGCACTGCACGTTTCAAAGTCAAAACGCAGCGCGGATGTTTTTATATTAATGTATCTTTGAAGGGAACTGACTGACTGTCAAGAAAAGTTTAAAAGTTATTTTCATTTAATCATTTCTTTATCTTTCCTGATAAAGCAGCGTTTATGAGCGGCTGGTTTGTTTACAGCCGTTACCGGGGAAACTCCTCTTGCTGGCAGCTCTATGTAAACAGCCTTTCAAACCTGTATTAATACTAGTGTGGATTATTTCTACAATATTCACTCATGACAGTAAAACAGGGCAGTCTAAGTCAATCTACTGCAGTTTTTTCTTCTCTCAATCAGTAGAAAATGTGGTTAACACCCAGTCATGCTTGAAAAGAAATATATATTTACCGTCATATACCGTGAAACCGGTATAATTTTGAAAAATACCGTGATATAAATTATTGGTCTTACCGGCCAGCACTACATCTTGTGTCTCAGGATGATCTGAATATGGAAATAAGTAACTTTCAGATCCACTATGACTGTTACGGTTGGAGATGCTGAGAAAGGCGAAAGGCTCACGATGAGGAAGAACGTTGGAAGGAAGACTTTAATCATCAAACACATTGGAACAAGGAAAAACACAGAAGAATAACACAACCAAACATCAACGACAACCAACCAAGACTGAGGGAGAACACAGAGAATATATACATGGGACAGACAAAGGACCTTAACAAGATAACTGATTACACACAGCTGAACCAAATTAACTAATGATGACGGTGATGATGGTGACAAGGAGTGGCGGGAAACTGAATAAAAGAAACACAGAGGAAAGTCCAAAAACAAACTGACATGTAACAATGACAAACCAGTCTCTTGGTTGAATCATCAGAACACACTTCTGCGTCAATATTCTGAACTTGCTGTTGACCAGAGAGTAGTTAATGCATTCATCTAAAATAGGACACAGACCTCCATCCTTCATCCTGAAACTGAATAGTACCCCACAGAAGTTTCCATGAAGCCAAGTGAGCAATAAGTTCAATATCAAACTGATAACTGTGGCGCTTCCACCCGAGTCTCTCATCAATGACAACATTGCCTGACACTGTGCTATTGGTCATCTCCAACCAACCGTGTCTGAAACATGAGGGGTATAAGACTGGTTTGTGCCCCGGACTGTTGAGGAACGCATTTACACTGCATGGTTCAAGGGGATCAAGTACCTGATTCCAATTTTTTTCCCTCCCATGTGGCACAGATCAGATATGACCCACAAACGTGTAAGCAGGAAAAAAGCTAATGGATCCCGATATTCTCAGATTGGTTTCAAGCCTCATTCAAATATGGAAATAAATCCGATAAGAATCGGATACGGCCATTTGCACCTGCCGTGTCAGATCGGATATTCCCGTCAATGTGAGTCGTACATCATTGAAAAAAGTGACTTTTTGAAACATTTCGTTGTACAGATTTATCTATAACAAATTAAACATCTCTAGTCGACTAGCAGAGTATTAATGCCATTCGTTTGTGTTAAAACCAAATGTGTTCATCAGTGATCATATATCAAGAACAGGGACATGTTTGTGGGCATTTTATTTAGTGATTTCACAGGAATGAATAGTCTCCACAACAGGACTGAAGCGTGTGTCTGTGCACGAGCCACCGTCACTGATAACAGCGCAGCGGCGACGAGCACTCAGGATGATTTCAAAAGCAACACATTTCAGCGCCAGATCGGCTCTTATTTAATGAGGAAAAAAAAAACATTCAAGGGCAGATTCGAACCCAGAACTTCTGATATGCTTAACAAAAGTTCTACCACCAGACCATTAGTGCACACTCAAGACCTGCAGTGTAAATGTGGCCTTAGTTAATCTCGGCACTCCGTTGTGGGGAGAAAGCCTTCTGCATCTCCTACCGACAACGCCTGAGATGAGAGGTTCTCTGATACACGTCTGAATTTGGGGCTCCACTGCGGGGGAAAACATCTCACATCCCCAGGAAACAGTGCACCTCATGTTTGAATCCCCACTGAGGGAAGAAAGCATAATTCTTGGGGGCACAACCCTTGTCTGACACAGTCTGACAGGTCTGGACGAGTCTGACCGGTCTGGCTCTGGAGGGGAGCGCAGAGAAAGGCGAATATGCTTTGGCATTTTGACCTTCTTCTTCCTGGCAAACTAATCAGAGACGACTCTGTGTTGCTGAAGGCCGGTAGAGCTTAGCTGCGGATATCAGCTCAATTACCCTACGAGAGTGCTGAAGCACAGAGACGCAAGAGGTGATGGACTCAACGTCTCACCAATCTTAGCTCCTTCAGTGGGAGAGATCTAACTCCGAGAGATCCAGGGTGAGAGGTGTACTAATTTGCCAGGATGCAAGCATAGCCCCGCTCCACTGAACCAATGAGGCTGGTGAAGTCGGGTTGAGCAGCTGCTTCCACAATCTTGACACCTTGATGTGAAGATCGTTGATGAATGACAGCTTCTACACGATGAGCAGGAGTGAGAGCCACTCGGGAAGCGCTGAACATCCTGAGCTTCCTCTGGCCAGTCAATATTCAGCTTCTCCGTGGCTCGAGCAATCATGTCAGTGAGCTGTGTCGACGCGTCAGCTACAGTCGAGTAGAATCAAACTCAAATTATTTGCAGTCAAATATAAATATTTTAAATTATATTAAATGGAAATAGTTTTTTGTTTTTTTTTACTTGGGCTGGGCTTGTTTTTTTTTATAACAAAAAAGTTATATTTTTGAGCAAATGTAAAGACCCTTTCACACCAAAAGTGAAATAATAAGCCTCAGCCTCTTACGCGTGTACATCAGAGGGCGCCGCTCAAACAAACCTTTCAGCTGCTGCAGTTCTGGATAACAGAAGAATAGATGCAGGAGAAGAAAGTTTAACACTTACTTCACCAATAAAAAAATAAAAAAAATGTTTTGCTTATGCTTTAACTGAATCATCGAAGGTCAGAAGCAAGTACATTGGTCAATAAAGTAAGATTAAATGCATAAAAATTTGTTTTATTTAACATATTTAGTTATTGGAGGTTTGCATAGTATTCTGATTCTGCATTTCACTGATTTTATTCATTTTGAGGAATATTTAATCTTTTCTGTGCAAGTGAGATGAGTAAATGCACGATCACATTTAGTCTAGAACTACAATAACCATCATGTTTACACACAACGTCTCTGCACTTCGATTTGTCTCAACATTGGGATTAAAAAACTATCAGTCAATGAATGGGAAAAAGTAACTTGCGTTACTTATTTGAAAAAGTAACTGAGATATTTTGTTGTATATTTTGAAAGTAATGCATTACTTTACAAGTAATCTGACTTCAATAAAATTAAGCACACCTTTTTAAAATTCTATGTCTTAAAAACATGGGGCTTGTCTTTACTACTTAAAATAAGTAAAGGAACACCAGTTTTTACACCATTCACAGAAAGTGCCAGTACAAGAAAATCACTTGTCACTTGATTTGTGGCTTCTAGAGAAACAGTTTGTCATTACTTTTACTATACTATTGTAAGTATGTGGGGAATTTAATTCTACATAACAATAACTTGCCTGACTGTTGATGGCAAATCTTTTCTTTGCGTCTCTCAAGGTAAAGGTCAGTGTTTGGCCAGACAGATCGTGTCACTCCAGAGGAGGAGAGTCAGTAGATTACAGAGTGATGTCAGCACATTCAGATATTTTACGGATGAGGAAAGTGACGACTCGCACATTTCCTTAGATGAAAGCTTAGCCTTCATGCTTGATGACTTGGAGAGTGACGGTAAGATGATTCTCATGGAAACACCAAGCCTTTTCAACCTCATGATATGCTGAAAAAGTTTGGATGTATTAATACTTATTGAATTATGCAGAATCAACGTTGACATAAATTATTATTGCAGTTGATTAATCAATATGCATATCATGTTATTAATTTAGTACTGTTAATTGACTCACAGCAAGAAAATTACACTTACAATATTATAATATTATTTATCTGAAAGAATGAATGTGCTGTTCCACTGGTAGGGAGTGACGGACCTCCACATGGAGTATTGCCTTTCAACGATTCGCCAGAAGTGGGCAGAAAACCTGCTTGGAGAAATCACAGTCGACGTAGACGTGCCAATTCAGAGGTACCGGATCGAACAGATGCACTTTTGGTGGGCTGTGTGCTTGGGTTTTAACAATGAGGGTCTCTGACTTAATATCTTTTGTACAGGGAAGTCATCGTGAGACAGATCCAAGCATCCCTCTGTATAAGCGGTTTAACTCTCACAACACCAGAGGTACATACTGTATAACAAGCTGTCCGGCATGTGAACTAGTCCGTCAAATTTCCCCCGATCAATGTGTCTTCTATTGTGTTGACTCTACAGGGCAGGGTTTCGTGGAAAGCTCGACTCCTGGTGCAGTTCCTCTGGCCATAGACAAAGACCCCATCCGTCTGCTCGACCTATCAGGGAATGAGCTGAGCAATCTGTCCTGTTTGACGGATGTGAGCTCTCTTAAGCGACAGATTGAAAACCTTCTTCGGCTTGATCTGAGCAAAAACAGCCTATCAGAGTTCCCCAGTGTTCTCTGTCAGGTGTGTGGAAACATTTTGACAGTATTATTCAATTAAGTGTGTTGTCAAAGTTAACATGAAACAGCGTTCGAAACCCATTCTGGAATGTTTCTACAATGTATTCTATTCACAATGTTTCTGTGAACATATTAGTTACTATCGATTTTAGTACTATGATCTGAAGCAGAACATAAATTAAAGGAACACAATGACTTTTTGGGACTTTAGCTTATTCACCGTATCCCCCAGAGTTAGATAAGTCCATACATACCCTTCTCATCTCTGTGCGTGCCGTAACTCTGTCTGACGCACCCACCGCTAGCCTAGCTTAGCACAAACACTGGAGGTAAATGGCTCCAGCTAGCATACTGCTCCCAATAAGTGACAAAATAACGCCAACATTTTCCTATTTACATGTTGTGATTTGTATAGTCACAGTGTATACAAATAACAAGGTCACATGAGACACAGCCATCTTCTAACCGTATTTATACTGGGAACTATATTCTCAGAGGGCGAAGCACTGCTACTTCTGCAGAGTGATTATCTAGTCAGGTTGGTTTTGTTGACGGAAGTAACAACGGTGCTTTTCAGGTGTTGCGCTAATCACTCCGCCCAAGGCTGTCAAGAGTTGCTGTAATGAGCGCACGGCAATGGATGTGCAAACAGTCTTAAATAATAAATTCACAAAAAACACATAAAATAACACCAGGAACAATATAATACACAACCACGTAAACTAAAACAACATGGAACACTAAAACTGAAATACAAACATGAATCAAAACGCACTCAACACGTGACACACACACACACACATATATATATATACTTTTAAGATTTGAAGTACACAACAAGTGCACATTCAGTACAAATAAGTTTATTTCTTTTTACAAGAGTTATTAACAATAACTTGTAATTAGATTTCCTACTAGCATAACAGTGGCCCAGTTGTAATATTATTATTTTCTGTTCCTTAGAGTTTAAGAAGTCTAACCCGTCTAGATCTCCAAGGGAACCAGTTGCAGTCGCTTCCTGGAGATCTCCTGCGTTTGCCCGCTCTGAGCTCGCTCAATGTGTCACACAACTGCATCGGTCCACTTCTGCTGCTGGACCCGACTGTGTGCAGTCCATCCTTACGCCAGCTCAACCTCTCCTTCAACCAGATCACCGTCTTCCCCTTCCAGCTGGGTCAGGCCACGGACAAACTGGAAGAGCTCTCGTTGGAGGGGTATGTTATAGGATGATCGTTTTTCTAGAGGGCTGCACTGCTGTCATTTCTTTCATTTGTTCTTCTTATCATTTATTTTTTTTTGTGTAAAGATAAGTGTAAAAAGGTTGTATGCACATATAAATAGTATATATAATTTTTTTTTTTTTTTTTTTCAGCAATCAGATATCAGAACTGTCTCTCCCTCTCTGTCTGGCTGAGTTGAAAGTTTTAGATGTCAGTAAGAATCAGGTTAAAATGGTTTCAGAAAACTTCCTCACTGAATGTCTCAAGATGGAAACGTTCATCGCTTGTGTTAACCAAATCAGTAAGTCTGCCAACTCTTTAAAGCAAACATGAACCAAAATTCCTGATTTTACTGTCTTAAAAATTATTTTGTAATATTTCATCAAAATATATTTACTTGAAGAAGAATATCTTATTGGCAATGCTTCACGAGCTATTGGTTAATGTTAGTCAATAGGCAAACTTCTATTTAGTAATTGTTTTAGACCAGTGTTATTTTACAGTTATTTATATGCTATTATAGTATAATTGATATTTTGAATCACCTTTTTGTTTTTTTGCATTTTCAGTTTTCTTTTTCTATTTTGTCATTTATCGTTTTTATTGCTTTTAATTATCTCTAAATAATTTAATTAATTTTGTTTTAGTTTTAGTAATTTTACTACTTCAACTTCATGAACTTTTTTCAGTTAAGAAAAAACTGTTTTTTTTTTGTTTCAACCAACTGGTAAATTGGTTAAGTTAAAAAACAATTAACTCGGTTAATGTTTAACCAAGACAACATTGCTAATTTTCAGTTTAAGTTTTAAAGTTATTCATTAAATACTTGTATTTATAACAGAAAACAATGTTTAATACTTTTAGTTTTAGCTAACAATAAAAACACTTGTTTTAGGAGGATACTGTTGTAAATAATGCAGCCTTTCTAAAATCTTAACAATAGTTTACGCTGTAATTTAATGCCAGTTAACATTGCCATAATACACATTAACACATATAGTTACAGCATTAATAACAGTTGCGACAAATGGTATTGGGTGCTTGCTTTCACCATCCAATCACTTGGATGATTCATTTTCACTTTGGAAAAAATCAAATATGTCACATTACATATTTTAAATATTTTTAAAAGTTGTTTCATGAAAACTAAGTTGGAAAATCGTGTTCTGTTTATTGTTTCTGTTGTTATTAACAGTCTTTTTTTCCATACAGGTTCATTGTCACACCTTCCCTCAAAAATAACCACAATTAAACTATCAATGAACAATTTTACAAGTGTTCCTGAAATAATCATGAACTTGCCATAGTAAGTGTGTTTTCTCTCTCTCAAATTTACATAATAATAACAATACATACTTCTGATTTACAAACAGCACCTGTGAAATGCTTTATACATTTTACATTTAAAAATAATTTTAACTTGTCCTTAAGTTTGTTAAAGCGTTGTGTCTGCAATAAAGCACTTACAGTATGAGCAGGGCTCCAGACTAACATTTGAGAGCACCAGCACCTGATCTGGGAGCACTGGGGGGATTTTTAATCATAAAGTTAATTTAATCCTAAAATTAGTATTCGTTTGCATTAATAAGTGCAGTTACCAATAATATTGCATTTGTTTATTGGAAATTTGACAGTAAAGCACTGAGCTTTAATTGAGATGTAGATAAAATTAACTTTTATTAACAACAGTAACTTGCAAAATCATCAATAAATATTCTACTCTTATTAAATGTACCATTTTTCTTCTATAGTATCATGCTGAACTGACCGACTGCTTCAGTGATTATAAAAGAAGCGCTCTTTACTTGCTTTGTGTGTAATTCAGTCACAATTTGAAGAAAACTGTTTGTTTTTCATGAGACTTTGTGATGACTTGTTTTCCAAATATTAGGGAGTGGAAATGGTCAATAAGTCAATAAGTTCTCCTCTGCCACCATCTACTGGTGATTACATTTACACTTACATTTATTCATTTAGCAGACGCTTTTATCCAAACCGGCTTACAAATGAGAACAATAGAAGCAGTTAAACTAACAATTGGACAACAATATGCAAGTGCTATGACCCTTCCCAGTTTAATCTAACGCAGTACCTGTATTATTATTATTTTTTTATTATTATTATTTTTAAAGATAATAGATATAGAATAGAAGATAAAGTGTTAGTATTAATGGATCAAGTGTTGTGATTAAAGTGGAAATCTCTTTTTTTTTTTTGCTACAAAGTGTTAGTGTTCTTACATCTTTAAACTTTTAGTTTTAAAAATCATGACAAAAAAAAAAAACATATAGAACTTTGAAGAGCTGGAAAAGTGTGAAGCACTTGAAAGCCTTTGAAAGTTGCTTGAATTTCACTCTCAAATGTTGTACAAACCCTGAGATGAATAATAATAATAAAAAACCTGCCACAATACCATGGTTACAGTTAGCCTTACAAATTTTTGTAAACTAAGACTTAAACATTAAACTTTTTACAATCTAACATGAGACAATTTTGGTTGCTCGACATTACTGGCAGAAATTCCTAATCAATCATCACCTCTCCTAAAGTCTTAATAATTGAATAATTTGCACTCTGACTAAAGATGCTGTTACTAAAGCCTAACTTGTTTTGTTTTGTTCCTTTTTATATGGTTTTATAACTCTCTTTTAACATGTCTCTTTGTCTGTTAGTTTGCGTTCGCTGGACATGAGAAAGAACAGCATTAGTGTTCTTCTGGGTCCAGCTTTGTGGGTCAGTGTAAACCTGAGAGAGCTGATGTTCAGTCATAATCACATCTCCACACTCGACCTGAGCGGCCCGGTGTACAAGTGGGCCCGCCTGGAGAAACTTCATTTAAGCTCCAATAAACTCACTGAGGTACGATTCATATCACACTCTGATTCAGTGAAACACTGTGGTTGTGGTCTGTCTTTGTGCCTGAAAGGGTATATTTGTTAGAAAATAATGAGAAGTAAGTGTTTTGTGCTTTTGTTCTTTAGATCCCTCCTCAGATTGGTATGCTGGAGGACCTGACGTCTCTAGATGTCAGTCAGAATGAAGGTTTGCGCTCGTTCCCTGATGAGATGGGAAAGCTGGTTCATTTATGGGATCTACCTCTAGATGGTCTGCAGCTCCAGCTGGACCTCAAACACATCGGGAGCAAAACCAAAGACATCATCAGGTCTAAGTCTACCTGCATGTCTCATTTAGACATTGTCCCTTTAAAGTAAAAGACTTTATGTTGTTTGTAATTTAGCTTTTAAATACATCAGTGACCATATCTGTATTGTTTAGAATTGATGATTGCCGTTTTATTTTGTTTTTTATTTGTTAGTTTTTTTGTTTGTTTTGTCGGTATTGGCAGATGATAATATAAGATCTTATTTTTCAAACAGTATATTCTTCTTCTTATGAATTTACTTAAACCTCTGCATGTAAACCCCTGGACTTGCATTATAGTGTGTTTACTAATCAATTATTTTTTATAGTGCAGTTTTATAATATTACCTATTAAATCAGTTTAAATATATATATTTTTTATAATCTAAAGTTTAAAGACAACATGAAATTGTAATTGTAGTCCTTGTCTATTCATAACATGTGTGCTTCTAAAAGTTGATTAAATAAACTTTTAGCAGTAATACACTTTTAAAAATCTTTTCGTTTTTCTCTTCCGGCAAAAAGGGCAAAACATTTTGAGGACTCATCTTGCACTAAGGGCCGTCTTCAATGTTTTTGCCCAATAGAATGCTCTCTAGAGTATTTATGTCCCTCCCTCTAATTACAAATTCCATCTGCCTCTAAATTGCAATAACGTGATTGCTGTGGTTCTTACAGGTTCTTGCAGCAGCGTCTGAAGAAAGCTGTCCCATATTACCGCATGAAGCTCATTGTGGTGGGCAGCCCGTGTAGCGGGAAGAGCTCTTTGATTCAGCAGCTGATGAGACTCAAGCGCTCTCAGTGGCGATCTGATCAGCACACCATCGGCGTCAGCGTTCGAAACTGGGCCGTCAGGAACAAAGAAAAGAGGAACATGCAGCTGAATGTTTGGGAGTTATCTGGTGAGCATCTACACAATGCTTGCAACAAATCAATTGTGGGAAAATATCATTTGGAAATTGCAGATTTTCATCTTTCTATTATTGTGCAGGTGCTGAAGAATGCAGTGGGTTTCACCCTCACTTTATGAGCTCCAGGGCTCTCTATCTAGTGCTGTATGACCTGAAGAAAGGACCCAGTGAGATAGACACCATAAAACCCTGGCTCTTTAACATTAAAGTAAGTTTAACCTTTTACTCCTTCCAGCAAGCACAGAATGCTTTTACAACATTTTTACATCATGTATATGTACATTAATATGTACATTATGTCATGACTCATGGTACATTTAACTACATTTAACAGATTAGAGCTGTGCGATTAATTTAGTTTACATTTTTATGACGATACAAGCAATTAAGCAGTTGGGGAATGCTGTACAGTATAAAGTAGGGGTGTAACGGTACATGCATTTGGTACTAGTCTTTTGGTTGGTTACGCATGTGTACTGAACAAATACAGCGTTGTTTTAGCCACTTCACTTGCAGAAATTAATTTGAAACTCCTAATTTGAAATATCTTAATTTTAACGAATCAATATCAACTCTTAAATTACAAAATCGACCTTTTAGTCTATACTGTTTCAGTTGATGCGTCTTTAAAACTTCACAAGACATTGTATAGCATGCCTACCATCCAATAATTACCTAGTTCTGGCATGAAACTCTAGATTCTAACTCATTTGGTAGCGATCATGTCATTATCTACATAGCACAGCTGATTGGTTGTTGTTGCATCAGCGGCCAATGAGCTGCGGCTTAACATTCAAACAAATAACGGTAGTGTTGATAGTAACAGTCTGCAGCACGCTTTCAGGAACCCTCCACCTTCCCCAGCTCCACCTGTATAGATCTGCTATGGGAGTTAAATAATGTATGTTACATGTTCAGCAGCAGCAACACATCTTACATGCTCACAGCAACGTCTGTGAATGTATTGGCAAGCAAGTCTCTGTAGCAGATCTATTATCTATATCCATTACCATGCCAATCTCTATTACCACACCAATCTCCTGAGAGTTGTCATGACAGAATTGCAGTAAGCGTTGTGTTTTGTTACTTTCGATAAGAAACAAAGTATCATCTTTCAAGTTCTGTTCATTTATTTTCAGGAAATTCAAACAATAAATGCCGTTCTGATGCTCTTTGATGTGGCATGAAAAATCGCAGCACCAAAATCGCAGCACCGCAGTTCAATCGGCATCATAGAGCGCGAGTGAACGCTATCATCACTTCCTCTTTACTACTAGTTATAGAATTAAATAAACATGAATGAACATCTCATGTATCGCTCAATCAGTGTTTCACCCACTGAAAGACGTCGAACAGCTTGTAAACAATATGTCATGTAGCATTACATTTACTTCAGGCAAGTCATTCAGTGTCCACAGCTCGATAGTTCACTAGAGGAATGAACTTTAAAGAGGTCCTATTATGCTTTTTCACATTTTCAACTTTAGTTAATGTGTAATGTTGCTGTTTGAGCATAAAAAAGATTTGCAAGGTTACAAAGCTCAAAGTCCACTCCAAAGGGAGATATTTTATTTAACAGAATCCCCTTTCCAAGAACTACAATGATCGGCTCATGATCTTATGAAGTCACAATGTTACTCATTTAAATAATCCACGCCCACGGAATATGCAAAAAAGGAGACGAGGCCTGGTTGAGCTGTATTAGAGAAGACTGTGTTGTTGCTATGTCAAAGAGACACTGTTTTTTCCACAACATTTCCAAAACTCATTTGTTTGACCTTCCTGAGGCTGATGAACTTAAAGTGTTTATAAATTATTTTAAACACTATTCCTGAACATTATAACCTTTTTATGGAGAACAGCTTCCAGAACCTAAGAGAGTACAATGCAGGCTACGCACAAAAGCTTCTCCTGAAATGGAGCAGTTCCCACTTTGTCGTGACAATCTGTTGTTTGTGGATCACAACGTGCACTTATGTCTTATTATTTGTAGTTGCACTTGTATTAACAGTTCCAATTATAAGTTTTATGTTGTTGTTGCAATGTAAACCAAGGACAAAGCTGTTAGCCTCTGCTTTCCAGCTAGCTAACATCTGTGTTGATGTAGTATTTACTGTTGCTTTTGTAAGCTCTCGCTTTTGTAAGAGTGTTCACTGCCCCTTAGGAAAATCAACCATGGTTTTGTTATCGATTACTGTTTGTATTACCATAGTTTTCGGACAAGTATCATGATTAAATGGTGTATAACTTTGTATTTAAAATGTATTTGAGAAAAAAAAAAAAAACGCCTCAAGTTACGACTGTAACCTTTGTTCCCTGAGAACAGGGAACGAGACACTGCGTCGATTGACGCTTTGGGGAACGCCTCAGGCGTGACAGGTGTCTGAAATCACTATCAAATCACGGCAATCACTTTGACCGGCGACAGCCGCTGACTTCATTAGCGTGCAACCTGGAAGTATAAAAGGGCGCCTTCAAACATGACAATCACCTTTCGTCTGAAGGGACTGTTTGGCCGGCAGGCTCCGAGGCATGGCAGAAAGACGCAGTGTCTCTTTCCCTGTTCTCAGGGAACAAAGGTTACAGTCGTAACCTGAGACGTTCCCTTTCAAAAGGGAACTCGCACTGTGTCGATTGACGCTTTGGGGAACGATATACCCACGCCGCCATGCTAAGGGGAGTGCATGCTCATTGGCAGTGACAACTGTCAGAACCAGCAAATTCAAATTAAATGCCAGAACCACTCACCCTCAGGTCACACTGGGCTGTCAGTGACAGCATTCCCTATGGTCATACCTGGGCCTGTTCAAGAGCCTAGGACCACAGCTTCAAACTAAGGAATATGGCTAGGTAACCCGAAGGAGGCCCAGCCAATCACTATTCAGGGGAACATACTCACCCGAAATGCCACCAGGAAGGCCTGACCTGGCGTCATTTACATTGGATACTTCAGCCTGGCCAACTTCCTGTCTGTCTGAAGACAGAGCCTCTGGACACTTGCCTTTAGATAAGGCATCCAACCCGAGGGACTGCAAAGCTGACAGTTAACCACTTGACCCAGATCTCAGAGACGGGGTATCCCGGAGAGCATGACTCAGCATAGCGCTTACAACCCTTGCCAGCTAGGGGAGTTTCTCTGCTCGATCCACGGATCTACCCAGCATTTGTGTTTGAAAACACTGAGGAGGCCTGAGAAGGCCTAAGGGCTGATCTAACTGGGAGGCCTACGACTGTCTGACCAGACTCAGGAGTCTGCGTACTCATAGTGACTCTGAGTGAGGGGAGCACATGGTCCGCCTGGTAGGCAAACCAGGCTGTAGGCAGGATAAAAAGAGTTTCCGGGAGGGAACCAGTAGCAGAGAATGAATACTTTAGTCGAGCCAGGGCACAAGCTCACCTTCAGAAGCTGCCTGCTAAGGCCAGCTGAACTGATAGCAAGTGACCACTAGCTGCCCGAACCCAGCATCGCTGGGAAACCACTTACAGGGAGGCCTGGTGAGGCCTACTACCTGACAACCACCACATGTGGGAATTTCGTCTTCAGGGAGGCCTGGTGAGCCCTACTACCTGGTAACCACCAAATGTGGAAACTTGTCTTCCGGGAGGCCTGGTGAGGCCTACTACATGATAACTAGTCAGGCTAGCTGTCCAGTTGCCTGTCCTTGGGACTTAGCCCTCAGGGAGGCCTGGTGAGGCCTACTACCTGATAACCACCGTATGTGGGAATTCCCATATTTGGGAACTCACTTCAGGCAGGCCTGGTGAGGCCTACTACCTGATAACCACCGTATGTGGGAACAACCACCTGAAGTAAGCTGGCCTACCGCGCCCTCATGGGCGCTGCCCAGTCAAGGAGGCCTGCTGAGGCCTACTACCTACCGGCGCAGCCTTCGTTGGTAGATAAGCTGTTTACACAGCGCCTACAGCATCCTGGTACCTAATCACATTGCCCATGGCAGTGTACTCAGCAAAAAACGCTGCACCCTTTAAGCAAGGGGAGTACAACGGTGAACGTGATTTCACCAAGTACCACATGTTCCTGGATCAACATCTTTGTTGATCCTGGAACAACTTTCCAATCAACCAATCAGATTTGAGGGACACGTTTACAGTTTATGTCAAGTTTAGGCTTAGAACCAGGGTGAGGTGCTTCAACATCAGTGTTATTCACCTACCATTTCCCTCTGATTTTAGGGAAAAGTCATGGGTAGGGTTAGGTTTAGGGGTAGGGATAGGGTAAGGACTAAATGTTGGGACAGGAATGTTATTCTAGGATCAACAAAATATGTTGATCCAGGAACATGTCTTACTTGGCAAAATCACGGTGACCGGAGTACAACATACACCACTCTGCCTCAACGAAGGCCTCAGAGTCAGGGGGCTACCATCTGTGCGCATGGGCGTCAGCTCATGGCAATGCTCTGTCTTCACGGGAGCGTACTTCGAAAACCAAAAAGAAATGAAGGTTAGAATTTTCAGCTCGACCTGAGCCATAATGGCGCGAGGTAGGATAATACAGAACTGAAAGTGAAGTACTCAGACCTACCCTGTATCACAGGGGAATACTACCACCTCACCCTGAGATTTAACAGGGTGCGGGCCCACCAGTGGCTCTAGAGGTGTCAGAACTTTTATCTGCGCCCAGCCTAGGGGAGTGGGGCTTGCTTGTAAGCCAACCGCCTACAACCCGATGATCGAGCAGTAGCTCAGCGAGGTGAGTGGAGCCTCAGTAACGTGGCGTGGCGTAGCTCAGTAACTGCCTCAGGGGCCCCACCCCCTGGTCGAGATCCCCCAGCAGATTGGCCTGGTATACCTGCAACACCGGCCTGACCCGCTGGTGTGAATGCTCTGCCATTCAAACTGGCTGGGTTGGAGCTCTCAGTGTCGATGTTTCGCTCTCCTATTGCTTCAACATCAGCGAGACTAGCTGATGTCGGTGGATACGGGCAGAATATGGGTTCTTCCATGTCCTCTCGATCTCAGTATGGAGATCGGGAAGAAATGGAAGGCTGACCTGAGCTGGTGGTTTATGACCGGGGAGAATCCGCTCTTATCGCAAGCGATTTCTTCCCCAATGCACAGCCATGGCAGCTGCAGCCTGCCTGTGGCACGTTCCATAACACCAACCATGCTCCGCATACTCGGGGCAGGGTGGCTGAGAAGATTCGGGATCTATCCGATTATCACCACCCTCATCAGCCATCTCCTGTTTGTCCGGAAGAGCACTCTCTGCCAGACTAAGAGCTCCATCTGGGAACCCCATAACGCACGTCACCGCTCTGCTTTTTTTTCAGCACGAGCGGGACTTGAGAGTACACTTGTACTCTGCACACTTCTGAGGCACTCAGCCTTCTCAGTGCATTTCATAATTAACTTATTTTCAAGCGCTTACAGACAGAACAGTCCCTGAAGAAGAAAAGGTGATTGTCATGTTTGCAAGGTGCCCTTTTATACTTCCAGGTTGCATGTTAATGAAGTCAGCGGCTGTCGCCGGTCAATGTGATTGCCGTGATTTGATAGTGATTTCAGACACCTGTCACGCCTGGCGTTCCCCAAAGCGTCAATCGATGCAGTGCGAGTTCCCTTTCGAAAGGGAACACCACTCTGAAACGTCCTGTGAAATCCGTGCTTGCAAAGTCCGTGCATGAACTCCGTTCTGGAGTTGGTAAGGTGTTTACAGAAAATGCACACATTACAATTTAGAGTGAATTGTTATCAGAGGTAATTGTCTTAGTTATGTATTTCAAAATTGTACAAATCACAGTTAGCTAAAAATGTATCAATTTAAACAATGTGATAATTTAAGGCAGAAACAATAAGCTCATTGAAGTAATGAATACTTGTTTGTTAATAAATGATTATGGCATATAGAAAATTGTAGAATTGGTACATATGTCATGAAAACAATTTATGACAAATTATTGTATTTCAACAATGAATTTAGTGTAAAAACTGGCTTTTTTTTTGCATTTTACACGTTTGCATACAATTTTGTTAATCTAAAAATAAATAGCAATTGAATGTAATACGTTGGCCTCTATTGTTAATTGTAACTTTTAAAACAAAACGTACTGAACCGTGATTTCAAAACCAGGGTACGTACCGAACCGTCATTTTTTGTGTACTGTTACACCCCTAGTATATAGTGCTCAATGTGTGTATACTGTATTTATACAGATAATGTTGGACGTACTTGTATATCCAACTTTATATAAAGACCTGGGAAATAGTCTAGTTACATTTTGCGATAATTAAAAAAAATCAAGCAGTTGAGGTTTGTTATACAGCTTTACGAGAGTTAAGTATGGCATGTTTTTGGATAAAGTTAGATATACATCCAACTTTATATAGAGAGCTGTGCAATTATATAGTTTCAATATTTAAAAACGCTGTAGGAAGCACACCTACAATTTAAAAATTTATGTGACCAAAACATTCAGTAAGTTTAAATATTTTGATTAACTTAAACTTTGAGAAATGTTACAACTGAGGCAGGAATTTTTTACAACCAAAGTAAACAATTTTGGAAATGTTGTTCAAAATGTAGATTTTCCTTAGGTAGCATCAAAACGTCAATATAACATTTTTACTATGAATACAAAACCAGACCGATCTGTTTTTGTGGAACATTTTGGTTTAGGTTTTAAAATGACATGATTTGCATATTTAAATAAAAAAACTCTTTCTCTCAGGCTGTGGCTGGACAGTCTCCTGTGATTGTGGTTGGAACTCATGCAGATGTGTGTGAAGAGCGCCACCTACAGGAGTGTGTTCTGAAGCTGCGAGAGGAGCTGCTGTCTCAGCCCGGGTTTCCAGTGATCAAAGAGAACCACATGCTATGTGCTTGTGAGGAGTCCGAGTCCATCAACAAGTTACGCAAAGCCATCTACAGAGAGCTCATTGAGTTTAAGGTGATTTACAAATTCAGTTTATCATGGCACTTATTAGCAAATATTATCAATGATATTAACCAATAAAACACCATCAATTTATCATTGAAGTAGTCAATATAAATAGTCTGCTATATATAAATTTTTCTGATGCCATACACGTTTTTTTTAATTATTTTTTTACACTTTTATGACTGTTTCTTAACATACATTCTTATAAAGTATACTGTAGTAATAAGTACAATATGGAAACTTGTTAATCCCATACCTTTACCAGCAACTCGATCTACAGTATGTGGCTGTTACTTGATCATTTTTACAAGATTTGATTTATAGTCTAGAAAAAAGAAAAAAAACTTAATCTTTAACTATCTTCTACTTTCTTTGATGCATCACCTATAACATGCTTTAGATAATAATGCAATTGGAGAGACCTATAAAAGATTGTTGGGAAAAATGCTCATAGGCCCATAAACACAGCAATATGCAAATGTTTTGTAATTACATTTAGGACACTGATAGGTCTGAAATTCCCACACTCAGTTTTGTCTCTACCTTCCTTCGGTATAATATAAATAATTGCTTCCCTTCATGAGGGAGGGAACACCCCACCTTTTAATATCCAATTGAAGGTGGCAAGTAACACAGGGGTCAGAGGTTATCTAAGGGATTTGTAACATTCTGAGATAAAAAAGCCCCGTTGACTCATTTACTCCTTGTAATAGCAATTTTTAGTTCTTCATCAGTTATTTTAGATAACATTCTCTTTTTGTTTCTTGCAAAAAATGTAGGTAGATTCAAAGATTCAAGAATTATCGTTCCTTAAGAGTTTTCATCTATTTTGTTCTGGTAGTATAATTTCTTGTAAAATATCTCAAAATTATTAAGAATTTCATCTGAGCCATATTACCGTATTGTTCAGAATATAAGAGCCCCCCCAATATAAGATGTCCAAGATGTACCTTTTTAAAGCCTTTTTCCAAAATAAAATAATTTTCATATTACTTTTTTTTTCCATATTATAATTTTTGTATTGAAACTATGGTAAATACTGGTCAAATGTACTAACAATCACATTTAAAAAAATAAGCATTTTATGGCATACCATAAAAATAACGTAGTTCTCATTTCCATTAGATTTCAAAATGACTGATTTCTGACCTTTTTTATGTACAGTGACAGATGTTGGCCTGTGTTTGATCTGCATTACCTATATGATCCAAGGGATATGAATGTTTTTTCCTCAGGCTGATCACATAGCGCTGAAAAGCAGTGAATGTGAAGTCGGAGGGCAAGCGCCGGGCAAGACTTGTTCTGCGGTGTAATGCTAATCCATTACGCCGCATCAAAGCAGCCGCTTCGAAGATATTGACAGGCAAGTGTGTCAGTACGTAGCCAAAATAAGAAATGAGGGGCTTCGCTGGTGGGGATGTTCAGCTGCTCTGGTTATGGGCAGCCCCTCATGCCTTTTGTCAGCTACGTACTGACACACTTGCATGTTAAAGGGTTAGTTCACCCAAAAATGAAAATTCTGTCAGTAATTACTCACCCTCATGTTGTTCCAATCATGTAAGACTTTCGTTCATCTTCGGATCACAAATTAAGATATTTTTGATTAAATCTGAGACTTATCTCACTCCTCCATAGGCTTCCAGAGGGACCGAAACTCGCCGGCCCAGAAAGTCAGTGAAGAAAATGTTGAAATAGTCCAAGTGACTACAGTGGCTCTACATTAAGTTTATCATGCGACGACAATACTTTTTGTGCGAAAAAACAACAAAAATAACGACTTTATTCAACTATTAGTGTTCTTCAATGTGGGCCTCTGACGAGAGTTCACGGGAGCGCCACGACGCATGCGCGAGAACTGAGATTACGGCGTTCTTCTTCTACTACTACTTGTTACTGGCTGCTCACTCCTTAGGAGTATTATCGCCATCTACTGTACAAGATGACGTCCCGACATTGCCGGGAGCGCAAAACGGTCTGTTTACAAGCAGCTGAAGACGCGCGCTGTATGTAAAACTGTATTCGTAAATATGTCCGCAGATTTCGATGTAGATTTTTTTTTTTTTTTTTTTAACCAACCATACTTATTCGAACCAGAATACACAGACATTGAACTACAAGAGATGGAAGATGCTGCAACACAACCGCAGTCTGCTTCTGAAAGACAGAGAGCATTGGACAGCTGATGGTGTAAATGTAATCAGTGCCAAGCGATGCCTACTGAGGCCATCCTTAAAAATATTTTGGTTTGCCGTAACAGCCAAAAAAAAAAAAAAAAAGGGGTCGGTTGGTCGGTCTATATATAGCCTATATTCTTTCTTCTTTTTTTTTAAAGATTCAATGTAGAGTTTCGGTTCATTTAAGAGACGAGCGCGCGGGCGCCTCCATGTCCTAATTATATTGCCTGCATGCTACAATTAATACAAAACGAAATTCACTTTAAAGAAAGGCTTTCTACAAAAAGCCTACAGTAGCCTACAGAGAAATTTAATGTCGGAGCGTCTTGCAGGTGAGCATGTGGTGGGAGAGATACGATTTTCGATCAATCATCAAATATTATATTATTTTGCTTTTGTAAAACTGTATTCGTAATGTATGTAACTGTATGTCCCAATCGATGCAGACCACGCTCTCCTGTTCAGGCCATCCTTAAAAATAGTCTTGTTTGCCATAACCCGACCGACCCTGTCAATTTAGGACCGACCCAATTAATAATTTTTTTACCCTTTTGGACTAAAAAAGTCCCCTTTGGTTTTTAAGTTGATAAAAAAAACGACTTGCCGGTTGTAAACTTGCGTTAACTTGCGAAAGAATATAGGCTATATATAGACCGACCAACCGACCCCCTTTTTTTTTTACGGCAAACCAAAATATTTTTAAGGATGGCCTCAGTAGGCATCGCTTGGCACTGATTACATTTACACCATCAGCTGTCCAATGCTCTCTGTCTTTCAGAAGCAGACTGCGGTTGTGTTGCAGCATCTTCCATCTCTTGTAGTTCAATGTCTGTGTATTCTGGTTCAAATAAGTATGGTTGGTTAAAAAAAAAATCAAATCTTCATCTACATCGAAATCTGCGGACATATTTACGAATACAGTTTTACATACAGCGCGCGTCTTCAGCTGCTTGTAAACAGACCGTTTTGCGCTCCCGGGCAATGTCGGGACGTCATCTTGTACAGTAGATGGCGATAATACTCCTAAGGAGTGAGCAGCCAGTAACAAGTAGTAGTAGAAGAAGAACGCCGTAATCTCAGTTCTCGCGCATGCGTCATGGCGCTCCCGTGAACTCTCGTCAGAGGCCCACATTGAAGAACACTAATAGTTGAATAAAGTCGTTATTTTTGTTGTTTTTTCGCACAAAAAGTATTGTCGTCGCATGATAAACTTAATGTAGAGCCACTGTAGTCACTTGGACTATTTCAACATTTTCTTCACTGACTTTCTGGGCCGGCGAGTTTCGGTCCCTCTGGAAGCCTATGGAGGAGTGAGATAGCTCTCAGATTTAATCAAAAATATCTTAATTTGTGATCCGAAGATGAACGAAAGTCTTACATGATTGGAACAACATGAGGGTGAGTTATTACTGACAGAATTTTCATTTTTGGGTGAACTAACCCTTTAATTTCTTTGAATCGGCCACTTTTAGGACCGCTGTAAGCTTTTATTTGACTGTTAACATTTTTAAGACTGTCTTTTTTGGGCTCGCCATTTTCTAACATTACACTCTGACACACCATATTTCTTGGCTGCTTAATGAGAGTGGTTTGATGACTATGCTGCGTTTATCACCATGAGCTTAAAGTTTGCATCATAACCTCTGATCAGTTGCTGTTTCACTTGCCTGACTTTTTGAATCGCTCTATTCTGGACAGTCATTCGCCATCATTTGGCACTGTAAGCTACCGGTAGTTTACAGGGGCGTGTCGCTTCAGTCCAGGGGGGCACACTGGTTTTACACGCATTTTGCACTACCTATTGTTGCGGGTGTATTATTGACGTAAAAGTCTAGACCCGATATTCTCAGATCGGTTTCAGGCCTCATTCATATGTGGAAATAAATCTGATATGAATCGGACGCGTGCATTTGCATCTGCCATGTAAACAGACAGTTCGGATATTCCCCTCTCAATGCGAGCCGTACGTCATTAAAAACGCGATGGTGGCGAATGATGTCAACTCAGGTGGACACCAACTGTGATCACATGCCTTTTTCCAATGGCGCAATGGAGGATGAAGGCTCAGTCGGTTTTGCTGACCTTTAAAGATGGTGCGGAAAGCAAAATCTCATATTATTTCATTTGAGTCCATTGCAAATTGCGCATTTTTACTTCATTTTCAGCCTAAGCTTTTCGGGGTCAGTACGTCTACCTTGGGTTGTTTCGCCAAGTGTAAAGTGTAGATGCAGATATCGGATATGGGTCACTTTTAAAAGAAGATGTAAGCTTGTCGTAAAAATAAATAAATAATCATATATGTTCAACAAATCAGAATTGGGCATCAAGACCTGCAGTGTAAATGCGGCCTAAATGTTTTGCTGTATTTATGAAGTCTCTCCTGCCTAATATTTGTAAGTAATGAAGTGGTGTCAGTAATTTACACCCTCATCACCAGTTTACACGGATTAGGATAAGAAATTTTCCGGTTCCGATTCCGGTCTCGGTTTACATTCAATAAAAAATATTAAAACAACTAATAAAAAATCGTAGTACGGACAAAGTGCACAATCCTTTTTGTGTTTATTTCTTATACTTGTCAAATGAGTTTAACAGACTGGTAATGTCAACAAATTCAACATATTATTTAGCAATTTTTGCAAAAATAATAAAACAATTCAAGGAAAATAAACATTTCTGCATTCTCTAGGATAATTTGGGACCTTTCCTATAGTGTATTGTATCTTCAGCAGTGGAGAATACCCTCTCAGAAGGGGTAGAATATGCTTGAACACACATGTAAGATCCAGACAGGTGAAACATAATATTTTTTAAATCATTTTGAATGATTGATTCATAAAGACTTCACTTGTTTCTTTACTGGATGAATCAGCGCTCTAGCAGTTAATAAAAAGAACTGCATGCGTCTTGCGGAAGAAAATTTATTCAGGATAAGACAAAAACACGGTTTGAAAAAAGGCATTCATGATGTACTCGCTCATATACATTTTGTAAATTCTGAACATAAAAAAGTTACAGACTGCAGCTTTAACAGTCGTCTTATGAATGTTTTGATACACTCGTTATTTGAAGCGACTTTCAAAAGGTGATTTACTCTGTTTTGGTTGCTACCGTAGACATCAGTGTTTATACTCGAGCTATAAACTTTTATCTCAGTACTTCTGTGATCATTTGAATATTTGTAACACAGAAATATCGATACTGTGTTGTTGAAAAGACTGTGAAAGTAAAGCTGTTTCATATTGACAACTGCTCTCTCAACGACAGCGCAAACAGATTTGAATGTTCCGTGGGTGTATAAGATCGCGTGGGTGTTTGAATCGAGATGGAGATCGTTTAAAGAATAATCGTGCAGCTCTAGTGTCTTTATACTCTCGGGCCAGTGCATTCATTACTATTTTAATATTCATGAGGTGAGACGTTGCTATTAAAGGATAAGCTCCCAGCACTTCGTCCACACATTGGCCCAGAACTGTTTTCGGAACCGAAACTTAGGAATTTCACACGGTTCCGGTATTTTTCAAAAACACTAATGGTTCTGGATAAGAACCGATTTCCGGTTCCCAAACCTATTCATGACCGCATTAATTTTCTTACCCATAGGCTTAGACTGAAGTAAACCACTCCCAGAAGAATCCAATCTTGGATTCAACTAAACATTAAAGTCTCCTCCAGAAATAGTAATACCCTGTGGATTAATAGCCATTAAATAAAAAATGTGTACATAAAAGAGCCAGTATGATTCTGAACTACATTGAGAAAATTTACTAGGGAGCCATTATAATATATCAACCATCTTTGTGTTACGGTAAGCAGACACTGAGAGAACGATGGCAGGTGAACAGTGAGTTTATTGAACAATAAAGGGGCAGAGATGAGGTGAGCAGGTAAGTGAGAGTCCAAAGGTAGATCTTGAGGGAGACACAGAGGAATGGAAGATGCTGGAGACGGGAAGAATAGTCCACTTGGCATCAATGAGACCGGACCGTGAGCTGGGGTGAAGTGTGTATATGTAGAAGCAGTGATGAGGGTGATGATGAGGTACAGGTGTGAGTGATTGGGAAATGACATGCAGGTGGGAACCGAGGAGAGTGATGGGAAATGTAGTGCAGATGATGGTGACTAGGCTGATCTGTGACACTTTGTTTGTGTTGGTTGATATATGTTCAAAGTTGAGCCTCTTATGGTCATATTTAGAGGAAGATGAAAAAAAAACTTATTTTAACTGGATTGAGCACTTCATTCAAGTTAAAAGTTATCACCTTAAAATGATATAACATATTTTCCTATGAACACACAATTCGACCTCCCCAAAGGGAATGGCCCCCATTATCTTGCCCTCATGTGTCAGGTCGATAGCTATATTCTGACATTTGTTATTAAACACCTCATTCAAGGTGAAAAAACTAGCATAGCTTTTTTATTGAAAATGAATACATTTTTAAGCAGAAGTCCCAAACTGAATAATGAATAAAAAAATGGGACAATCTATTTGTCAGTCCCATCTCTAATCAAAGCAAAAATATACAAAACCTACATTTTCTTTAGGTCAGTAGAATCAGTGTTCAGGGTGCAGAAATGCCCTCTCAGCTAAATGTTTTGTTGCTTCTTCCACTGTGTTGTTTAACTGGATCTCATCTGAAAATAAAAATAAAATAATCATCTTGACCAGAAAGGGGGTATGGAACTTGATGATCCTTCAGTTGATTATTTGCTTTAGTATACCCCTATTTTAATAATGTCAGGAACATAAAAATCCCTTCTTCCTCCATACAGTTCCTCCATCATTCTATAACTGAGTTCACCACGATTGATCTCGGCTGAGCTTTTTCTGGTAGCCGGAGAGCAGTGCACTCTCTCAATATGAAGGGAAGCATATGTTTCAAGTTCACCCATCAGCATATCTTCAACAAAAGTGATCATAGATGGCAAATTGCTCTTGGCCCCTTATACGACCCAGTAGATCCTGATATTGTTTTATCACGAATGGCCTTCTTGGTCCGTTATCCATGCTTTTAACTGTGTCTGAAGTTAAAGAAATTTGATATGCTTTAAGTTTATGTGATTTCTCCAACCCACGATTTGTTTAGCTTCTTCCAGTCGGTCCTTGGTGTTTTGGATATCCTCCATAATTTATTTCAGCTGATCTTAATTGTCTCTCCTAAAGTCATGCAATTTGTGGATGATCATAGCCAAGCTAACTGTCTCCTCAGATTCGCCGACACCTCCCCGGTCCAGCATGGTATCATCCGGGCAGACATTTAATGGCGACTTTGTGTTTTGACCCTGCGTTTTTTTTCTCTCTTATTTTTCAGATTGTAATTGCTTCTTTTGTTTTCGCCTATTATGTACTTGAGCCCCATCTTCCATGTCGACGACAATAGGATATAGTAATAGCATCTAGTAGTTGTTGTTTCTCGTGTTTTGAAGCTTATTTATATCACTTTGTTGTAGAACCGATCTTTCAAGCTGCCATCACGTGATGTCACCGGAACCGCATTGTATTTATTTAATGAATCATGTCTGTGCTATTGGCAGATCCAGGGGCAGCCGGTAATGGGGCAGCTGATTCCAGACTGTTATGTGGAGCTGGAGAGGAGAGTTCTGCAGGAGAGGTCACATGTGCCCGCTGATTTCCCAGTGCTCAGGCACAGCAGATTACTGGAGATCATACAGGAAACACAGCTGCAGCTAGAGGAGGGAGAGTTACCCCACGCTATCCACTTCCTCAGCGAGGCCGGTGAGAGTTGCTTCACTCCTGAATCTCTTTCTGATATCTTCCTGCTGCTGTCTATGCCCAATATTTGGGTGTTTCCAGGGCAGGCACCACAAGGGGTTGGGGGTGGCATGAGGTGGCAATGACTATCCTTCCCCTATCCTATCCTATCCTATCCTATCCTATCCTATCCTATCTAAAGTGCTAGAAAATTGATCATAGTTAGTTTAATTAGATTATATCACTGTATACTGTTATTGTAAATGGGTCTAAATGAGTGTTTTGCGTTAGTGAAGCCGTTGCAATGAACGTGTGTTTTATAGTAAAGCAGAAACAATTCATTATATTTTGTTGTGGTGATATTGGTACCTTGTCTGTATTCATGGAAATTGTGTATCTTAGATGTATTTACTGTATATCGGGTGGTCTAAAACGTGCTTATATCGTGGATAGCGAGTCAAATTATTTGGTCTACCTTCTTGTTTTATGTAGTAATATTATTCAGTGCTCTGCCATCTGTAAGTTGATCGGTAGCTTTTAGTGTCACGGACACACACGGGAAACAGTAGATCCAATAGCAGTAGGTTTTATTTAAAGTGTAATCCAAAATCGTAGTCATCCAGGCAGGGGTCAAAGTCCATATAATCAATCCAAACACAAATAAACAAGAAACAAAACAAGAACAGACTAGCAACAGACCTCAGAAGTGTGGGTGACAATATACAACGACTCCGTGACAAACACTAACCAGACAGGGTATATATACACACAGATACTAACAAGGTGACGGGAAACAGCTGTGTGCAATGATCAATGAGTGACAGAACAGGATGATGGGAAATGTAGTTAAGAGTGAAAGACACCGTGGGGGAAGAGGACCTCTAGTGGTTACCCAGAGAACACAGGTTAGAAATGACAGGTTTGTTTATGGCTGAAAAATATGTGAATGGGCCACTTCACGTATTGCTGTGCTTTTACTACAATTGCTGAAATTGAATTTATATGTATTTTACATAATATTTGTGTATATTATGTATATACTATATTATGTATAATATGTATTTTTACATCATTTGAAAATGAATTATATGATTTTTTTTTAAAGCAGGAGGTTAACTAGTTAACTAGACAGATTAGTGTTTACACTACAAATTTTATTTTTCAACTTCCAAATGTAGCTTGAGTGATTGTTCAAATTGTTTTACACCTGTATTAAATTGTGATCACTTGCAGGAGTAAATAGGCCCTCTTGTCTGTATTTGTCTCCAGGTGTCCTGCTGCACTTTGATGATCCAGTGCTTCAGCTAAAAGATTTATACTTCATTGACCCACAATGGCTTTGTGACGTCATTTCACAGGTTATACACTCATATCTTACTTCTCTTTTTGACAAATTCACACTTTCACAGCAGTAACGTCTCATCTGTTGTGTTGATGAACAGACGCTGACACTGAAGAGCACTGATCAGTGGGACAGCACTAGAGGAGTGGTGCAGCGCTCCACTGTAGAGAAGTTTCTGGACAAAAGTCGCTGTTTCCCCAAGAATCATCTGACTCAGTACTTCAAACTTTTGGAGAAGTTTCAAATAGCCTTGCCCTTTGGAGATGACCAGTTACTTATACCTAGCAGGTAGCGACAGGACTTTTTTTTATTACATTTATAAAAAGTGTTGTATAGTGGTCATTTTTTTGTGATTGGTATATGCCTAGACTGTCAGATCACAGGCCGGTGATTGAGCTCCCTCACTGTGAGAATTCAGAGGTGATTATTCGGCTCTATGAGATGCCGTACTTCCCCATGGGATACTGGTCCAGACAGATCAGCCGTCTTTTGGAAGTCTCTGCTTTCCTGCTCTACGGCAGAGGTAAAGCAACACAAACTTTAGAAGTCAGTATAAAGGATTCACAATCAAACATTGTGCTAGCCTTGGCAAGGTCATAGGTTTGATCCCAAGGTACACACATACTAATGTAATGTATAATAAAATGAATGCATTGTAAGGTTATTGGGATTCAAAAGTCTGCCAAAATGAACAGGATGTAAGGTGGTAAACTGTGTGTATTCTGCAGAGAAAGCATTAAGACCAAACCGGATCTACTGGAGGAAGGGCATCTATCTGAGCTGGTCTACTGAAGCTTACTGTCTAGTGGAGGCCTTGTCTCTAGAAGAGAACTCTGCTAGCTTCATCAAGATCACTGTGCCCTGCTCTCGCAAAGGTAAGGGAGGGACATGGTTGTATCACAGTGTTTGGGCCACTTTAAACACTACAGTAATGGTAATGGATAATGTGATTTAACAATAGTAATGTAATATGATGATGGTGGGGACTAGAATAGAGGTGTTGATGTCATGGTGAAAATAATGAACTGTAATAGTAAATGTTGGTGACGATGTAGTTGTGGGAGTGATGATGATGTGATGGTGATGAATAATGATAGTCATGATAATAATGTGATGATAGTTATGATGTTGATGGAGGTGATGGCAGTGATAATGGTGATGTGGGGGTGATGATAGTGTGGTAAAGGTGTGATAGTGAATGATGTTGATGTTCTGATGGTAAAGTGATGGTAATGATGTGGTTATGGTGATAATTTTATATTGGACATGATGATGGTAATGATGATGTCATGGTGATGATGATGGTGGTGTGGTGTTGATATGATGTGATGAATGTGGTGGTGGTGGTGATAATGATGTTTGTGATGGTGATGATGGTTATGATTTTGATGAAAGTGATAATGATATGATGGTGTGATGGTAATGATTATAGTGATGATGTCAGGGGGTGGTGATGATGGCATAATGGTGATGTGATAACGATGTGATGGTGAATTGATGGTAGTGATATACTAACTGATGGTGGGGTACTGATGTAGGTGATGCTGATAATGGTGTATTGGTATTAATAATGGTTAATTAATGGAAAATTCATACTTATTTTTAAGTACTATAATTCTGAATTTTGCATATATATTCCATGATTTATCACCAACAGAGCAGTGACAGAAATTACTTTCCCATTAGGGGTATTCTTTTCTAACCATTTTTAAGTGATTCTAAAAGGTAGTGATGGTCTAACCCTAACCCTAATGTCCAAAATCCTTGCTTTGCAAATTGTGCATACAGCAAATCACCTTTATAAATATGGTCAAGTATTTATATCCAAAAGAAGCAATTATGGGATAGTTGACACGGTCTCTGCTAACACTTCAGGGCTGTGTTGTCGCCGGTTCCAGGCGCAGGTCCTTCATCTGATCTGGACACGGCCCAGATTCGGCTGACTATGGTAAACCTCAGGATAAACAGAGAGACTAATATTAGCATAGATGCCATTCTTCTTATGATGTAATGAGTACATCAGGTGTTATAGGAGGTGTTCCCGGTTCCAGCTGACCTAATTTATGCAGCCTAATAATCATTTTACATGATTTGTATAATGTTCTATGCCAGGTTAAAGAGATGTGTTTTTATTAAACAGGGTCTAGATTTAAACTGACAGAGTGTGTCTGCTTCCAGGACAATGTTAGGAAGACTGTTCCAGAGTTTTGGTGCTAAATAGGAAAAGGATCTACCGCCAGCAGTCGATTTTGATATTCTGATATTCATTATCAACTGGCCAGAATTTTGAGATTGCAATAGACGTGAAGGACTATAATGCGTTAAGAGCTCGTTTAGACCATTTAGTACTTTGTAAGTAGTTAGCAAGATTTAAAAATGTATACGATGTTTAATAGGGACCCAATGCAGTGTTGACAGAACCGGGCTAATATGCTCATACTTCCTGGTTCTGGTAAGAACTCGAGCTTCTGTGTTTTGGACCAGCTGTAGTTTGTTTATTAAGCGTGCAGGGCAACCACCCATAATAGCATTACAATAATCTAGCCTTGATGTCATGAACGCATTAACTAATTGTTCCGCATTTGACACTGGGAGCATATGTCATAGTTCAGATATATTTTTAAGATGGAAGAATGCTGTTTTACAGATGCTATAAACATGGTTTTCAAATGAAAGATTGGTATCAAAGAGCACACCCAGTTTCTAACCGATGACAAAGACTTGACAGAGCTGCCATCAAGTGTTAGACAGTATTCTAGGTTATTATGTGCATGGGGTTTTGGTTTAATAATTAGAATCTCAGTTTATGGTGATAATGATGTATTTGATAGGATGATTGTGGTGATTATGACATGTGGTGATTTTATAGTAGTGTGATAGTTGTAATGATGTGATGGTGTTGATGACGATGATGATGACAACAATGTTGAAGTCTTTGTCCTATGCAGGTCGTGTGTTGTTTGGGCAGGTGGTGGATCACATTGACTCTCTGCTGGAGGAATGGTTTCCAGGCCTTCTCGCCACTGACGTCCATGGCGCTGGGGAGACACTGCTTAAGAAATGGGCTCTGTACAGCTTTAGCGATGGACAAGACTGCCAGAAGATGCTGCTGGAAGATCTACTCTCTAACATCAGCGCAGGTCTCTGTCCATTCTGTTCAAATTCTGAAACACAACTATTTTATTGATAACCTGCTGTATAAAAATGGTGCAAATGCCACCTGTGCTGTCCTGACTGGTTGCTTGTCTGTAAGATGGTTTGCTGGTGAACCCAGAAGACCCCAGCTGTACTCTGCCCATCTCTCAGATCTCACCGGACCTGGTACTGAGCGACCAGCTTCCCAGCACCATACTGGATCCAGAGCAGCTGGAGATGGAGCTCTCTAAAGAATATCTGTTGGGTGAGTACATGAATGAACCCATAGCCAGAGACACAAAAAGTAATGTCAGTAGGACTCATTGTGATTGTCAAGAAAGAAAGTAATGCAATTAGAAACTAACAGTTTTGTTTTTTTCTGAAGGGGATGGCGGTTTCGGGTCTGTATATAAAGCTGTGTACAAGAACGAAGAAGTTGCTGTGAAGATATTTAATAAACATGCATCTGCACTTTATGTTCATCGGCTGGTACGACAGGTAAGATGTGTGATAGAAAAAGAAACCAAGCAAGTTTTAGCTTGCACCTGGTTGGGACAAGTTGTGTCCTAATACCAGCATCAGTACATTGTTGGTGTATTTTCTTGAAAATGGTTTGTCCCCAGGAACTGGCAGTACTTGGCCGACTGTGTCACCCCAGTCTGGTGGGGCTTTTGGCCGCCGGTTGTAACCCGCACATTCTCGTGATGGAACTCGCCCCATGTGGCTCTCTGGACTCGCTGTTTGAGCGTGAAAATGGCAGTCTCAGCCGCAAACTACAGCACAGGATAGCACTGCATGTGGCAGATGGTCTCAGGTGGGTACCCCATCTACACCACACGCAAAAACTTAGTCACCTTTAAAGAAATGTTCAGGGTGCAAAACAAGTGTAAGCTTTAGGGCAGCATCTGTGATGCGTTTTGTATCCAAACAGATATTTGCACTCTTCAATGATTATCTACCGAGATCTGAAGCCACACAATGTTCTGTTGTTTAACCTGAAGACGGATGCTGAGTTCATCGCTAAAATCACAGACTACGGGATAGCACAGTACTGCTGCAGTATGGGCGTCCGCAGCTCAGAAGGGACACCAGGTCCCTCTTACTTTCCCATAATACTCTATGAAACAGTAATAATAAAACATTTAAAAACAGGATTTTTACTTCTATATATTCTAATGTTGATCTTAAACACTTCCAGGTTTTAGAGCTCCCGAGGTCGCCCGAGGTAATGTCATCTATAATGTCCAGGCAGATGTATTTTCGTTCGGTCTGCTCCTGTACGACCTTTTGACCTACGGCGAGCGGATATCTGATGGGATGAAGTTTCCCAGTGAGTTTGATGAGGTTGCTGTGCAAGGAAAACTACCAGGTAACATGCTGGATATTAATCTCTCGGTTTTAATCAATTCTCATTTTGATGTATAGATATTTATTCTCAAATCCCAAGAATCTTTTAGTCTATACTGTTTTCATTTGATGTGTGAACAAAACTTCACTAAACATTTTTAGCACACCTCATATCCGATAAATTGCTATAAGCTTTGTGCTGTTACTTTTGATATGAAACAAAGTCTCAGCTTTCAAATTCTGACTATTTTATAACTATATTTAAACAACAAACATGGTTTTGATGCTCTTTAATGTGGCGTCTCTGTAGCACCTCGGCTCAAGCGAAGTGGCAGCCAAATCATCAAATATATTTTTGCGTTCCGATATTTACGTTCCGCTTGGACACGTGATGAAACAAATCACACTAATGTGTAAAGAGGCGACGTCTTCCATTGATTGTGCTGGGCCGCGTTGCGTGGGAAGAAAGGGTCTGGATTCCATTTAAACAGCCTTGAACATAAAGTACTGAAAAACGCCCTTTGGCATGAGGGTTATTTGTTTAGTTCAAAGTTCACCATAAGAACAGTGTCTTTAAGGTTTTTCCTATACACAATTCACTTTCAAGCCAATTCCCGATGAACCTAGGCATTGTGCTGAACACAACAAGTCTTAACATGATTGTGTAATGTAAAATTTGGCAAAATTTTGTATGAAAAAACAAACAAACATGTATACCTTAATAGGCAAGTGTGCATACCTTGTTGTGTCACAAACAGCACGTATTATGTGTATAGAGTTCTGTGAACAGATATGGAAAGGATTTACTCCATTTTCTGTCCATTTTCTATAATATAATGGAGTCTGTGAAAATCTGTCATTTCTTTGGCCTTGTTTACACCTGGTATTAAGATGCGTTTTGATTGATCGGATCACAAGTGGACGTCGCCACATTCAACAGGATTGTTTTAGTAGTGTAAACGCTCGTGGTCGAATGTGTTCAAACAGCCACATAAGACCGTCTTCTCTCCGCCTACTGACCTAACGCGTGAACATTATGGGAAGAGCTCTAGCCAGACAGGTTTTAAACTTTGTCGGCTGGAGACCCAAGTTTGGTTTGAAGATGAAAAATGTACCAAGCCCAATGTTCTCTCACCATTCCTGATTTCTAACACACACACTCATAGCGTTCGGCTGGTCTTGCTGCTTTCAGAGCAGAAACTAAAGCTGCTGCTCTCCTTATCTTTTTTCCGTCGTCTCCGGGTGTGTTCATATGTAATTTGCACAAGCTTATTTTGTCCATTAGATCGAAAGATCTGAAAAAAACCATACATTTACCCACCCATAGACCCTCCCCTCGAAGATATCAGGACAGAAGTGGTTGAAAGTCAAGTCAAGTCACATTTATTTTAGGGCTGTCAAAAGATTAATCGCGATTAATCGCATCCAAAATAAAAGTTTGTGTTTACATAATATATGTGTGTGTACTGTGTATAATTATTTTGTATATATAAATACACACACATGCATGTATATATTTAAGAAATATTTGCATACATATACTGTATATATTTAGATATAATTTATATTATATATAAATATAATTTTTTTATATATAAATTACACATTTTTCTTAAATATATACAAGCATGTGTGTGTATTTATATATACAAATTTAATTATACACAGTACACACACATATATTATGTAAACACAAACTTTTATTTTGGATGTGATTAATCGCGATTAATCTTTTGACAGCCCTAATTTATTTATATAGTGCTTTTTACAATACAGATTGTTTCAAAGCAGCTTTACAGAGATAACAGGAAAATAATGCAACAAAGTTTGTTTCCAGAAGATAATAGCGTCACAGTCCAGCTTAAGTAAATTATGTGATGTTTCATTTTTGTTGTAAGAAAAGCTCAGTTCAGTTCTTGTATAATAGTGTCAATGCAGGCAGATCAGTATTATTGTTGAATATTAAATTGAATGTTAAAAAAAGAGACGGATTAAAACGGGAATGTGTCTCCCTCATCTACTTGTGATCCGATCGACCAAAATGCATCTTAATACCAGGTGTAAACAGGGTTTTTGTCATTTCATCCACATGGCAAAACATTAATGATCAGTTCACAGAATGAGGGAGAACAAAGCACTTCCTGGGATTGAGGGGTGGGGGGAATGCTAATGTAATGTAATATTATTAATATAACATTTTAATTTGATTGTTAATATATAATAATATTAATAACTCTCTATAATCACTGATATAGATCCAGTTAAAGATTACGGCTGTTCTCCGTGGCCAGGGTTTGAGTCTTTGATGAGGGAATGTTTGAGAGAAAACCCTCAGGACAGACCTACATCTACTCAGGTCAGGCAACTGGTTACATCTGAGAAAGAACCACTTCTCTGCTCATTATAATGTGAATTCAGTGCAAACATGTGAGTAATTCAGCGTCTCTGTGAATGTTTTAGGTGTTAGATCGTCTGAGTTCTGCAGAGATGCTTTGTCTGATGCGAGAGCTGACTCTGATGAGTTTGCCAGGCGAGTGTTTCACTGTCTCCAGTGCAGGTGGAGGGGCAAACGGAGGGAAAAATGCACGTGTGTGGATCGGGGGCGGCAGTAGTACCCAGAAAATGGGCTGTGTGACATCACTGGATCTGGAGACAGGGGGGAGCTTAAACCAGGTACTAAAGAGCTTTAAAACACTGTTAACCCGACAAATGGCATGAATTAGACTGTAAAACATTACGTTTTCTTGCTAAATACTATTTTATCTAAACTAATATGATTCTATCATCCTCAGTTTAGTGTTCTACAATACATGTAATAACATTATCATCGTTTTAAGTTAGATGTCACCCACATATGACATATGATAATATAATTTTTATTTTTGGGTGGTAAATCCATTTAACAGTCAAGTTAACAGTGTTCCCACCCTCTTTTAGGAGATTGACAGCAGTCCTGTCCTCTGCATGGTGATCATCAGAGCTCCAGGGTCATGCAATGACTGGTTAGTCGCTGGTACACAGTCGGGTTCACTCTTCATCATGGACACTATAAACGCAGAGGTTCTGCACTGTCTGAAGAGTGTAAATGACTCTGTGACGTCACTGTACTTTCACACTGACCAGCACAGGTGATTACATCTAAGTTTCTGAGTGAAAAGTGGCATAACTTCTTGGATGATGTACCTTAAGATGATAGAATGATGTTTCAATTTTTCAGATGCTTAAAGAATTACCTTTTGGTCGGGACAGCAAATGGGACACTGGTCATTTATGAAGATTCAGTCTTGAAGGTATTAATTATTAAAACGATAAATAATGAAAATTAAGCATTTCAATTTGTATAGTATAATACAGTTGTACAGTTTTACTGGAGAACCATCTGAGAATGCCTCCGTTAATCAATGATAAATTCTGTAATATAATTGTTTAGCTAGGATTCATTAAACTGATTAAAAGTGGCAGTAAAGACATTTATAATATTACAAAAGATTTATATTTCAAACAAATGCTTTTTTTTAAAATCAAGAATCCCCCCCAACATTTTTTTTTTAAAATGCACAAAAATGTTAAGCATCACAACTGTTTTCAACATTTATAATAATAAGATCATGTGACACCGAAGACTAGAGTAATGTCTGCTGTACATTCAGTTTGCCATCAATTATATTTTAACATATATATTAATAATAAACAGTTATTTTAGTTGTAATACTATTTCAAAATATTACTGTTTTTCCTGCATTTTTTTATCAAAATAAATGCAGCCTTGGTTACCAAAAGAGACTTCTTTAAGACAGTAGTGTACATGTAAAAATGTATGTTATGAAATTAATTGAAAGGGTGATTGTTTTTATTTTTCAGAAGAACAATAATTTCTACCCAACAGTTAGTGTAGTCAAGTAGATTCATAGTTTAATGTTAAAAATAAAATACAGAAAAAATAAATCTCCCACATTTGTTTCTTAACAAAATATATATGGATGATATTACATTTTGAGATGCTGAAAATTCAGGTTTGCCATCACAGGAATAAAAGATATTAAAATAATAAATTAAATTCTTTATTAATTGTAATAATATTTCATAATATTACTGTTTTTGTTGTGTGTTTTTTAATCCAATAAATCCAGTGTTGATGTGTGTAAGAAACCCCGAAACAGCACTTTGTCAGACGCATGATATATGTGATGTTTTATGACTGTAGGTAAAGAATGGAGATCCAGTGAAGACCCTCCAGGTTGGTGATGTAAACACTCCTCTGATGTGTATCGGCCCCTCCAATCACCCTCAGGAGCGCAAAACGCTGTGGGCGGCCTGTGGCACCAGGGTGATCTCGCTCACAGTGGATTACAACATCTATAGCAGCATAGACACCAAACCCAAACAGCTCCTCCGGTAAGTACCCCTAACCTTCTGGAAACAAGCACAACTACACCTGTCAGTGTAACACAATGAGCATTAGGTTCAGTTTTTAGGTCTAGTCTAGTAAGAATTAGGATGGATAAATTGGATTTGCGTAAATGTGACATTAAAAACACACAGTGGTTTCTGGTCGCTTCACATGTCAGTTTAGCGGCCGCTTCCATGGATTTTTTTATTTTTTTTC
>CM038643.1:22920465-22970465 GCA_021554675.1 Leuciscus idus | reverse complement strand
TGAATGTCAGAATGGGAAAGAAAGGTGATTTAAGCAATTTTGAGCATGGCATGGTTGTTGGTGCCAGACGGGCCAGTCTGAGTATTTCACAATCTGCTCAGTTACTGGGATTTTCACGCACAACCATTTCTAGGGTTTACAAAGAATGGTGTGAAAAGGGAAAAACATCCAGTATGCAGCAGTCCTGTGGGCGAAAATGCCTTGTTGATGCTAGAGGTCAGAGGAGAATGGGCCGACTGATTCAAGCTGATAGAAGAGCAACTTTGACTGAAATAACCACTCGTTACAACCGAGGTATGCAGCAAAGAATTTGTGAAGCCACAACACGCACAACCTTGAGGCGGATGGGCTACAACAGCAGAAGACCCCACCGGGTACCACTCATCTCCACTACAAATAGGAAAAAGAGGCTACAATTTGCACGAGCTCACCAAAATTGGACAGTTGAAGACTGGAAAAATGTTGCCTGGTCTGATGAGTCTCGATTTCTGTTGAGACATTCAGATGGTAGAGTCAGAATTTGGCGTAAACAGAATGAGAACATGGATCCATCATGCCTTGTTACCACTGTGCAGGCTGGTGGTGGTGGTGGTGTAATGGTGTGGGGGATGTTTTCTTGGCACACTTTAGGCCCCTTAGTGCCAATTGGGCATCGTTTAAATGCCACGGCCTACCTGAGCATTGTTTCTGACCATGTCCATCCCTTTATGACCACCATGTACCCATCCTCTGATGGCTACTTCCAGCAGGATAATGCACCATGTCACAAAGCTCGAATCATTTCAAATTGGTTTCTTGAACATGACAATGAGTTCACTGTACTAAAATGGCCCCCACAGTCACCAGATCTCAACCCAATAGAGCATCTTTGGGATGTGGTGGAACGGGAGCTTCGTGCCCTGGATGTGCATCCCACAAATCTCCATCAACTGCAAGATGCTATCCTATCAATATGGGCCAACATTTCTAAAGAATGCTTTCAGCACCTTGTTGAATCAATGCCACGTAGAATTAAGGCAGTTCTGAAGGCGAAAGGGGGTCAAACACAGTATTAGTATGGTGTTCCTAATAATCCTTTAGGTGAGTGTATATATGTGTGTGTATATATATATATATATATATATATATATATATAATGTATATACAGTGGGTACGGAAAGTATTCAGACCCCCTTAAATTTTTCCCTCTTTGTTATATTGCAGCCATTTGCTAAAATCATTTAAGTTCTTTTTTTCCCTCATTATTGTACACACAGCACCCCATATTGACAAAAAAACACAGAATTGTTGACATTTTTGCACATTTATTCAAAAAGAAAAACTGAAATATCACATGGTCCTAAGTATTCAGACCCTTTGCTCAGTATTTAGTAGAAGCACCCTTTTGATCTAATACAGCCATGAGTCTTTTTGGGAAAGATGCAACAAGTTTTTCACACCTGGACTTGGGTATCCTCTGCCATTCCTCCTTGCAGATCCTCTCCAGTTCTGTCAGGTTGGATGGTAAATGTTGGTGGACAGCCATTTTCAGATTCTCAATTGGGTTTAAGTCAGGGCTCTGGCTGGGCCATTCAAGAACAGTCACGGAGTTGTTGTGAAGCCACTCCTTCGTTATTTTAGCTGTGTGCTTAGGGTCATTGTCTTGTTGGAAGGTGAACCTTCGGCCCAGTCTGAGGTCCAGAGCACTCTGGAGAAGGTTTATGTCCAGGATATCCCTGTACTTGGCCGCATTCATCTTTCCCTCGATTGCAACCAGTCGTCCTGTCCCTGCAGCTGAAAAACACCCCCACAGCATGATGCTGCCACCACCATGCTTCACTGTTGAGACTGTATTGGACAGGTGATGAGCAGTGCCTGGTTTTCTCCACACATACCGCTTAGAATTAAGGCCAAAAAGTTCTATCTTGGTCTCATCAGACCAGAGAATCTTATTTATCACCATCTTCAGGGATGTAGTGGAGGCTAAACGCACGTAAACGCCGTTTACGCACCTCCCAAAATTCGGAAATAGCGTTTGCCCACCTCCAAAATGCGTTTATCCACCTCTAAATTTCACGTTATTTGAGCGGACTTTGCTTTTCCAGTGCGTGATCGCCGATCGGTACATGATTCGAGCATTTGGGCCGTTAAGGACAGAGCAGAACGCGCAGCGCAAACACGGAGCAGAACATTGAGCAGAGAGCGCAGCGCGCAGACACACACACACACACGGAACAAGAGAACGGCGCACACACGTAGCAGAAAACACGCTCGTGAAGTTACTAGACAAGCTGCGCGAGAATGAAACTTGATCGCAGCCGCAACAGGAAATTATTAAAACGATGCAAAAAAAAGTTTTATTTTTATTTTTATTCATTACAGGCAGCTGATTTAATGTAGGGAGCATGTCAACACCCAACTGTACAAGAGATTCAGAGGGAATCAAGCCTGCACCAGGTTAAAGACTTTTCCCATTTACAGGGAAACACTGATCCACATTTTTCTGATAGACCAAACAACTAATCAATTAATTGAGGAAAAATTCAACAGATTAATCGACTATGAAAATAATCCCAAATCCCTAATCATTATGTAGGCTACAAGTGCGTTGCATTGGAAGCCCTGGATATAAGCCTCCCTCTCTATCTCTCTTAAATATTTTTGTTCTCTCTGTTTTGTCATTTAGTAGGCTAAACTTTATAGATTTCAACCATATTATTCCTTTTTGAGTCTCTTTAACAAGAACTTAGATTAATGTATGAATTGAATAGTGATTGTGTGACCTATGATGAGGGAACAACCAGTGATACCCTTGGTAGTAGCTACCATCAAATGATAGCCTATAGCAATGTCATCAGGATACACATACACCGGTAGGCAGTGGCCCACCTTACCGGGTGACCACGTCATGGTCCACCAGAATTTATAGTTTACCCACCTCTTTTTTTACCACTACACCACTGACCATCTTGGAGTCCTTCAGGTGTGCTTTCATGTGTCTTGCACTGAGGAGAGGCTTCCGTCGGGCCACTCTGCCATAAAGCCAGACTGGTGGATGGCTGCAGTGATGGTTGACTTACCACAACTTTCTCCCATCTCCTGACTGCATCTCTGGAGCTCAGCCACAGTGATCTTTGGGTTCTTCTTTACCTCTCTCACCAAGGCTCTTCTCCCCCGATAGCACAGTCTGGCCGGACGGCCAGCTCTAGGAAGGGTTCTGGTCGTCCCAAACGTCTTCCATTTAAGGATTATGGAGGCCACTGTGCTCTTAGGAACCTTAAGTGCAGCAGAAATTTTTTTTGTAACCTCGGCCAGATCTGTGCCTTGACACAATTCTGTCTCTGAGCTCTTCAGGCAGTTCCTTTGACCTCATGATTCTCATTTGCTCTGACATGCACTGTGAGCTGTAAGGTCTTATATAGACAGGTGTGTGGCTTTCCTAATCAAGTCCAATCAGTATAATCAAACACAGCTGGACTCAAATGAAGGTGTAGAACCATCTCAAGGATGATCAGAAGAAATGGACAGCACCTGAGTTAAATATATGAGTGTCACAGCAAAGGGTCTGAATACTTAGGACCATGTGATATTTCAGTTTTTCTTTTTTAATAAATGTGCAAAAATGTCAACAATTCTGTGTTTTTCTGTCAATATGGGGTGCTGTGTGTACAATAATGAGGAAAAAAAATGAACTTAAATGATTTTAGCAAATGGTTGCAATATAACAAAGTGAAAAATTTAAGGGGGTCTGAATACTTTCTGTACCCACTGTATATACATATGTATATGTGTATATATGTGTATATATATGTATATATGTGTGTATATATATGTGTGTGTGTGTGTGTGTGTATATATGTTAGACTTGTAGTCAAGACCGCCTAAACCAAGACACTACCAAGACCAGAGGGTATCAAGACCAAGTCGAGACCGGAGGGAAAAAAAACAGACTAGTGTTGAAGCTAAGCAATAACTTGTATGAATTCAAGAACAGCAGCATACTAGGGTTCAGCCGCAGTTTACATTCAATACATATTAGACGGTATTACTTCAACTACACAGGCAGAACAATACAGAGACAGACCATGTCATGTGTGAGACTGTGAGCTCACTGTAAATGTTTTTGCTCACTGTAAATGTTTTTGCAGACTGGGTGAGATCAACTATGTGTAGCAATTGCATGACGGCTGTTACTGCACTATTAGAGGATTGAGACTCCCTTAACTTTTGTGTACTGTTGAGGACTGACATGACTGGTACTGACTGGTTCATCTGACAAAACATCAAACACCTCCAACACCATCTTGCTCCTCCAACAACTGTCTAAAGAATGAGAAATATGTAACCTATTGAAATTATACTTAATGTGTAGATGAAATCGTAACATCAAATTAAAGATACACAATTATAAACTTGGATTAGGCCTAATGTTTAGTCAACACAACGGAGATATGCAGATGATATTTAAAAGACCATTTATTTAGTCTAACACCATCTTAAATACAATACTGTAATCCAGTGGTTCCCAAACCTGTCCTGAAGGCCCCCCAACACTGCACGTTTTCTTTGTCTCCTTAATCAAACACACCTGATTCAACTCATCAGCTCAATTAACCCATGTGATAATGAGCTGATGAGTTGAATCAGGTGTGTTTGAGTAGGGAGACAAAGAAAACGTGCAGTGTTGGGGGGCCTTCAGGACAGGTTTGGGAACCACTGCTGTAATCAAACAACACACACACACATACTGTTGGCGATGCGCTCAAAGTCATCTGTCAGTTGTGCAGTTACCCAAAATCTCCTGAATGAAGTTAAAACCCATCATGTCACTGATATGTGTTTTTTAATTCAAGTGATCAAAGTGCTCGTTGCGCTGCTGCGCGCTTCAATCCGTTACGGATACTCTGTTCGTTCTGGTGAAATCACAAAACATAATGCACACAAACGTGTCCCTGCTTGATATACAACCACTGATGAACATAATCGGTTTTGATGAGAAAAAAAAAACTATACGAGAAAAAAAAAAACTATACGAGTGCGGATTAGAACCCAGAACCTCTGACATGGTTGGTGAAAGTTCTACCACTGGACCATTAAGATATACATTGTTCAAATAGGCGAAACGAGTCACACGAAAATTCTCAGCACTGACAACATATATTAGGATACATCTCATTAAACGACAACTTAAACCCCATGTAGCCTACTATTTAAATCGATTGCTGGACATCGTAATGTTATTGTACATATATCTGATATTGATATTGCCCCTGTTGTTGCAATGTTGCATTATCGAACGTTGTGTCGTCGTGGATATTGTAGTATTGTATTGCTAAATCCCCCGACCACTATGTCGGTCTGAGACAGCGAGACCTAGACAAGACCGAGAGGGCCGAGACCAAGACAAGACCAAAGACCGTCAAGGCCGTGACAAGACCGAGACCACGTAAAAGTGGTCTCGAGACATACATCACTAATATATGTATATATATACGTATATATGTGTGTATGTATGTATGTATGTATGTATATATATATATATATATATATATATATATGTATGTATATGTATGTGTGTGTGTATATATATATATATACACACACACACACACACACACACATATATACATACATATATACATACATATATACATACATACATACATACACACATATATACATACACACACACACACACGGTTAATGCAATGCCTATTTTTTTTCAAGTAGTGCAATTCAACAGGCTTTTTATTTCAAAAACAGTTGACATTATTTTACATTACATTTTTACATATATATAAAAGAATGCCCCTGGAAATGAATTTCAGGAGGCAAATATTGGAAAATAGTTAATAAATTTGTTTTAATAAATACTAATATAATATTTTTTTTAAAACAAGTTTGTATGGAAATGGTATATAGAACTAAAGAAACTACTCAACTAAAAAAGAGAAACTACTTTCCAAACAAAAACAACAATCCGAACAAATCCGAATAAAAAAATGTTTGAAATAAATGCTATACAAAAGTTTTAGTTTTATTCTGCTAATTTTATTCTGTTTTGACCACACAGTGACATTTTTACTTTGCATGTCTCCCTTACACAAAATATACTATATAAATAGAGACAAAAAAAAGTGCTAATATGCATTGTGCAACAATCAAGGTATCAGTCAGTGAAGATAATGGAAAGTTGGTGTTTCATGTGTTTAGGAATCTATTGGCTTGTTTTTTTGTCCTTGATTTCACACTCCTGTACCATCTCCCAGACGGCAGCATGTTAAATATCAGTAAATATGTATTATCACAATTACAGTATCAAGGGAAATAATTGGCAATTATTATGACCGCCGCTAGCGTAGCTAGCCGGTCATATAGGGATTGTCAAAGTTTTTTTTTTTTTTTTTTTCGTCACCTTACTGAATTTTTCGTCAACGATACCAGGGACACCGAAGCACCGGGGAACATGAAATTTGGTGGGCATGTAGCCCCACTAGACTTCTAAGGAAAAATTTCGTTTGGTCCCCGGGGGCCACTCCCCCCCCGCGCTGGGCCCCCCCAAACCCAAAAAAATGCAGTTTTTCCTAAATAACTACCTGAACCGTGGCACCGAGGATGAAGAAATTTTTATGGTATGTTGGTCTACTAGACTTTTACGGAAAAATTTCGTTTGGTCCGCGGGGGCCACTTCCCCCCCCGCGCTGGGGCCCCCGTAAATTTTTCGTCAACGATACCAGGGACACCGAAACACCGGGGAACATGAAATTTGGTGGGCATGTAGCCCCACTAGACTTCTAAGGAAAAATTTCGTTTGGTCCCCGGGGGCCACTCCACCCCCGCGCTGGGCCCCCCCAAACCCAAAAAAATGCAGTTTTTCCTAAATAACTACCTGAACCGTGGCACCGAGGATGAAGAAATTTTTGTGGTATGTTGGTCTACTAGACTTTTACGGAAAAATTTCATTTGGTCCCCGGGGGCCACTTCCCCCCCCCCGCGCTGGGGCCCCCGTAAATTTTTCGTCAACCATACCAGGGACACCGAAACACCGGGGAACATGAAATTTGGTGGGCATGTAGCCCCACTAGACTTCTAAGGAAAAATTTCGTTTGGTCCCCGGGGGCCACTCCCCCCCCGCGCTGGGCCCCCCCAAACCCAAAAAAATGCCGTTTTTCCTAAATAACTACCTGAACCGTGGCACCGAGGATGAAGACATTTTTATGGTATGTTGGTCTACTAGACTTTTACGGAAAAATTTCGTTTGGTCCCCGGGGCCACTTCCCCCCCCGCGCTGGGGCCCCCGTAAATTTTTCGTCAACGATACCAGGGACACCGAAGCACCGGGGAACATGAAATTTGGTGGGCATGTAGCCCCACTAGACTTCTACGGAAAAATTTCGTTTGGTCCCCGGGGGCCACTCCCCCCCCGCGCTGGGCCCCCCCAAACCCAAAAAAATGCAGTTTTTCCTAAATAACTACCTGAACCGTGGCACTGAGGATGAAGAAATTTTTATGGCACATCAACCTAGCCCATAATCACTCATTTGTGATTTGCGCCCCTCCCATAAAAAATGAAAATGCAATATTATTCTGCTTTAATCGCCCCTATCTTCAGTGGAGATGTTCAGAACTGCACCATATTTCATGTGTATGATTAACTTGACAACCTCTGGGGGTATCCTCTGCTAAGTTTTGTAGAATTTCATCCATGGGGGGGTATAAAATAAATTCATTTATGTGCACATTTAGTGACTGTACACTCATCGGCCTGTAGATGGTGCTGTTGAGCGAAGGGTTGCTGGTTTAGGATGATACTGTCACACACACACACACATGCAGGAATACAAACAAACGCAAGCATGCACACACACTGACATCCACACGCACAGACACACACCCATACACACACATACAAATCCACATGCACAGACACACACACACACAAACACACACGCGCACACATGTACGCACACATACATACACGCACAGACACACACACACACACACAGACACACACATACACAAATACACACACATACACACACACACACACACACACACACACAGACAGACATGCACATACTATTACTTTTTTTAGGTATATACATAAACACGCAATACAGCCAAATTACTCCACGTCATTTATTTTTGTGGAAAGCCAGTGCAGGCCTGAGCGGCGGTCATATTTTGTACCGCGATGCGGTACATCTAGTTACTTTTGTCATAATCGTGCAGCTCTAGGTTCTAGCATTCATCTTTAGTGGTTGTGGTCACAATCTGCTATTGTTGAGTGGTAAACAGCTGAATATTATTATTTTGTGTATTTGTGTTCTTTTGTCTTTCAAAAGTCTTTTGTCTTTCTTCTGTCTTTCAAGAAAGACAGTTGTACGAGCTCAGAACGACTAAGGGGTGATTAAAGGATGACGGATTTATTTTAATGTTAGGCTGAACTGTTCCTCTAACCAGCACTGATGTGATGTTTGTTGCAGGTCAGTCTCTGAGAGTGCGTATTAGTCTCTCTCAGCTGTACGGCAGCAGTGTGGCCGCTAGTCTGATCTGTCAAGCTGTGTGCCAGACTGCCATGACCCGAACTCTCCTCTGCAGAGATCTGCTTATCCTGCTGCAGCTCTACCTGCGGATTGGAGACAATGTGAGTACACACTTAGCATGTATCGTTGGCGCACTGAAGCGTTTTTTTAAATTTAGTTCAAAGTTACTATCAGATTTAATGTTATACTTTGACAAACTATACATCATTAAAAAGATATAAGACTCAAGTTTCAGTATTTGACCACTATTGTATTCTGAGAAAGTTATAGTGACAGTTATGTCTTAATTTGTGTCAGGAGTTATGAAATGAAAAAATGCGTAGATACCTTTAATATGAATTATGAGCGTCAGCTGGTCCATTCAGAAAAAAAACTCTGTGCTGTCGTCATGACAGTGCTTCACAAAACAACGTTCCTCAGAGCTTTTAGCTCAAAAATGTGCAGACTTGGAGAAATATTGATATATTCTCATAGATTCACATCATATTTCTATAGACAGGAATAATATTTATTGAATTTATACCCAAATGCGTCGATGTAATCATTATGAGCGCTTCTTACTGAGATGTGCTGTGTTTTCAATTCATACCAATAGCCTGAGGGCGCTATATGCACAATAATACTCCATATATGGAACATGAAGAAGAGCCATAATCATGTGACATTCCAGGACGTCACTAATAGCAGCTACACACAAAGCTAACAGATATCGCTGTAATATGCAGATATAGACGGTTTGAAGACAATAAACATGATTGCAATGATATTTGATTTGCCTGTGTTCTTCAAGCAATGCCAGGTATTTTTATAATAATAGATTATATTTATAATGTAATGCTAATCGATATAGACTTTATCATCGTGCATAATACTATAAATAATATATTTTCTGTCTGATTTTTTTTTTATCTGAAGCCAAATTAGATCACAGAAGATTATTTAAAACACTCGACTTGTGTTATAAAGTAAGTTTGGAGCACAAACATGGTTTTAATCTCATAAATGGTAGGGATGTCCCGATCCGATCCACGGCATCGGTATCGTGCCGATACTGGCCCAAAACGCTAGATCGGATATCGGAGGGGAGAAAAAAAATTATCCGATACGATACCTATTAGGGGTGGAACGGTACATGTATTCGTACTGAACGTACGTTCGGTGCATGGATTTACACAGAAAATACACGGTATAAAAATAAATAAAACTCGCGTGCACATTATTTAATGTAATACGGAACTAACGTTACTGTTAGATACGCGCATAGACATATGCGGGTTCTTTAGGGACGGACACCTAATCTGTAGCCCCGCCTTAGCTCTGAACGCGCGTCACTTCAAATGCTCGCTTTATCATTATACGCGCGCGGCGCGTCCTATTCGCTTTGGACGCGCGAATGGATTCAAACTGTTCAATCATCGAACTAGACGCGAATTTGACGCTCTATTCGCGTTTGGTGTGAATGCAGCAAAATGAACAGGCTGCGATGTCAAGATTGCAATGCTGGAATGTGTGTGTGTGTCAGAGAGAGAGAGGCACGGGCGCGATCGAAAAACATACTCCGTCATTTCTGTCATTTTACACAACATTGTGCTTTTGTCAAACTGTAAACTCTTGTCAAACTGTAACTGTCACCCAACCAAAATCACACACACACACACGCTGTTTAAAAGCAAAAATGATCTCATCTTTTGGACATTCATCATATTGCATTGGTTTTCATTTATTGTCCTAAAACAGACTAACCTGTTTATTTTTAATTTACACATTCTACATTGATTAAAAAAGAAAATCAAATGTGTTTTTAAAAGTAGTAGTATTTTATACAGAAATAAATTATTTATAATTCAAATGAGAATAAAGTTAACCCTCTGAGGTCTGAGCTGTTTTCTGGGCCCTGGAGGTGTTCTGACATGCTCTGACATTTGTGTTTTTTTCTGTTACTTGTGACATTTTCATGGCTAAAGTCTGATTACACTGTATTCAGCACAAACTCTGCTACAATAATATATCAGCAGCATGTATGTAAAAGTTTGTAATTTTGAGATAATGACATTTATGCGTGGTTTGTGAAAATACAAAAAAAAATTCTCACTGAAATAAGGCCATGAAACCCATACTGATTATTTCTTCACAAGACTTTTGAAAATTGTATGACGTAGCCTAGAATATTTGCTCCAAAACTATGTGAAAATCACCCTGACTGCTCATTCAGATAAGACAATATATTGATTTTAAATTTCTAAGACGTGTTTTGTGTGAAAAAGCCTTATGCGAAAAGGCGTGATCATCTCATGAATATGTAAGCCTTCAACACCTGAGAAAGACAAAGACACTCCCCTAACTGCCCTATTAGGAGCGATCAGGCCCTGTCATTCAGAGCAACCTTGCACAAAGAATGAGGAGATTTAAAAAAGAATGGCTTTTAGATTGTTTGGATTTATTTACAACACAACATAATCCAAAAATACACAACAAATGACAAAAGAGCACATTGAAAACAATGATCCAAAGACAGAGACCTTTGTGCCATTCCTAAAAACATTGTACATACCTTTCATTTCCAAGGTGTTTGATTTTCACTTTACCATGTTCATATACAGAGACTCATGTGAATGTTGAAGTCAGCAGGACTCAGTTGCATCTGGTCCCTGAAAGAAAAAGGAAAAAAAAGAAAAAACTGTGAACATACTGATATCAAGAGAAACTATAGGGCTGCACGATTTTGGGAATAGATTTTAGATTTTTCTGGTTAAAATGTATTTTTAAAATTCACAGAATACACACACACACACATGTTTCCAACAATATATAATGAACACCAGGTTTGTTGTGCCTTGTAGGCATAGGCTACGCAGTGCTGCATAAAATAATAATAACAATAAATTAAATCTTCCAAAAGATTTCAAGAACAACTATGCTAGAGAAAAATATATTGATTATCATATGTTACTTCAAATGTTTCTATTCGTTATGATGATATGAAATGAGATAATAGTAAAAACATAAAGCCTAATGTTTGGTGCATTTTTCCTATCAAACGCAATCGCGCTCCAAAATATGATACATTCAAACGCACAGCGCGCTCCAAAATATGATACATTCAAACGCACAGCGCGCTCCAAAATATTAAACATTATGGTTATACATATCTATGTTTGAGCAGATATCCACAAACAGTATTTAACATTTTTATGTGGCTAATTGAGCAAAGTGTTTCCATATATTTTATTATTAGTAGTATTAGTTCAAGAATAAAAGAAAAATATCGGATTGATATCGGTATCGGCAAATAGCCAAAGCTGCGACATCGGTATCGTATCGGAAGTGAAAAAGTGGTATCGGGACATCCCTAATAAATGGTCGTGTATTGATGGTGTGCTAAGCTAACATGCTAGCTAGCCCAGGTGCACCTGCCACCTAGAAGTTATTCTTTTATGATTTTTTTTTCTAAATGGGTATGCTTACTGAAATGTTTTAGTGCATTTGATACAGTTTTAAGTGAGAACTTTGATAAAATAAATTAGGGATTGAAACCCTATGAATAGCCTTTGAATAGTTAGTAACTATAATGCAGACAAAAGATATGCATATTTAGAGCCATAACCAGGCTGGAGAGGTGTGAATGTGTGCATGGGGAGACTGAGACTGAATGGGGCTCGTTTGCACCACAAAACAATAGAGACAATAGACTGAATAGATGACTTAGATGATGACTAAACATCAGTAGCATTTTTAGAGTCTAATCAAAATAAAGTAATTTGACATGATCTTGAAAAACATTTAACTAAATACAGAGTTTTAGACTTATCATTTTCAGATTTTAAATATAACATGGTCACACATGTGGCTTTAGCTGCAGTGCATTTCTAGATTGCTACAGTGCCAACTTCAATTTTATTTTCATGAAGATGTTTCATAAAAATACATTTCTAATAACTTTACAAAACTTTGAAGCTATTTAAAAAAAAAATGTTTCATTATGACAATAATTAATTCTACATTTACAATAAACTACCAGGTGTCGGCTTTCAAATGAGATCATACTTGTGCTTTTAGTGCAAAGGGTTCATGAACTGTATCTGTTTCAGTTTGGTTATGCCATTTCTGGGGATTTTTCAAAAGTGGGGTTGCAGCTTAACAGGTTAAAATACATTCAATCGACGTCTCCGAACGTCTACAGTCAATGTTTAGTCTGGGTCTCGTCTACAATCGACGTCCCCTAACGTCTACAGTCAACGTTTAGTCTATCTGGGTCTCGTCTACAATCGACGTCTCCGAACGTCTACAGTCGACGTTTAGTAGATCTGGGTCTCGTCTACAATCGACGTCCCCTAACGTCTACAGTCAACGCTTAGTCTGTCTGGGTCTCGTCTACAATCGACGTCCCCTAACGTCTACAGTCAACGTTTAGTCTATCTGGGTCTCGTCTACAATCGACGTCTCCGAACGTCTACAGTCGACGTTTAGTAGATCTGGGTCTAGTCTACAATCAACGTCCCCTAACGTCTACAGTCAACATTTAGTCTGTCTGGGTCTCGTCTACAATCGACGTCCCCTAACGTCTACAGTCAACGTTTAGTAGATCTGGGTCTCGTCTACAATCAACGTCCCCTAACGTCTACAGTCAACGTTTAGTAGATCTGGGTCTCGTCTACAAACGACGTCCCCTAACGTCTACAGTCAATGTTTAGTCTATCTGGGTCTCGTCTACAATCGATGTCCCCTATCTCTCACTCTCACCTTCCCCTAACTAACTTATTCCTCTAACTAACTTGCTCCCCTATCTAACTTGCTGCACAGCAATAATAACCAGACAGACTTCAGCAAATGCTCTAATCACGGCCGGGAGAGTTTCCCGAGCAGTTCTCAGAGAATCTCCCCCAAGAAGAAGCACGGCTGGAGGATCTCAGACAAATTTCACAGAGAATCCCACCAGTAAACACACATACCGTAAATCCTCTAATATAGGCCCGGGCCTTTATTTTACTCAAGCGCATTGCAGCCCAGGCCTTTATTGGAAGGAGGCCAGAATTAGAGACAGGCCTTTATTTCTATTTGAGCAAAACGGACTACCAGTAGAATGAATAAAAACAAGATTTTGTGTCTATTTGAACCTATAAAATACTAGGTTCATTTATTGAAAACGTACAGTTACCATATAACATTATGGTATGCATACAGAACATTAACAACAAATAACGGTAATTCAGGCTAAATTCCAGTGTAGAAATATGGTAACAAAAACGTAGCAAACATACCGGTAGTGCATTGTAAACACTTAACCATACACGGTGATAATTAGGCTATAACTAATCTATAATTAGAATCTATAATTAGATTCATAACAAAAGGAAACTTACTGGTTTAGACACCTTACCGCTCCAAAGTTTAACCATCCTCAGATTGTTCAATTATAGTCCTAATCCTCTGTTGTTGTGTGTCCTGTCTTGTTTGGTTTGAAGTAAAAAAAAAAAAAAACTCCTCCAATTCTGTTTAATCCTCCTCCTCCTCAGTTTCCTCCTCTCCCTGTAATCTCCTCATCACTCGCGCCAGCCTCTACAACAAGTTCATTATTGTACAGTTCCTCTTCGTCGTCCTCATGTTCCGCTGCGCGTCTGTTCTCTTCCTCGCGCAGGCGGGCAGCAGTCAGGGCCTCTCGTCCAGCAGCGCAGGGCTGTAAAGAACGATACATTAATATAGTTAGTCACAGTGGACAGGCTCACTCACGAATGGAATTCATCTAATGGTAGAGAGAGAGAGCGAGACTGATAGTGATAGACGTGAGTGCTAATTTCAACATACCTGTTCCTCTTGGAAGCACAGTATGAGGTCGTCCTCACTCCCGTCGGGTTTCACAGACTGCCCATACCTGTTCCTCTCGGAAGCACAGTATGAGGTCGTCCTCACTCCCGTCGGGTTTCACAGACTGCCCACACACTTTAAAGGACTTGATGATCAGGTCCTTGTCCAGCTTGTCCCAAGCAGCGAGAACCCAGTCCACAAGCAGATGGTGCTTTTAGGTTCCCTCCACTTGTGTATTGCTTGTCTGCGTCCCCAGCCATCCACTCATCATCAGAAGCATGTAGGCTCGCTTTGAAGGGCTGGTTCCACATGACATCGGGGGCTTGGACATACTTAGTGCAGCCTCCTGGGATCACCGCGGTTGTGATGTTGTAGTACCTCAATTCCTGTTTGGTAGAGGTGCTGATGTGACAGCGGTAGGCGGCCCACACCAGGAGGCGCGGGCGAAAACTGAATTTGCCTACCACTGATCTGAGCCATGCTGTGGTCAAGTCGTCATTCATCCAGCCGTTGGCAGATGTGGCGATGACTGCTCTTGAGATCTCTTGCTGCATTGCCTTTACTTCACGTATGGCCCCCCGGAAGACGACAAAAGGCTTGAGTTTAGTGCCATCAGCCTTGGCAGCAAGGACAACAGTGAGATGGCTTTTCTCGTGGCCTGTTGTTTTGAGCGCAACACTCTTCGTCCCTCTTACGTCCCTCTTACTGGGAGACACCATATCAAACCAAACGGCTGTCTCATCCATTGCAATTATGTCCTTCTCTGAAATTAATTTCGAGACGACACTTGCTCACGTAGTCGACGAATGAGACAAGTTTCTCTGTGAGGAGATCTGGGTCCTTCTGAGCCATTGTGGTGCGACGTCGCAATGCGAAGCCATTTCGGTTTAAAAACTTTTGTAGCCAACCTCTGCTAGCCAGAAATCGCGCACCTCTATCACTCACTGTAGGGTAGATTTCCAGAGCCTTGTTTCGGATCATTTTCCTCGACACTCGGTTATGATTGTCCCTCATTGAATGGATCCACTCAGAGAGTTTTGTGTCCAACTCCTCGCTAACCTTTTTTCTCCCTCCTCCTGGCAGTCTTGCTCTCTTTTTGTTTGCTGCGGCTAGATCCATTTTCTGCTTTTTCCAGTATCTTATTCTTTTCGGGTCAATGTTAAAATGTTTAGCAGCTTGCTCCCCAGAGTGCTCTGCAGCATATTCCAGCACGTTGTCTTTGAACTTGATGTCAAATTTTCGTCTCCTCTTTGGCTCCGCAGCTGCCATGGTAAACAACGGTGACTGAAGTCTCATGTGCGAGTCAAAAGCAAAGTGATTGACATGACCAGGCTACCGTAGCTATGGCTTGGATTTGTGAGCAAACATTGCCCCCCTGTGGTATTTGCATGTATGACAAGCATAATGTTGTGGTCTGCCCAGAAAAACGTTGGTTCTAATAATAGCCCCGGCCAATGTTAGAGACTCGGCCGCTAATGGAATACAGGCCAATATTAGAGGATTTACGGTACAACAGTTTTTCTAGAAAAGGAGCATGGTGAAAATGGCATGATGCATTACATAATTTCCTACAATTATTGCTACATTACATTACTACATTACTACTATAATTATTACAATTTGATTGGTTCTATTGGTAAAGACAAGCCCCCACCTTTTTACCCTCTGTTACTGGCATAAGCAAAAATATAATTGTAAAAGGTTAAGAGCTCAGTTGATTACTCAGTATATCATGACATAATACAGACAGTATTTTTTTGATTTTGTCATGGTCAACACTTGAGAATTTTCCATAACACAAATAGACAAAGAACAGAACGTCTTAGTACATTGTGTTAGGATGTTAGAGCTAAAAGGGGAAGTAAGTTTTATATGTTAGAATTGTTAGAATCATGGTTAGTTTAAAAGATAGTTTACTATCTTATCTATTAAAAATCCATCACAGTGGACATCAAAACATGCAAACTCAGAGCGAGGGTTTAAACTTTTATTTTGAAATTGCAATGAACAAATAATCATTCCGAAACAGCATATTTAATTGAATTGCAGCCTTTGCGATTTCACAATAACACTATGAAATAGTTTTAATGTATTGTGCAGCGGCTACAGCCTTAGAAAACAGTCTAATAATGCAGACCATTGATTCTTGTCTGTGGAATGCGCCACTTCTAGTATTTTGCTGGTTAACCTGTTAAGCTGCAACCCCACTTTTGAAAAATCCCCAGAAATGGCATAACCAAACTGAAACAGATACAGTTCATGAACCCTTGGTACTAAAAGCACAAGTATGATCCTTTTTGAAAGCTGACACCTGGCAGTTTATTGTAGGCTAAATGTAGAATGAATTATTGTCATAATGAAAAACATTTTTATAAATAGCTTCAAAGTTTTGTAAAGTTATTAGAAATTTATTTTTATGAAACATCTTCATGAAAATAAAATTGAAGTTGACATTGTATCAATCTAGAAATGCACTGCAGCTAAAGCCACATGTCTGACCATGTTATATTTAAAATCTGAAGAAGTCTAAAACTCTGTATTTAAATGTTTTTCAAGATCATGTCATATGACTTTATTTTGATTAGACTCTAAAATGCAACTGATGTTTAGTCATCATCTTCTAAGCATCCAGCATTGAGTCTATTGTCTCTATTGTTTTGTGGTGCAAACAAGCCCCATTCAGTCTCAGTCTCCCCTGCACACATTCACACCTCTCCAGCCTGGTTATGGCTCTAAATATGCATTTCTTTTGTCTGCATTATAATTACTAACGACTGGCTATTCACACTGATTTCTTTTATCAAAGTTTTCACTTCACATTTGAAACTGTATCAAATGCCCTTCTTGAATAAAGAAACATTTCAGTAAGCATTCCTATTTAGAAAAAAATCATAAAAGAATAACTGCTAGGTGGCAGATGCACCTAGGGCTAGCTAGCATGTTAGCCTAGCACACCGTCAATACACGACAATTTATGAGATTAAAACCATGTTTGTGCTGCAAACTTACTTTATAACGCAAGTCGAGTGTTTTAAATAATCTTCTGTGATCTAATTTGGCTTCAGATAGAAAAATCAGACAGAAAATATATTATTTTATAGTATTCTGCACAATGATAAAGTCTATATCAATTAGCATTACATTATAAATATAATCTATTATTATGAAAATACCTGACATGGCTCGAAGAACACAGGTAAATCAAATATCATTGCAATCATGTTTGTCTTCAAACCGTCTTTATCTGCATGTTACAGCGATCTCTGTTAGCTTTGTATGTGTCAGGGACTTCCTGGAATGTCACATGATTATGGCTCTTCTTCATGTCTTCCATATATGGACTATACTGTGCACATAGGGCGCCCTCAGGCTGCTGGTATGGATTGAAAACACAGTACATCAGAGTTTCCAGCGCTCATAATTATTACATCGACGCATTTGGGTATAAATTCAATAAATATTATTCATGTCTATAGAATCTGATGTAAACCTATGAGAATCTATCAATATTTCTCCAAATCTGCACATTTTTGAGCTAAAAGCCCTGAGGGACGTTGTTTTGTCAAGCGCTGTCATGACGACAGCACAGGGGTTTTTTTCTGAATGGGAGCGGCTGACGCTCATAATTCATATTAAAGGTATCGACTCATTTTTTCATTTCATAACTCCTCCTGACACAAATTAAGACATAACTGTCACTATAAGTTTCTCAGAATACAATAGTGGTCAAATACTAAAAATCTTTTTAATGATGTATAGTTTGTCAAGGTATAACATTAAATCTGATAGTAACTTTGAACTATTTAAAAAAAAAAACGTTTCAGTGCGCCAGCGCTCTGGCAAAGGTTAAGCAACATGGGTAAATTGCAATTCATTTTTTTTATTTTTTTTATTGAGCACTCAAATTAAATCGAGGAATCGTGACAGCCCTATCTTGTACCAAATGTCACTAAAGTTCTACTTTCTGAGTATGAGACAGAACAGCATAATGCAAGCAATGTAAAAGGTATTGCCACAAACTCAACTCCTTCATGCTGATATCGGGAGACCGCTTTCACCTCGACAAGAAATATCGTCATATTTTAACAATGCGAGATCTTGTGGCACGGATCTCGTCACACCCCTAATTATTACCTGTAATTCACTGTTAATAATGTACAATACTGTGATGTTATATTTTCAGGAGTGTAAAATTTACTAAAATAAATGTGACATGATGAAATACTGACTAAATGTAAAGTGTTTTTTTTTTTTTTTTGCAAGACTAAAAAAAACAACTGTAAAACACTGGAACTGGATTGAGAATGTAACAGTGCTGTTTATATGTATTTCTGCCCTTGTTGATTGTTAACTTAAAAATCTGGTGTTCACTGATCTTTTCCCCTAACAATTTTTTTTTTTCTAATTTAGTTTTTCAGTACTCTTTGCCTATTGTTTGTGTGTGCAGGTGTTTCTTGCGGGTGGTAATCAGTTACTGCAGCTGCAGCAAGACTTGATTCCTCGATGCTCTAATCTGCTTTGCACGTATCATCTGCTCAAACAGATGAGCCTGACGCTTTCCTCATCCGTCCCACTGGACATACTGTGAGTCCACATGGCCCATTCCAGAAAAATAAGATCCAAATATTTATATAAGCTATGATTCATATTGCAAATGTGTGTAAATGGCTGCCTAATTACACACAATAACCTAATTGCTGAAAAGGGTATAATTTTTTTCAGTGAAAACGAAGACTTTAAATGCTACCCTCCACTCAGACAGTTTTGTTTTGGATTTTTTTGCTGACATTTTTGCATACATACATATACATATACACATATATATACATATACACATATATACACATTAGAAATGCTCCGATCCGCCTTTTTTGCCTCCGAGACCTAGGATTCAGTATTGGCCGTTACAGAGTACCGATTCGATACTAAAATAATAATTTTAAAACTGCTGAATTACCTAATAAACTCTTGCATTGTGGAAGAGACTGGGATCATTCTTTTGTTTAAGGCATCAGGCTTGACTTAAACATTACTTTCCTAACTTTGTAAAACAAAAATAACAAACACACAAATGTAGTGAATTATTTATTAAATAATTGTGTACCAGTGCAACAACTGTAAATAAACCAAGTGCATTATCATGCATTATCTGTTTTTCTTTAGAAATGCTGATCTTCAGCATCTGTCTGTTCTGGAGCTGTCTGACTCAACGACTCCTACTTCCAACAGATCAGGTAAAATTAATCGCCACAATATAGAAACACAGGTTATGACTGATGATGAGAAGGCTGACTGATCCTCGCTGTTTTTTTTCTCTCTTTAGTGTTGAATCCTCAAACTGTTGTGGAGTTGTTCTACCAGAATGTGGCCCGTAAAGCCATCATGTCTCAGATCTTCTCCCAGCAGGATGTGGAGGGCAACCAGAACATGTTGCCCTGGCCACAGATGATCTCCAGTGTCCTGACACTACTCTGTCAGTTTCTGTATCCTCTTGATGTGTAGTATGTTGGACGCTAGTGTTGAGACCAACAATTCAGTAGTCTGTACTTGGGGTGGGCGAAATGACCAAAATCTTAATATCACGATGAGAGTAATTTTGTTTCACAATAATGATATATGATATTTGACACAAGTATATATATTTAACTGTTCAAGCCCAATTAGGCGGGAAAAAGCACTCCATTCAGTTCGCACGTGCTCTGGGCAGCAGTATGTGTTTTCTTCATGTCGCACGTCTCTCAGAAAGCATTGAGTACTCTCTCAGAGAGCGCGCACATGTCAAGTCACATTTATTTATATAGTGCTTTTTACGATACAGATTGTTTCAAAGCAGCTTTACAGAGATAACAGGAAAATAATGCAAAAAAGTTTGTTTCCAGAAGAAAACAGTGTCACAGTCCACCTTAAGTTAAGTGATGTTTCATTTTGTTGTAAAAAGTTATTAATTTAGTTCATTTATATATATATATATATATATATATATATATATATATATATATATATATATATACACTCACCTAAAGGATTATTAGGAACACCATACTAATACTGTGTTTGACCCCCTTTCGCCTTCAGAACTGCCTTAATTCTACATGGCATTGATTCAACAAGGTGCTGAAAGCATTCTTTAGAAATGTTGGCCTATATTGATAGGATAGCATCTTGCAGTTGATGGAGATTTGTGGGATGCACATCCAGGGCACGAAGCTCCCGTTCCACCACATCCCAAAGATGCTCTATTGGGTTGAGATCTGGTGACTGTGGGGGCCATTTTAGTACAGTGAACTCATTGTCATGTTCAAGAAACCAATTTGAAATGATTCGAGCTTTGTGACAATGGTGCATTATCCTGCTGGAGATGGTGGTCATAAAGGGATGGACATGGTCAGAAACAATGCTCAGGTAGGCTGTGGCATTTAAACGATGCCCAATTGGCACTAAGGGGCCTAAAGTGTGCCAAGAAAACATCCCCCACACCATTACACCACCACCAGCCTGCACAGTGGTAACAAGGCATGATGGATCCTTGTTCTCATTCTGTTTACGCCAAATTCTGACTCTACCATCTGAATGTCTCAACAGAAATCGAGACTCATCAAACCAGGCAACATTTTTCCAGTCTTCAACTGTCCAATTTTGGTGAGCTCGTGCAAATTGTAGCCTCTTTTTCCTATTTGTAGTGGAGATGAGTGGTACCCGGTGGGGTCTTCTGCTGTTGTAGCCCATCCGCCTCAAGGTTGTGCGTGTTGTGGCTTCACAAATGCTTTGCTGCATACCTCGGTTGTAACGAGTGGTTATTTCAGTCAAAGTTGCTCTTCTATCAGCTTGAATCAGTCGGCCCATTCTCCTCTGACCTCTAGCATCAACAAGGCATTTTCGCCCACAGGACTGCCGCATACTGGATGTTTTTCCCTTTTCACACCATTCTTTGTAAACCCTAGAAATGGTTGTGCGTGAAAATCCCAGTTTTCACGAGCAGATTGTGAAATACTCAGACCGGCCCGTCTGGCACCAACAACCATGCCACGCTCAAAATTGCTTAAATCACCTTTCTTTCCCATTCTGACATTCAGTTTGGAGTTCAGGAGATTCTTGACCAGGACCACACCCCTAAATGCATTGAAGCAACTGCCATGTGATTGGTTGATTAGATAATTGCATTAATGAGAAATTGAACAGGTGTTCCTAATAATCCTTTAGGTGTGTGTGTGTGTGTGTGTGTGTGTGTGTATATATATATATATATATATATATATATATATATATATATATATATATATAGCCGTATATGGCCGCTCTGGAGAAAACAGTGATGTCATCGTCCAGTTCAGTTCTCATAATGGTGTCAATGCAGGCAGATCAATAATATTGTTGAATATAAAATTGAATGTCCCCAAGTAAGCAAGCCAAAAGCCAATGGCAACAAAGAAGGGGAAAAAAGGCAACAGTGGCAAGGAACCAAAACTCCTTCAGGTAATGAATATACTGAAATGAGTTCTTTTGCTGTTAATTGCACTTCAACAGTTAAAAATCGCTTATTTTTAAACCTTAATGCTTAAAAACCGCATGCAAACAATACGTTTTCTTGACCATATAGCACAGAAACAGTGAGAGGAACTGCGATTGAGGCGATAGTCCAAAATATCTACAAGATACAAAACTTTTCATCTACTTCCAAAGTTGGTAACACTTTATAATAACTGCATGCTATTAATCATTAGCTAAGCATTAATAAACAGTTAATCATTTATAAAGCATTAATAGACATTAAGCAGTTTATAAATATAGCTAAAAATGCTTTATTCTTGATTTGTAAGCATATCTATAATGTTTAATAATTGTATTTTCATACTTTATTAATGATCAATTTATCATTTCTAAATAAAGTATTGCTTTATTTACAAACTAGTTATTTAAGAGTTGTCAGTGGTTCATAAGATCACTTAGAAAGTTTAATAAACTATTTAAATGTACATTCATACATCTTAAATATTTCTATATTCTGTATCATTGTTGTTTGTTTCCTTTTTCTGTTTATAAGGTAACTGAGCCTTTAAATCTCCTTTTGTAAAATCTTTACAAGGCATGAATAGTCCTCAATTTATATGAGCTCACAAAAATTAACTGACCACTACTAAATGCTTTAACTACCTGAATTAACCATGAATTACAATAGAAATACATGTTAACAAAGCATTTATTAACACACTAAGTAACTATTACTGTATGTCTGAATAAATTAATGTACATTTTAAATAGTTTGTAGATTATAGATATGCTTATAAATCAAGAATAAAGCATTTGTAGCTGTATTTATAAACTGCTTAATTAATGTCTATTAATGCTTTATGAATGATTAACTGTTTATTAATGCTTAACTAATTAATAACAGTGTGCAGTTATTATAAAGTTTTACCCAAATGGTAAATTTATACTTAATTCTTAATTTTTAATTTACTTTTTATCATTTGAATTTGTAAATGTCAAGTAATTTTCAACTAACTATTTTCAAATTCAAAACATAATTCAGAACATTCAATTAAAATGTTTTGTCTTGAAACTTCACATTCCCTTAAGATATAACTGTTTAGATAAATGTTGCGTCATACAAGGACAGTTTAACGCCGCCACATGCCCCAAGTTTCCTTCAGAACACACTCATGCTCACCTCTGCACGCGAGCGTTAAGCAATCGCATGTCAGTCAGTGGGTTGGGCGTATCGAATATTGATTCTCTTTTTATTATCAACATAGTACATCAGCACTTTTGATGTCACTACTGGACACTTGATATATTCAGCCAGTTCTTGTTTGTAAAGTATCTGGATGATGTTCGTTCACGAGTTCAGTATTTGCCTTGCATCATTGTACTAGCTGGCCCAGCAATCCCAGTTTCCTCTTTCCTGAATGCCTGATGGGAAACTGCCAATATGCACAACTGCAGGTGAGAAACCAGTATGAAATTATACATATCTAATTTCCCAGATTGCACATGGTCTTCATAAAAATGCAACAGTAAAGGGACTGTTGTTATGGAGTATAAATTAGCTGTTTCAGCCGAAAATTTCATTGCATAACTATTTTATGATTTGGGCCGAATTGGTTTTGAAGGGTCGAAATCAGTGACTGAAAACAGACGTTTAATATAGTGGTTCTCCGATGGAATGTTTTGACTGTGTTCGTCCATTTCATGCACACAACGTGAATAAGCTACAACAGTTAAATATGTAATTTGTGTGGACACTGGATTGACAATATTTATCGACATTTTTTTTTTGGTAATATGGTTTCTTAAATCTAAAATCGTTTAGTCTCTGTTTTCTGTTGATGCGCAGCATTAACAACCTAACTAAACATTTGTAGTGCGCCTGCCATTCAATAATTGCAAAAGGCTTTGTTCATTTTAATATGAAGCAAAGTCTCAACTTTTAAAATTCTGTCAATTTTATTAAATTCAAACGATAAATGTTGTTTTGGCGCTCTTTAATATGGTGTGACAGATCGCTGTGGCGCACACACTGGTACTTATAATAGTCTTTTACGATTGTTCCTTGTCAGACTGTACAAACATGATCCTTACTGGAAGCCATGTCACACTGTAAGAGACTGTACGGCAGTCAAGACGCGTTAAAAACAGACGCACTTTTACTTCTTTTACTTTGGCCCATCCAAGGATGCTAAGTAATGTAGTGATTGGTAAACACGTCACAGCTCATGTTGTGATTTTTGGACTATCATGATTAACTATCATCAGCTATATTATCTCTAATGTAAATTAGAAAATCATATACTGATAATCGTTAATAACAAATAATCTTTCATTTATTTGTTTGATGCATAATACGGTACTTCACCTTATTAGTTTGAGAAACAATCTTTCTGTAAGATAATATAACTCTTCCAAAGCCACACTCAACTTAATCACTTGTATTTTATGCATCTTAAGCACTTTATTCCTTTATCATTCATGGTATTCATTTATTAGTCGTGTTAGTTATGTTTCTTATCTTTTGTTAATAGCATTTATTTTATTACACTTGTCTCTTCCTTGTGCTGATAATACTGAAGAGGCTATAGTTAGCAATCTCTCCAATCTTTCAGATAAATCAGCTGACCAACTCCTCCCCAGTTTACATTCATTTTAAATGATTGAACAGTTGGGAGTGTTCCCACACTGCCAAGATAAAAGACCTTGACTGGTACCCCAAACTAAGAGAGGCGAGGAAGGTAGTAATCTGATGAAAATCACAAAGTCAGCCGTGACGTGAGTACCAATCACTACTAGGGTTGGGTATCGTTTGAATTAATGATTCCGATTCTACTTATTGATTCCTAATATCGATTCCAATAAGGTAAAAAAAAAAAAAAAATAGATACTGTATCATTCACATTTATTTTAAGTCTTATTGCAAAACATTTCATTTCATTCTGCAATGGTATTTTTAAACCACAGGCAAAAGTTCATTGTGTAACTGTTCTTTAGCCTGTTGATTTTTGTTCATGGTATTCAGCTACTGAATACCATGAACAAAAATCAACAGGCTAAAGAACAGTTACACAATGAACTTTTGCCTGTGGTTTAAAAATACCATTGCAGAAACAACTAGACTAATATTAATTTCAAGCATTATTAAAGACAAATAAAAAAATGTATCAATCGCAGCATATAAATACAACTGAACAAAGATGCGTTTGAAATAAACATTTTTCTTTTTCTTTTTTGTGGCAATTTTGGCAGGGCAAGTAAACATCTAAACCACTGGCCGACCGGGCCAGTAGAAAAAATCTTTAGCGTTGAGGTCTGTAACTTGCCACTAAACTATGCACAGACCATGTTTTCTCTAAAAGTGTCTCTGTTTTACTCTCTATCCATCACTCTACCGGTCAAACAAGTTCTGGTTGGTAAATTGGTAAAGTAAAATTATTCAAACTTTGTATTCAAACCTCAATTAGGGCACAAATGTGACTGTACTGATGGGGCTGTTTAGTGTTTATTCCCTGATAATTAATAGATGAACACAGCTTGATTTGGATGTTTAGCCTGCAAACAGAATATGGAATGCGGTTGCTCTACCAAAACATAGGAATTTATTATCTTTTTTAAAATGTTGTAACGCTTTCACTGTGGCTGCGTCCTGCCTCTCTACAGGAATATGTTCGATTAGTTGGGTCCTGGTGCCAGGTGAATGTGGGATCCTATCGTTTTGTTTTGGGTCAATGCTATCTGTCCAGTGGTGAGGGGCAAAAGGTAAGAAAATCCATGCATGACCAATGGGCCTCTGTAAGGAAATCTCTATATTTGGATTAAAAAATAATATAACTAATCTCTAGGTACCAAGCATAATTTGACAACACTATGATCATGGATTCGATTCCCAGGGAATGTATGAACTTTATAAATGTGTAGCTTGAAATTGTCTGCTATAACCTGGTACACCTGGTATAAATGTAAATGCAAGTAATTTCACTTAGTTGCCATATTCTTGACTCTCCAGGGTAGCTATTTTCCTGCTGTTTTACTGCAAGTACCATTTCTGTCAACCGGAATGGGGAAAGATCAAAACTTGTTGTAAAAATTAAGGGTGTACTCACACTAGGCACAGTTTAATTGCAGAAGATTATTACGGAGGCAGCTGAATTTGCAGCTTTACTCACAAACTACAATTTGTAAGCTTTGTGAGTAAGCTTACAAAGACCCGTTGTAAGCTTAAATATACTTGATTTAATAAAAATTAATTGAAAAATGTAGTATCCAAGTAGTAATAGATGATGTCTGCTGTCGTAATGATGACAGTTATGCCCTGTTCTGTGCTCTGGTTCGGTTAGCGATCACACTACATGTGTACCGCGCCTGAGCCCAACTGAACCATGCTCTGACTCACCTCTTCCAACCGGGCCAGGGACGGTTAAGCAAACCGTGATCACACTAGTCAAACGAACCAGACTTTGGGGATCAAACGTGCCCAGGCACGGTTCAGATCGCCTAGTGTGAGTACACCCCAAGTTTCAGTAACATTTTGAATCCGTAATGAAAGCAGATGCTTCTGAAGCTAGAATTGTTAAACAATTGTTAAAAGAGACAAATGGCTGTTTGCACTCTCTGGAATGCATGCAAGCGTAGGCGAACAGCCTTTTGGCTCTTTTACCAATTGTTTATTTTTTCCTCCAATTTACTCCAGACACTACACAAGGCAGAAACTGTCCACTCCACACATAAATACATGAATGGGAGGAAAAAATAACACTTTAAAGAGCCAGTGGCCTTTTTTATATAGGCATTCCAATGCTCAAAACATGGCAGATGTAGTAATGGAAGTTTGTCTTTGCAGTCCACAAAGTTGTTTCTAGATGCAAAAGAGGTGTTGTGAAATGATGCCTATTTGCAGATGTTGTTTGTCATGTGTGGATGTGTGTTTTGTGGTTTTAGGCATTGCAGTGTTTCCAGGAAGCAGCCACTGAGGTGGATAAAGAAGAGTTTTTAATGAAACTCACAGGTTCAGATGAGGAGACAGCCACGACCGCCCCACGATTACTTTATTACAACAAGGAAAGCGTCTGCTAGAAGCACAGAACAGGTTAAAATTATCATTCAGCATTTGAATGGGCATCTAATAATTCGAATTGTTTACTTGTTTAGGTTTTACGGTTATTGGAGGATATTTGTTTGCCTGAGCTTGTGATCAATTTGGCAACACTGGCCATATCTGAAGCTGCCAATGACGAGAGAAGCCAGGTAACAACTTTGTGTTTTGAATGATTCAAGTAATGTAAAATTAAATTGTGTATTCCTGTCTTATTGATTTTTATTTTTTTATTTTTTTTATTTGTTGTTGTTTTTTGTCTGATGGATTGTTTGGTTTGAACCTAAAATGCATAGCTACCTTTTCCCCCCTAGATCGTTATGTGGTTTCAAAAATGATAAAATTAGATTAGGGCTATCAAAAGGAACACATTCATTTTTTTTTTTTTAATGCATTAAAAATATTTAACGCAGCATTAGTTTTTTTCCTGGCATCCTTTGCCTAGTGTTTCATTATATGATCACACACTCATTCATTCAAATGCTTTTAAACCATTCATGTGCGATGGGACGCAGATGAGAGTGTGGAAAATTAATACATTTAAACACAGCCTTTGAAAATTGAAAAAAGCCTTTTTTCACAGCCTTTGAAAATGAACTACTTGAAGAACTTACCAGTCACAGTACTTAAAATGCACATTTTCCTTTTAGATTTATCTATTTTATCCTAAAATTTGTTAAAAGGTTAAATCATAAAAAAATATATAATGAATATGTCAGCTTCTCATACATAATGATATATATCAAACATCATTTTGAAAATTTCTATCTCCATTTAATATTAATAAGAATCTGACCTGTATTTTAGGCTGCTCTGTGGACTCGTATATTCAAGCATCATCTGGATCTTGGACACAACATTCAGGCGTATGAGGCCCTGACACAAAACCCTGATCCTAGCAGGTACTGTGCAATGACATCATTTTCTTATCCACAGTTCAATGTAAAATACTTGAGCTCTGTGTGTGTGTGTGTGTGTGTGTCTGCAGGCAGCTGGACTGTCTCCGACAGCTGGTGGTGGTCCTGTGCGAGCGTGCTCAACTCAGGGATCTTATCCAGTTCTCATTTGTTAATTTACATGATGAGGTAGGTCAGAATACTTACTCACACATGTGCCTTCTAGGTATTTAAAACTGCATTGGCCCTGTTAGACAAGTTTTTGAAACGGACATCGAAATAAAATTCACAAAAAAAAATAGGGCTGATGACATTTAATACATGCGATTAATTAAAAATTCTTAATGCGTTAAAATTGAATGCAAATAAGTGATAAACTGAAGCACGTGTAATTGCGTCCTTAACGTAATACCAATTAGATGATCTTGGGAGTCGGGAGTTTATCTACATGATTGTTCGGTAGCGCAAATGAACTTAAGCTCTTTGCTGTTACAGACTGATGGGTGCTTTATTTATTTCTCATGGGTGCTTTGGTGTGCATAAATGTATGAATTATATGGATTCCTTATATCATTTGGTAAAGACACCTAAATCTACCTTGAAAAAAGCTTGCAGTAAATTCAGTTTTTTGAGAATCACCCTTCGATCTCATGCTTTGCTGGATATAGCAAATGACTACAAAATGAACGCGTTAAACAAAACAATTGGTTGTATGCTTAATTTCATAAGTGTGCGATTGATCGCGATTAAAAGAAATGAATGTATTGACAGCAGACTGTTAGATCGGATGAAATCTCCACGTCAGAAATATCAAATCCAGCCCCGGACGCCGGTTCTTGTCAAATGATGTGTGCAACCCAGCAAATCTGTCAACAGAAAGTCTTGTCTGGTACTCAAGACTCTATTAACAGCCTTCTATCAGCCTGAGAGTTTGACTGAGAAGAGCAGAAGCAGGAGACAAAGTGATGATAATAAAAGAGCAGAGTTTATTGAATAATCTTAGTTGCATATGTCTCAATGCTCAAACTTCGTCTAGATCAGGGGTATACTATTAAAGTTCCAAGAGGTCCGATCTCTATTTCCTTTTCAGCGGAGGTCCGGACAATACTTTTTTGAAACAGTTACACATTTCCATCGAGGCAGCCAAAAAAAAAACTCAAAATAATTTTCCAAAAATAGTTAATATTTCTCGCAACTGGATATGATTATAAAATTGTTAGATCAGATGTTTTAACAGGCTATTTTTTATTTCATATTTAGACACCTTTGTGTATGGCACATAGAAGGCCGTGGGACTGAGAAACATACTGGGGGGTGCAGGTTTATCTCTTAAGAAAAGTATGGACCATTTTTATATTCTGCTCAAAGTAATGAACTACTAAATACAATGTACATAATCTAATAATCAAAACTCTCATTATAAGCACAAAACAAAGTTAGCTATTAATTTTAAAGATTTTTATTTTTTTGTCTTCCCTTGCAAAAAAAAAGGGAATTCATTTTCCAAATTGTAACATTATTTTGAAATGCTCTTTATATGCTGATTAATAATGCTAAATGTATGGAAAAATGTATAAAGACACCAAACGTTAGCTTGTCTCAAACCTGGTTTAGTTGAATGGTCAGAGTCATCTGTGATAGATAAAAATAATTGTATTTGCTGCATTCTCGTTTTCTGCAGTGTTTTAGAGAAAGTATCTTATTTTGCTGCTCACCATGTTTCTGCTACTGTTGTTAAAGTAACCGTGTCATGCAGCTCTTAATGTGGCGCTTTTACGTTTTCATCAGGAGAAAGCAATGCGCATTGAGTGGAGAAGGCTTGAATGAAGCACTTTTGGCTCTAGATAAAAGTAAATAAAGATATAGCTCAGAAAGATCATTACCATAAACAACCCTGAGCACTTATGGTGTGAACCGCTCCGTTGTTTTGACACGCTGCTCACTTTAATCTGTAGAAACGGTAAAATGGGGCAATTATGTCCCTCGGTCCACATGGGTCCGATCCGGGCCACGGTCTGCCATTTGAATATCACTGGTCTAGATGTTACACTACTCAATGCTTTGACTTCGTCAGGCCAGTACAATTACAAAAAGTGTTTTTATACCAAGGGGAAAGCATTGGAGAATTAATGCTTCACAACCTTGAAATGGAGACATTCTCCTACTCGTGAAGACAAACATCCCTTCAAACCACACAAGATTTAACAATAGAAAGCATTGCAAGAGCAAGGGAATAAGTAAAATAAGTAATATAAAAACATAAAATGACATAAATGAAGAATAAAATGATTAAAGGTAAAATTTCACTTTATGAGGTTTTTTTAACATTAATATGAGTTCCCCTAGCCTGCCTATGGTCCCCCAGTGGCTATAAAGTGTGATAGGTGTAAACCAAGCCCTGGGTATCCTGCTTCGCCTTTGAGAAAATGAAAGCTATGTCGTCATAAGGGGAAAGGTTTATCTTAGTAGGATGAAAATAATCTTATTTAAACTGTGATTAAAATGTATACAGAAAGCGATCAAAAGAACAATCCCTTTCCATTCACCCAAGCTGTCAATCACAAAGCGCAAGTGTATCAGGACACTTGCCAAAACTCGTTATGAAATCAATGACGCTGTTACACTGCAAAACAAAGCTCTTACTGTATTTACATCATGTTTACATTAGTGAGAGTGCAGAAACTGCATTGCAATAAGCTCTTTATTCACACGGTCAACAGGCTGTCATCTGCTCAATGCTCATCACTGCAACCTTTTATGTGATGGGAATAGATCTAAATACTTAAAAAACTTCTCATGATTCGTTAATCTCGATAGCTGTAATAGTAAAAACGTATAATAGCTGTAATAGTAAAAGTTTTCGAGAGTTCCACATGTAATGCTAGCTATTTCATATGCAAGCATGTCAACCAATCACAGCAGTGGGCGTTTACACTGAAGTCTCACAGCAGACACGCCCCTTCAAACAGAGCGTTCAAATCAGAGGCTAAAAGCAGGCTTTATTTTTAAATTGTGACAATTTTTGATCTAAAAAACATACTAACATTATAAGGGCACCCCAGGAAACATTATAAAACAATAAAATAATCCATGCCATGGGACCTTTTAATTGTAAAATTAATAAATGTAAATCAAATAACAATATGAATAAATGATAAATCAACTATATAAATGACTGATTATAAATGATTTTGAAGAAAAACATGAAAACAGAAAATAATCTTTAAAATACAGAAAATAAAACACCAATGTATGGTTGCTTAAAGTAAAACGGGTTGTTGCTTTTTGCAGTGCAAATTTTTTTTTTGAAAGATTTAAGTAAGTCAGTTGTTTTATCTAACATGTCTTACAGATTTCTGATCATTCAAAATAAGATGCAGATAAAGTAGAACTGTAAGATTACATTTGTGATGCGATCTGGGAAAACCCGTCAGATGTCGCGCCGGTACGTTTTCAGTAAGGTCTAAAAATAGGTTGAATGTCAGTTGTTGGGGTTTTTTTTGTCAAAATTGGGTTTTCAGTAAATTATTATTCTAATAAGATTCAACAGAAAGAACAACGGAGTCTGAAGTAGCTGCTCGCTTAAAAGATCTTGCTCGCCTCTCAATCGTCCAATTTCAAAACGCTTTGAGTTCGTAAGCTTTCGAATGATACCTAATCTATGATGATTACTAAAATATGTGATATGAAAAAAAGGCAATAAAAAAAAGAGCACCAATCGTCCCGCTAGCAGGACGTGACCGTTAATTAAACCTGTTTTTCTCAATTCCGTTCCTGAAAATCATAGCGATCAGCCGACTTCAGATAACCATAACGTTTGTTACCGACAAACGATGAAAGAAATAAAAACAGATTTGGAAAGGGCATGAAACCAGCTTTAATATGGTATCAAAATATAGTATGTAATAGGTGAAATTTCACCATGTAATGGGTTTTCCCAGATCACATCACATTTATTTGAATGCATTAGTGAGAGAGCGATTGCATTTGTAAATAAATGCTACCTGTTTTAAATGAGCTTTCACCCGATCATATTCAGTTGCCTATCTAGAAGGTACATCCAAATTCCTTGAACTATAACCTGGGTTATAGAAAAGCTGGGTTTGTTTAGATTACACTCATAGTATGAATGTATGTGAAGCTGTATGTGCTGCTTATATTTAGACACCAGACAGTTGCTGATTTCTGCAAAAAAAAAAATGCTCTTTACTTGTCTTACTCCCAAAAAAATTTATTCAGTATTCCTCAAAAGAAAAGAAAAAAACACACAGGGGAAGACAAACTGCAAATTTTATTCAAACCTGCGATGGTTAAATGATACAAACGTACTTCATAGATTAATCTCACATAATTTACCAAAGTCTATTCTGCTGACCTCCGATGATCAAATTTAAACATACAAATAACTACATCACATCTGTTTTTTTCTCTTTTTTTGTTGAGATGTTGTACCTGCTTCCTTGCTCTACTGCTATATCCAGAATGGCAGCACAGCTGAAATGTTCATTCGGGTTGCCACTATAATAAATATACATTTACATAACTAAAAGTGTATGCATGTATGTATGTATGTATGTATAGTGCTGTCAATCGATAAAAAAAATTAACTAGATTAATCACAATTTTTTTCTGTGATTAATCGCAATTAAAAACACTTACGTTTTTAATATATTTTATAATGTAGTAATTTCACAGTTAATCTCCAAATTAGTGTAGAAACAACGAGACAATATATTTTAAATACTTGTTTAATGGCTTCTTTTTATTAATGAAGGTCAGTATTACTGATACTAATACAACTGATGTCTCAATGAAATAGAGACCCCCCCCCCCCCCCCCATTTTAAACATTAATTATAGCCATTCAACATTAGTGTATTGAAAGCTGTCATTTTTTTAAATGTATTAGGCTTCAAAAAATATAACAACTTTTAATTTAAGTGACCTTCAAACAATCCTTACAAAATGTATAACCAGCCAAATAACCTTACCTTTGTGACGCATTTAAATCCAGATAATTCACATACATTTTTAGTTTGAGTAGAATAAGATTTTAATTTAGTTTGAGTTTGATAAAAGCAGATAGATCATCACCTAATATGGTCAGTTCAACTAGCCAAAAACACCTTCTCTGACCTTTCTTATTATTAAACCCTTTGTCTTTAAAGTTGTAGTATTTTTTTTGTTAAAATACATTCTCTTAACTCAGTTTATCATTCATTGACTACTATTAGAATGCAATTTGTGGGTTTATCTCCCCAAAAGTGTAAACATTGAGACCCCCAGGCACCATCTAAACATTGAGCGTGGTCTGCTCGTATCCATAATCTTTCCAGCTCAACCTAAATCTTGAGTTTGGTGTGTCTACTGTGGCAGGTGGAGCCAGAGGGAAGCGCGGAAGGGACGTTTGCAAAATGTGCTGTATTTTTGTTCATCTGCTGGATGCCACTAGTGTCACAGAAACTACATACTTCATTATTACTTGTATTTTTAGCAAGCCATTGTATTTTTTGTGCTTTGTGTTCTTCAGGTGGTCAGCATTATTGAGTCTCGCGCAAGAGCTGTGGACCTCATGACTCACAACTATTATGAGCTTCTGTATGCTTTTCATATCAATCGTCACAACTATAGGAAAGGTAAAACTGATGGTACAGGGATATTTCAAGGATTCAGCCAGAAATTGGTCATTAAGCTAACAATAAAATGTTTGTGTGTTTAAGCCGGTACAGTGATGTTTGAGTACGGCATGCGTCTGGGCCGAGAAGTGCGAACTCTCCGTGGTCTCCAGAAACAGGTGAACTGTTATCTAGCTGCCCTCAACTGCCTGCGTCTTGTTCATCCGGAATATGCTTGGATTGTGCAGCCCTCTTCTGGAGCAGCGGTAGGCATCCGAAACCTTTTCAATTCTACGGGTGGAGTGCTTAGAATAGCTCAGTAAGAATTTTCTATTTGTTTTAAACTTAAAAAAACAAAAAATCAGCACTCGGTTGTCTTCCTTTTTAAATTATTAAAAAATATATATACTTTAAATGATTTATCTGGATCATTCAACTCAATCGAATTCATTTGAATTGAATGATCCCAGATGTGCTTTGTTGCATAATTTATTATATATAATTTTTTATATAATTTAAAAAGGAAGACAAGCGAGTGCAGCTCTTTTGTTTTTTCATTTAAAAGTATTTATTTCTACGGATCCACGTACCCTAAAAAAATGGTTGAGCGCAATGATTCTATCTTTTTTTTCTTTGTTTTAAATTCAAATAAGTAGTGTTTACACATGTAGTTTTTGGACACATTGTATACACACCATTGTATACACTTGTAAACACACAGAGCAAACATTTTAGACGTGTGTTAAACATTTTTTGTGTGAATGTAAAAAACAAAAAAAGAATACCATCAATACTTTTTAGCAATTAACAGTTACCTAAATCAAATCAATAATTTGTATAACCACCCTGTGCCTTTAAACCAGCACCAGTTTTCCTAGATAAATTTGTCCAGTTTTTAAAATGTTCCAGGCATTTAGGAGAGTTGGTACTGTCTCAATTACTACTATTTTTCTCTAGGTAATCCTAGATTAATTTGGTGCTGTCAGGTCTCTGTGTGGTCATGCATCTATTGTAGGGTTCATCCATAGAAACTTCTCAATGCATGATTACAGTATTTGCAAAAGGAATGTCTGGAAATCTAAATTGACATTCACTGGCACAGTAAAGTAAAGGATATAAATAACCACCTTAAAAATGTGGAAAAAAGTTTTTGTGAATCATTTATACTTTTTTTAGACACTTTTTGCACAGCACTGTATGTGTATACATCTATAAAATAAAATTGTAAAATGTATTATATCATAATGTATTTTAATATATGTTATGACTTGATAGTATGAACGACCAGGCGCATCACCAAAAAGGAACTATGATGGTGAATTTGCTGCAAGTCCAGGTAATTCTTCCCAAAAACACCCTCTAAGATTATGTGGACTATGCTCTTGTTTCCCCCATTTAAACCTAAATATGATCATATGAGTCATATTGGTCATTCAAAACTCACTTTTCTTTATTGTATGATTTCTCTTAATGAATCAGTCCAAAAGTCTTTCAATTTATGACCTCCACAAATGGAGAGCTGTTACCATTTAATGTGTACTTGACTCTCTATGGATCACATTATGAAATGTTTGAGATCAAAATATAAAGAGAGATCTTAAAATAGGTCTATTAATCTTCTGTTTTTTTTGTATCGCTATCAGCAAAATCTAGTGTTCTGTCTTATTTTTTAAAAGCTGCACGTTTTATAGTTGTTTGTCATGTGATCACAGTAAATCAACAGATTGACATTCTTGAGCTGAAAGACTTGGAGAAAGAATATGTTCTTGCCCGGAGTCGTCTAACGTTAGCTCAACAGGACCCCCCCTCAGCAGCTATCGCAGGTAATCACACTTATCTAATGTGTATTCCATCTTCATCTTTGTGGTGTGTTAGTTTTATTGTTGTCAGAAAGTACATCCCATTGAAGTCTTTTTCAACATATTAATACATATAGATTGTCATTTCAGAAATATTTATTAAAGGCAATATAATTTAATAGATGCCAAATGTATATTCTGTCATTTGTACAGTTTTGCTTTTCTGGCACATTTTATGAAACAATTAAATATTAACTAACTATAAACACAACACTGTACTTTGTGACCATTTAAGTCGCAGTTGCTTTTCCAGAATGAAGCGTGACTATGTTAATTTGCATGCGAGCAGCTCGTGATCTCGATGCGTAGTACATGCTGCTCCTCACAAACTCCATCTCTGTCCGCAAGCGCTGAGTTTGTTGAAAGCAAAGAAATTCAGACAGCCATAAATATTATTATTGTAATTTTGTTTTAAAATAAAATGTATTATTATTATTTTTGTCATAATGAATAAGTGGAAATGTGGCCTGAGACAATTGAAGTGGAGAAAGATTTTCTTAAACTCAGTTTTAAAAAAAGAGGTTATTTCTTCCAAAGCAGACAATACTGCTAAACACCGTTCACATGAAGATCCGGTGTGAATATGCCCTCATTTATGAATTTTTCACAGAGTATGCTTTTTCAATTTTGATGTGCCATCAGGTTGTTTCACTATAGCGTATGACTATACTTGCTGCTTTTATTTTTACTTTGTTATCTTGCACACATAAACTGAACATTTTGCCCAAGAGTGTCAACTAGAGTATTTTGAAAGGTTAATTTAATCCTGGTGTTATTTCTCTTACAGGAGGTGCGTCTTCACAAGAGATGGTTGCTCTGCTTGTCCAAACAGGACTTTTTGACACATCCCTGACGCTGTGTCAGACCTTTAACTTATCCCTTACACCCGTCTTTGAGGGACTGACATTCAAGTGCGTTATGATCTATACAGTGTCTGGACATTTTAAATCCATTTCCTCAGATTTCTGAAGTGCAGATTTTTCTCTCTGTGTAGGTGTATCAAACTGCAATATAAAGGTGATCAGGACCAGACAGAGGTGTGGAACTGGCTTGCAGCCAATCAGCTGCCAACTATCATTACTACTAAAGAGTCCAGGTTTGTCAAAATAGTCTCTGATCTTGATCATTACGATGAACTTCGCTGCATGTCTTCCTAAACTAAATTTCTCTCCACACAGCGCCACAGATGAAGCTTGGCGGCTTTTAGCTCATTATTTGGAGAAGTATCCCTCACAGAATGCTCAATATCACCGCTGTGTCATCAACAAGCTGCTGTCACATGGGGTGCCAGTGCCTGATTGGCTGATCAATGCCTACAAGGTGGTTGTTGTTGTTTTTTCAGCATTACATCCAACAGACAGACAGAGAAAAGCCATTACTGGTTGAACAGGCAATCACCATACTTGGAAAAACCCATGACACTAAAGTTATCTAACAGTATTGAATGATTCACTGTCAAAAGCTTTTTGGAAATCCAAGAGTACCATTTCACACATTTTACCTCCATCAATCTAGATCAAGACTGCATTGCTTTTTTTAAACTTACTTTCTTTACTTTACCTTTTGTAAGTTTACAGATGTGATTTCCACACTATCCCTCTTCTCTGTTAGTATAACATAAAGGATGTTTGTGGTTCTCTTTCAGGAAGTTGATGCTGCAGCGCTGCTGCGTCTCTATCTGAACTATGATCACCTGGAGTGTGCAGCTGAGCTTGTGCTGGATTATGTGGATGCTTTGCTTGGAAAGGGACATCAGTATTTTGGAATAGAGGTATGGGGTCCTGCATACTATTACAACCATTCATAACAATAGAGAATTCATTTTAGACAGGTGAAATTATTCACCAAAAACAGTGTTCTTATTTACAAGATTGCAAATAATGGATGTAAATTTGCTTTTGAAATCTTACAAAGTGCAATTGCAATTCATGGGTGTTTTTACTAACAATAATACAATTTTGCAAATAGCAGTATGTGCAAGTAGGTTGGACATGTAAAAAAGGTTACTTATTCCTAATGTTAAGCATGCTGCTATATGCGCATACATACAGTACAGGCCAAAAGTTTGGAAACAGAAGATTTATATTATTAGAAAATATTTTTTTATTTTGAATAAATGCAGTTCTTTTTAACCTTTTATTCATCAAATATATTAGGCAGCAGAACTGTTTCCAACACTCATAATAAATCAGAATATTAGAATGATTTCTAAAGGATCATGTGATAGACTGGGTGTCACATGTGACACTGAAGACTGGAGTAATGATGCTGAAAATTCAGCTTTGCATCACAGGAATAAATTATTTTTTTAAGTATATTCAAATAGAAAACTATTAATTTAAGTTGTAATAATATTTCACAATATTACTGTTTTTTGTTTTTGTTTTTGTTTTTTGATCAAATAAACGCAGCCTTGATAAGCATTAGAGACTTATTTCAAAAATATAAAAAAAAGTAATGTTTCCAAACTTTTGACCTGTAGTGTGTGTGTGTGTTTTTTATATATATATATATATATATATATATATTAGTGGTGGGCCGTTATCGGCGTTAACGTGCTGCGTTAACGCGAGACTCTTATCGCGCGATAAAAAAAATATCGCCGTTAATCTATTCTCCAAGTTGGGTTGGGAGATGGCTCCCTATGGATGGCTCTATATACTACACAAGCTATGATGACGCAATCTACCCGTGGCCGCGAGGTAAACCCGGCTGCAACGCATATTCGTTGTCATCTTAAGTAAACACGGCTGAAAGTGAAAGCTGGTGAAAAAGATCGGTGCAACATCCATTATTTGGACTTGGTTCGGGTTTAAGCCGTCAGACGAGCAGCAGCAAACTATATACAGAGTGTGTGGGGTAACAGTTCGGTAAGTTAACACACGACTAATCCGTTCGACCACATCAAATTCAAAACGAAACATGATATCACTGAATACCAGCGCGCGCGTATTATTCCCATTCCAATATATCTTAGTGGTGTAGCACATAATCTCGATTTTAAGAATCGTTGTTGTGTTTCTTTTTAACTGAAAAGACATCAGTTAGACAATATTCTAATTTTAAATTTGGGGTTTCATAAACTCCAAGCCATAATAAACATTAGACCTACTTAAGTCTCTGCAGCTAGTGTACTTAAATTTTATTTATCTGCAAAATTATGTTGTATACTTACAGTTTTGCACAATATATGTTCTCAAAACTACATACACCCTTTAAAAAAAAATACATTTAGCAGTTGTTTAGCATGGGTCTGTGTAATCTGTTCTGAAATGGTTTTATTATAATATACCGTATATCGTTATCGCAAGAGGCTGCAATGTATATCACAATATAGATTTTAGGCCATATCGCCCATCCTTAATTGATAGCCTATAGTAGTTGATAATAACATAGGCCTACCTAATGTTGCCTACGGACGGTAACAGTACAGTAGTAACCTTTTACAGTCTATGAGTAGAACAGCTTTCTCAAGCAGTTTGTGATGCATTTTGGAAACAGGAGATGAGCCCCTGGTCTAATGCGCCACCTGGCTTGAGAAACCCGTTCTCAAAGACTTACTTTTATAGTCATTATTTGGGTAGCACACATATTCTGAATGCCTTCGGCAGAATTCAAATGAGCCATTTTAATCTAGATTAATCTAGATTAATTTCAAAATTAATCTAGATTAATCTAGATTAAAAAAATTAATCTATGCCCACCTCTAATATATATATATATATATATATCACACATATACAGTGGGTACGGAAAGTATTCAGACCCCCTTACATTTTTCACTCTGTTATATTGCAGCCATTTGCTAAAATCATTTAAGTTCATTTTTTTTCCTTATTATTGTACACACAGCACCCCATATTGACAGAAAAACACAGAATTTTTGACATTTTTGCACATTTATTAAAAAAGAAAAACTGAAATATCACATGGTCCTAAGTATTCAGACCCTTTGCTCAGTATTTAGTAGAAGCACCCTTTTGATCTAATACAGCCATGAGTCTTTTTGGGAAAGATGCAACAAGTTTTTCACACCTGGACTTGGGTATCCTCTGCCATTCCTCCTTGCAGATCCTCTCCAGTTCTGTCAGGTTGGATGGTAAACGTTGGTGGACAGCCATTTTCAGGTCTCTCCAGAGATGCTCAATTGGGTTTAAGTCAGGGCTCTGGCTGGGCCATTCAAGAACAGTCACGGAGTTGTTGTGAAGCCACTCCTTCGTTATTTTAGCTGTGTGCTTAGGGTCATTGTCTTGTTGGAAGGTGAACCTTCGGCCCAGTCTGAGGTCCAGAGCACTCTGGAGAAGGTTTTCGTCCAGGATATCCCTGTCCTTGGCCGCATTCATCTTTCCCTCGATTGCAACCAGTCGTCCTGTCCATGCAGCTGAAAAACACCCCCCACAGCATGATGCTGCCACCACCATGCTTCACTGTTGAGACTGTATTGGACAGGTGATGAGCAGTGCCTGGTTTTCTCCACACATACCGCTTAGAATTAAGGCCAAAAAGTTCTATCTTGGTCTCATCAGACCAGAGAATCTTATTTATCACCATCTTGAAGTCCTTCAGGTGTTTTTTTAGCAAACTCCATGTGTGCTTTCATGTGTCTTGCATTGAGGAGAGGCTTCCGTCGGGCCACTCTGCCATAAAGCCCCGACTGGTGGATGGCTGCAGTGATGGTTGACTTACTACAACTTTCTCCCATCTCCCGACTGCATCTCTGGAGCTCAGCCACAGAGATCTTTGGGTTCTTCTTTACCTCTCTCACCAAGGCTCTTCTCCCCCAATAGCTCAGTTTGGCCGGACAGCCAGCTCTGGGAAGGGTTCTGGTCGTCCCAAACGTCTTACATTTACATTTACATTTAGTCATTTAGCAGACGCTTTTATCCAAAGCGACTTACAAATTAGGACTAATTTAAGCGAGTCATCATAAAGAGGCAAAAAACAACAACAACACAAGAAGTGCTCAAAATACGAAGTTCAGGTATTATTCAGAGTAGCATAAGCCTGATAAGTGATGTTTCAAAGGGAAAAACATCAGGTTTTTTTTAATTAATATTATTATTATTTTTTTTTTATTTATTTATTTTTTTATTTTTTTATGAGGTTAAGTGCTCACGGAAGAGATGGGTTTTTAGCTGTCTTTTGAATGTTGTCAGGGATTCTGCATTCCGGATGAGGGTGGGGAGAGCGTTCCACCAGCATGGAACTGTGAATGAGAATGTTCTGGAAAGTGATTTTGTGGCTTTCTGTGATGGAACCACGAGACGTCGCTCGTTGACCGATCGTAGGTGTCTGGTAGGGATGTAGACTCGTAGGAGTGAGTGAAAGTAGGAGGGAGCTGAGCCTGTGATGGATCTGTAAGCAAGCGTCAATGCCTTGAACTTGATGCGAGCAGCGAGAGGTAGCCAGTGTAGAGAGATGAACAGAGGAGTGACGTGGGCCCTTTTGGGCTCGTTGAAGACAAGACGAGCTGCAGCATTCTGGATCATCTGTAGGGGTTTGATTGCACATGCTGGAAGTCCAGCCAGAAGGGCATTGCAGTAGTCAAGCCTAGAGATGACCAGGGCCTGGACGAGAAGTTGTGTTGCATGCTCAGTTAGGAAAGGCCTGATCTTCCTGATGTTGTGCAGTGCAAACCTGCAAGATCAAGCTGTCTTTGAAATGTGGTCTGTGAAGGTCAGCTGGTCATCAAACGTTACTCCAAGATTTCTGACCGACCTTGATGGGGTGATTAATGATGATTCTAGCTGGATGGTGAAGTCGTGCTGTAGAGACGGATTGGCAGGGAGGACAAGAAGCTCAGTCTTTGCCAGGTTGAGCTGCAGGTGATGTTCCTTCATCCATGTGGAGATGTCCGCCAGACAGCTTGAGACCCGTGCAGCTACTGTGGGATCATCTGGTTGAAATGAGAGGAAGAGCTGCGTGTCATCAGCATAGCAGTGGTAGGAAAAACCGTGTGCCTGTATGATGTGTCCCAGTGATGTGGTGTAGATGGAGAAGAGGAGGGGACCAAGAACTGAACCCTGGGGAACCCCTGTGGTCAGCTGATGTGCCCTGGATACCTTGCCTCTCCATGCGACCTTGAAGGTCTTCCATTTAAGGATTTTGGAGGCCACTGTGCTCTTAGGAACTTTTAAGTGCAGCAGAAATTTTTTTGTAACCTTGGCCAGATCTGTGCCTTGCCACAATTCTGTCTCTGAGCTCTTCAGGCAGTTCCTTTGACCTCATGATTCTCATTTGCTCTGACATGCACTGTGAGCTGTAAGGTCTTATATAGACATGTGTGTGGCTTTCCTAATCAAGTCCAATCAGTATAATCAAACACAGCTGGACTCAAATGAAGGTGTAGAACAATCTCAAGGATGATCAGAAGAATTGGACAGCACCTGAGTTAAATATATGAGTGTCACAGCAAAGGGACTGAATACTTAGGACCATGTGATATTTCAGTTTTTCTTTTTTAATAAATGTGCAAAAATGTCAACAATTCTGTGTTTTTCTGTCAATATGGGGTGCTGTGTGTACAGTAATGAGGGGAAAAAAATGAACTTAAATGATTTTAGCAAATGGCTTCAATATAACAGAGTGAAAAATTTAAGGGGGTCTGAATACTTTCCGTACCCACTGTATGTATGTGTGTGTGAGCAGCATGCTTAACTAAAGAGAACGCGATTCTGGCGCAATACTGTCTGTGCGCATGATACAGAAAACACAGATGCTGAGCTTATTGCGCATAGATGGATAGATGGATGGATGGATGGATGGATGGATGGATGGATGGATGGATGGATGGATAGATAGATAGATAGATAGATAGATAGATAGATAGATAGATAGATAGATAGATAGATAGATAGATAGATAGATAGATAGATAGAGCAGCGACTCGTCTTAAAGTGACAGCAGCCACTAATGTTTATCATTAAAGTTTATCAAAGAACAATGGTAACAGAGAAAATTCTTCACTGCTCTTGACTAAAGAACATTTGTAGCTTTTATAAAGGTTAACCTATTTTTTTTAATTAAATATAAATTATATATAAATTATTAAATATAAATTTATAATTTATGCAGTGCAGTAGGGGTGCACGATTCAGAAAATTTCACGATTCGATTCGATACCGATTTTTAGTCTCAAGATTCGATTCAAAATCGATTTTCGATTCAAAAACGATTCTCGATTCAAAAAACGATTCACAGTATGTAAATGTAGTTGACTTTTTCCTGTGTGATTGCAGTAGACATACAATTTAAAAGAAAATAAATAACAAATTAAATGAAGTTTGATATTACTTTGTCTTCATAAAAACTTTTGCAACTAAACAGTGCAAAGTGCCAAGCTTTGGCCAGCTTTCGAATACATTTAATTCAAGTTTAAATTAAAACTTTTTTTTTTTTTTTTTTACATTTAGCTTTAAAGTGCTGTAGTCAGATCAAACAAACAATACTGCTAAATGTAGTTTAAGGAGTAGGCTATTGACGGCAAAATAGGCTACAGAATATTTCGTTCTGTATTGACAGGTGCCATTTTTGAAAATCGATAAAAAAAAATACAATAAGCCTACATTATATCTGCATTTATGTCAAAACTTAGACTTTCAAACATCAAAATGTCATTTATTAATATGAATATTCGTGTCAAAATGACATATAAACATTCTATTTTGCCTGAAAACGCTTCCAACACGCTTGCGTGTCGCGAGAAAAATTGGCGTCGGTTCTATTCTAGCATGCACGCGTTTTCCGCACGACTCGGGCCACACCTGAGACACGCGTGTCACGCAGGCTGTGTGCAAGCTCTAACCTGTTAACATGGGAGCCGAAATAAAAACAGACACGCCACACAGCCAGCCAGCCAGCCAGCCAGCCTTCCTTCTGCTCCGCTTCTGCTCATAGACAGTATAAGAAAGAAGCTTCTGCTGCACTTCTTCTTTTGGCTATGACAAGAGTGTGCAGGCGTAAGTGTGAATTCGATGCAGCGCCATCTATGGGAATGGCAAGCTAAACTCATTTCAGGACAATACCAAAATATATATATATAAAAAATAAAAGAATCGATTTTTGGAATTCTATGAATCGATTTTGAATCGGTAACGTTTGAATCGCGATTCATATGTGAATCGATTTTTTTGCCCACCCCTACAGTGCAGACTGTTTGATAACTTTATTCAATTTCTGTATATTTCCTACCTGTTAGACATTAATGGATATCAGTCAAGTCAAGTGAACTTTATTTATATAGCGCTTTTTACTATACAGATTGTTTCAAACCAGCTTTACAGTGATAACAGGAAAATTATGCAACAAAGTTTGTTTCATAGTCCAGCTTATGTTCAGAGTTGATTAGGGCTGCACAATTAACCGCAATGAAACCACGTGCGATTTGGTAAAGGCTGCGATTTGCAGTTTGTCAGTGCAGTGCGGCTGATTGGTAGTAAATGCTGCTCCACCTGAACGCCAGAGGGCGTCTCAAGCAGACATGCCAAATATGCCCTGCCGCAGAAGTACAGTAACACAAATCATTCCAGGAAATCCCTATCGCTGTAGCTGAATAAACAGAAGATTGAAACGCTTTGATTAAACATGACTAATAAACACACAACTGCCTTATTCTGTGTCAGAAGCCACATCACCTCACAGAAGCATGCTCAACTGTCGTTATGAAGTGAGTTTGGAGTAAAAGCATGTTATTAAATGGTGTCTTTTGTTCAGAGGTTCATAAATGCTTCTAATGTTTGGAAAGATGTTTGACGCGTGTTGCTTTTTCAAATGCACGTTATAAGTGACTCAAACTCACAGTGCTTTCAGATGGAGCAGCGTTTACATCAATGCACATAAAAAATAATCGCAGCCTTTGCGATTTCAAAATCGTGATAAGCCAAATTGTTTTAAGTGTGATTAACATGTTCAGTCAATAGCCTTGTTCAGACAGTAATTGTTTCACATGGGGTCGTGAGGTATATTTTCATAATTTACAGGGGTTGGTCTGTGATTTTTATTGCTGTCCGAATCCAGAATGTCAGTGTTTTTCTCCCACTATCCACGTAATTTTTTTTTTGTTGATAAACACCAAGGTCGTGTGGTGATTTAATTGCTGTCCGAATCCACATCTCTGAGTTTACAAGAGATCACTTCAAAATTCACTGTTTAAATCCTATATGATCTCTGCTGATCACCATACGTACGATAACTGTTGCGCTTAAGTGTAATTTTAAAGATGTACTTTATTACTGAAATGCTGGAAAGTATTTACAAGAAATATATTTAATTACCCACCTCAGCGAACAAAAAGGAGAGAGAAAAAAGCACGTAAACATTTGAAATGGGCCATTATTGTGACAGCAATATATATGGCCCAATTATAAAATATGTAGGCTATTATGCACAACATTTAAAAATACAAACATGCATCTTTATTTTTACCTCATGTAAATAAGAGGCTGCATTAACTTGTTTCTGCTTATTTTCCATATTTCCATAACAATTAACATCCGAATAGGGCTTGTACATTTTGTTCAATAAACATAAAACATTTGTGATAATCTGTCGCCCTTGAATTGCTTTGCTTGTTAAGATAATGTAAACCCATGAGGCAAGAAAACTTAAGCAAATATTTCATATATTTTATTCTTATATTTTAAAGGTGTATTGCGTAATATTTAGGAGGATGTGTTGACAAAAATGCAATATAATATACATAACTATATTTTCAGTGGTGTATAAAGACCTTACATAATGAACCGTTGTTTTTATTACCTTAGAATGAGCCATTTCTATCTACATACATTGCGTGTCCACTTACATTGAAATAACCATTTTGCGCCACCATATTTCTACAGTGGCCCTAAACAGACAAACGCGTTTCATCACTGTGGTTCTTCGTGCAAAGAAGCTAGCTAAAGTCAGCGAATAAAACACTGACACAATGATGAACAAGTAAAAAATAATATTCGCAATAACATATCATTTTACTGAATAATTAAGTAAACAATCTCTTCATTTATCTTTGTCTCAGACAACTAAATATTTTCCTGTCGTCCACCCTAACTTCTGTTGGTTGCAATTCGCAACCTCACCACTGGATGCCGCTAAAAATTACACAGTGCACCTTTAAAACTTCTGGATATATGAGCCTAAGCTCTTTTCAATAAAATCCATGCAAAAGTTAATATACCAAATATTCTTCAGTTTTATACAAAACAGAAGTACGACAAATAGAGTATCCGTTTTTTTCCATAGTAGTTTGACATATGAAAACTGTAACAATGTATCTTACAAGGTAACAAGATGTAACCTTGCTCTCACTTGAATTGTTTCCCTACATTAAGTCCTTGAATTTGAGGGTATTGGACCTGAAAGTCCTTGAAAGGTCCTTGAATTTGAAGTTGGGAACCCTGTGTTATTCATTTAATTTATCCATACAGCCACTCTGGAGAAAACCGTGAAGTCATCGTCCAGCTCAGTTCTCATATAATGGTGTCAAAGCAGGCAGATCAATAATATTGTTGAATATTACATAGAAGGATGTCTATGAAGTAAATGTATTGAATTAATAATTTGGTTAAACAAATTTGATATTTAAACCTATATAGCTGCTGTGTGCAAGCAGATAAACGAAACGCGGAGTGGATTGAGCGCGAGCTTGTCGAGTGCACATCCCTTTTGCACAGACATCGCTGGAAAGTTTGTAGTTTGGTCGGATATGGCAATAGCAAAGAAAGTAAAATGAGGAGCACATTACTAATGTTAACTGACGGTAAAGAGAGAGAGAGCGCACTTCTGTTGCATGCTCTTGATTGATCGTTCACTCAGCACACATGCGTAAAACTAAATCGTATGTGCAAGTAAAAACAAACTGTTATGCATAACTGTTCCCTACATTATTACAGGAAAACGGTACAGTAATTACATGACAGGAAGTTTTCTGTGCGCAAAACATCTGAAGCGTGTGCCCAGAAAGACAGCGTGCAGATAGCCTATTAAATCGAGTTCTCTTTCATGTTTTCTTGTGCTTTAATGGAGAAATTCACTCAAAATGATGTCAAAATTCCCATATAGGCAAGCATCCTTGTGAAACATAGTTGGTTATGTCTTAAGTGAGCATAAACAGTAGAGAAGAAAATGTGTGTGTAACAGTATGTCGTATACGTGCAGCTCTTGAAGTGACAGCAGCCTAATAAACCTATTGCTGTCTTTCTTTTGTTAGATTAACATTGATGACAGAGAAAATCACTCACTGCTCTTGACTGGTTGAGTCCTGCTGGAGCAGCTCTAAATATTCACTGTGCTATTAAATTAAAGATAAAATATGACGGAGCAATAATATGAAAAGAGAAAGTAACAGTGGCCCCTACAATACATTTTAACAGGCATAATTAGGCATGTAAATAACTTAAGGAAATATCTGTTTAATAAGCCAACTAATTTTATTCATATTATTTTGGTTTATTTGCCCAATATAAAAAAAACAAAAAAAAACAATGAAAATATAGGTGTCGGTACTCTGTATCGGCAAGTACTAAAAATAAAAGTATCAGGATTGGACTCATTCTGGAAAAAGTGCTATTGGTGCATCCCTACACACACACACACAAAGACACACACACACACACACACACACACACACACACACACACACACATACATACACACATATATATATATATATATATATAAATGGTTTTAAGCCAGTTATTTATATATTTTCTGTAGTGTGTCAGTAGGAAATATCACTTTACATTTCCAAACATTCCTTTTGCCATTAATTGCAATAATCCAGTGAGATTTTTGTATGCACAAATGAGTCTTGACAACAGCTGGTATGATCTGATCTCAGAGTCCATCTGTGATTACATGAAAAAAACTGTAATCTAGGACTAAAAGACTAAATCCAGAAGAACTGTGGCAACATCTCCAAGACGCTTGAAGAACTACTTTGCACGTCTTGGAGACTTTGCAGCAACTCTTCTGGATTTAGTCTGTCTCAGTTTTTTGTTTCTTCATTTAATCACAGATTGACTCGATGATGATGAGATCAGATCTCTGTGAGGAGCATACCAGCTGTTGTCCTTGTGTTATACCAGTCTGTCTGTGACTACACGAAGAAACAGAAAAAAGTCTAAATCCACAGACTAAATCCAGAAGAACTGCTCTCCAAGACACTCGGAAGAAACCTACCTACAATGTTACCTAAAAGCAATTTGAATTGTTTATATATATATATATATATATATATATATATATATGAGAACCGTTAAGAATACCGTTAAATGACTGGATCGATAAGCAATATCGGTAAGAGTAAAAGTCTGTGCTCCACCTGAATGTTTCTGTTGCTGCATTTCCATTATCCTTCAAATTGCGCAAATTGAAAATGCGCCCAATGGAATCAATTTTGCAAAAACTTCCTTAAATCACAAAAAAATATTTTGCATTAGGTGTTTGTTTTTTTCAGGTAATTCGAAAAAGGAATATTTTGCAAACCTGCAATGGAAACAAGAATGTTTTTTTCTATTTACAGATCACCTGGCGTGCGTAAAATTCGATCATTCTTTAAAGAGTGCGCAGTATGTTTGGACAGAAGACAAGACAAAATAGACAAATGAATTATGGGAATACTGGATTTTAAACAACAAAAATGCCACAATTTAAGACTTTAAAGCAGATATGAGGGAGAAACTCCCAGAAACACTTCACGCGTGGCCGCTCACGAGTATAAGGTGCTTTCCTTGCCATTATAACACGCCTACGTGTCATTTGATTAAAAATAAGGGCTAGTGCGGTGGCTGCGATGTACTTAAACCTACATTTCCATGATATTTGGAATGACTTAGCCGCATAACATCGGTTAATGGAAACACGTCATTTCGCCATAGTTTTTTGACGACATTTAGAAAATATCGCAAACGTTTTGCGTAAATCTTTAATGGAAACCCTGTGAGTGTGTGCAGGGCAATCTCCGTTTTTAGGTTTTGTACTAACCTGTCACACGCAGTGCAGTTCATAAAAAAAAAATGGCTAACAAGACAGTTTAACTTACAGTTGGTATAAGTTTACCAGTTCTGGGTCCAAATGCTCTCAGATCTCAAAAGCAAACAATAAATGGTGCTAATATACATTCACTATCTCCTGTAATACTAATCATGATCTCAGACAGTCAGACAGCGATTATCTTTTATGAATCATTCAAATATTGATGTATGGGACACTAAAAGCTTAGCTTCATTTTTATTTATTTTTTACTATAAATAAATAGTGCGGTTGAGAGAGTATTCTCAATTGGGACTAGTAACACAGAAACGGTATTTGGGGCTTTTAGGAATGGTTTGATAAACCCTGCATTAACTCAAGAGACCAGCAAAAACTTGTGTATATATATATCTCACTGGATTATTACATTCTTTGCAAAAGGAATGTTTGCAACTTTGTCAAACATCTCTATGTGATTAACTTTAGCACAGTAATGTTTATATTGTATTTATTATTGTCTTTTGATTTCCTCACAGCGGCCGCTTTCAGCTACAGCATCTCTGGTGTGGCTGCCTTATACATCTATCGACCAGCTCTTACGAAGCCTCAGTGAAAGTCAGATCAATGAAAAGGTGAAACATTGTTCACTTGCAATTATCAGTGTCTGAGATGTTAATTTCTTGTTTAAGTTTAGAAACTTAATTTAGATGGGTTAGTAAGGGATTCAGAAATGATGGAATAAATATAAAATCACAAAAGTTATATACAATAGGGGTGTAACGGTATTCAAACCAAACAGAAAAACCGTGATGTACCACCCACAGTATGTATCGCAATACTCTCATGTTGTACCGAACAATCCCTGCCCCGCCCAGCCCTGGCCTGTTGTTGAGGTTGACCTCACTTTACCTTATGTCACAAAACTAATTTTTCTTCCTTGACATTTGATTAAATAGTAATTAAGGGTGTAACCATAAACGTATTCGTCCCGCAAATTTTCATGTCTTGGGTGTACAAGGCGAATACAGCGTTGTAGCCTAACCACCAATAATCACAATAGCTCTGTGTTTTGTTACTTTCGATAAGAAATGGTGTCATTTTTAAAATTGTCCATTTTATCACGAAATTCAAACAATAAATGCCGTTTTAACGGTCTTTAATGTGGCGTGACAGATCCCCATATAGGCGCCTCAGTTTAAACAGCAGTGCGCGTGAACGCGATCCTCTCTCTTCCTAATAAACATGAATGAACATCTGAAGGTATGTTGAGAGATACAGTACAACTTACTAAAACGTATTAGATCTCGTGTAATCGCTCATTGTTTCAATGGCGGAAAGACAAGTTTCCAAGTAAAACAGCTTGTAACAATATCCCATGTAGAGCCTCAGGCAAGTCATTCAGTGTCCACAGCTTTACAGTCAGTATAAGCACTATATTAGCATATATATGAATTTATATTTTACTTAACCTGTTAGTGATGTCTTGATTATTTAAAATATCTGTCATGAAAATGACAACCAGTGTGTAAATGATTATATTTCAGCAACGAATTGGAGTAAAAACATATAATTTAATTTAGAAGTTAATGCAAAAACTACCTTATGTGCAGTTTACATGTTTGCATTAAAAAAATTATGAGTTGATTATTATATCTAAAACAATAACTGAATTTGGGCTAATAGTTTGAGCCCTGTTGTTAACCTTTAGTATTCTAAAGAAACTTTTAATTTAAAGCTTAATTCATTTAAAGACGG